>JAMPIV010018873.1:0-506891 GCA_024509875.1 Oreohelix idahoensis | reverse complement strand
GGGTACGCTGGCAGTCGTAGTCGCAGTCCTACACACAGTCGGCTCAGGCCATTTGTTCGTCTTCCACTGTTCGGAGCAGCAGTTGGATTCGGCAGCCCCCTGAGTGTCTGAGCAGCCCTCTTTAGGAAAGCACTGCTCACCTCCATGGCATGAGGAAGGGGCTAGAAAAGGTGCCCTAAACATTGCCTGCTTCACCATTACCTAACCAGCTTACCGCGGTTGGTGGGTACCCTACTTCGGCGGTCGACATATAAGAAAAAGAAAGGACAGATTTTTCCCCCTCATTCTAGGCGCATGGAATGTGCGCACTTTACTTGACATAGACTTTAATGCAAACAGACCTGAGAGACGAACTGCCCTGATTGGGAGAGAACTGGCCAGGTACAACATTGACATAGCAGCACTGAGTGAAACTCGACTTGCAGGCGAGGGCCAACTTTGCGAAAAGGGTGCAGGTTATACATTCTTTTGGAGCGGAAGAGGAACTGAAGAAAGACGAGAAGCAGGGGTTGGATTTGCAATCAAAACAGCAATTGTCAGCAAGTTAGCGGGGCCCCCAAAGGGAATAAATGACCGACTCATGACGGTCAAGATCCCTCTGTTCTATGGAAGAAAACATGCCACCACCATTAGCGCGTATGCACCAACTATGACAAACCAGGATGATGTCAAGGATAAGTTTTACGAAGAACTACATGCAGTCATTGCATCAGTTCCTAAAGCAGATAAGCTCATCATTCTTGGTGACTTTAATGCAAGAGTAGGCTCAGATAACATCTCCTGGAATGGCACTATTGGTAGGTACGGCGTGGGTCGCTGTAACAGTAATGGACTTCGTCTCCTCCAGACGTGCGCAGAACATGACCTCCTTGTCACCAACACCATTTTTCGACTTCCTACCCGCAACAGGACCTCCTGGATGCACCCTCGCTCAAAGCATTGGCACCTAATTGACTATGTAATTGTTAGGAAGAAGGACAGGCAAGATGTCCGGGTGACCAAGTCCATGTGTGGTGCCGATGCTGGACTGATCATCGCCTCATTGTATCTAAACTTAAAGTTCGTATCCAACCAGCCAGGCGCCCTCAGGGGAAGAAAACTCAAAAGAGGCTGGATGTCACCAAACTAAAGAAGACAACAATCAAACAGTCATTTACTGACACCTTAGAAGACCGTCTCAAATCTATCTCGCTAGACGGCCAAAGTGTGGAAACAAATTGGGCAGCCCTAAGTGAGCAGATCTACAACACTGCTACAGAGGTCCTGGGTCCTTCCATCAAGAAACAAAATGACTGGTTTGATGAGAACTCAGATGATATAAAGCAGATGTTGGCTGAGAAACACCATCTCCATAAAGCATATTTAAATGATCCAAAATCTACATCCAAGAAAGACGCTTTCAACAACATGCGTAGAATCGTCCAACATAAACTACGCCAGATGCGGGATTCATGGCTGAGTAATAAAGCAGATGAGCTCCAAGGCTTTGCTGACAGCCATGACTTGAAAAACCTTTGCCTTGCTCTCAAAGCGGTCTATGGTCCAACATCATCAGGATCATTTCCCCTCCTTAATGCAGATGGAAAAACACTAATTACAGACAAGGAAAAAATGCTCCAACGCTGGGCTGAACACATTAATAATATCTTGAACCAGCCATCATCTATTAACGACGAAGCCATCATCCGCCTGCCCCAAATTCCTATAAATGAAGCATTAGATGATGTACCAACTCTGGAGGAAACTAAAAAAGCGATTCGTCAACTGTCTAGTGGAAAGGCCCCTGGCTCCGATTCAATTCCTGTTGAGGTTTATAAAGATGGCGGTGCAGTTCTGATAGAGAAACTTCATATGATCTTCCAGCAAATGTGGCAGAGTGAAACCATCCCACACGATCTCAAAGATGCCTCAATTATACATCTATATAAACGTAAAGGTAATCGCCAAGACTGCAACAATCATCGAGGCATCTCTCTTTTATCAATCGCTGGGAAGATATTCGCCAGAATCCTTTTGAATCGCCTTACGGCTCATCTTGACAAAGGTCTTTTACCTGAAAGTCAGTGTGGATTCCGGAAAGAACGTGGAACCACAGATATGGTGTTCGCTGCAAGACAGCTACAAGAAAAATGCCAAGAACAGCACTGTGACCTGTACACAGCTTTCATCGACTTGACAAAGGCGTTCGACACGGTCAGTAGAGAGGGTCTATGGAAGATCATGGCAAAATACGGCTGCCCAAAGAAATTTATCACAATAGTGCAGCAACTGCATGATGGAATGCAGGCTAGAGTTCAGGAAAACGGTGAGCTATCAGAGCCTTTCCCCGTCTCAAATGGAGTTAAACAAGGGTGCGTACTTGCACCGACTCTGTTCAGTATCATGTTTTCTGCTATGCTGACTGATGCTTTTAGAGACGGGGACACAGGAATCGACATTAGTTATCGTATTGATGGAAAATTGTTTAACCTTAGGAGGCTTCAAGCAAAAACCAAAGTCAAATCACACACCATCAGAGATCTTCTGTTTGCTGATGATTGTGCCCTCAATGCTGGCTCAGAGGCTGATCTGCAGCATAGTGTGGATAGATTCTCCGAAGCCTGCGCCAACTTTGGGCTTACCATCAACACGAAGAAAACAGAAATCATGTACCAACCAGCTCCTGGCACAGTTTATACTGAGCCAGTCATCAAGGTTAATGGTGAGAAACTGAATGTTGTGAACAGATTCACATACCTTGGTAGCACACTATCCCAGAACATTGTCATTGATGATGAGGTGAACACCAGGATCTCCAAAGCCAGCAGCACATTTGGCAGACTATACACCAACGTTTGGCATCGAAGTGGCATTAGTCTACAGACAAAGCTGAAGGTGTACAGAGCTGCGGTGCTTCCAGTGCTGCTATATGCATGTGAAACATGGACTGTATACAGGCGCCACGAAAAGAAGCTAAACCACTTCCATACAGTCTGTCTCAGGAAGATAATGAACATCAAATGGCAAGACAAGATCCCGGATACCGCCGTTCTTGACAGAGCTGGTATCCCTAGTATTGATACTATTCTGATGCAGTCACAAATTCGCTGGGCAGGTCATGTAGTCCGCATGCCAGACCATCGACTGCCAAAGATACTCTTTTATGGTGAGATGCAGAAGGGTAAACGCTCCCATGGTGGCCAAAAGAAGCGCTTCAAAGACACGTTAAAGACGTCATTGAAAACCTTTGACATAAACCCAGACACATGGGAAGCTGCTGCGCAAGACCGAACTGCTTGGCGCACATCTCTTCGTAAAGGTGCAGCAGCATGCGAATCATCCAGAAGAGCAGCAGCGGAACAGCGGAGACAAGCTAGAAAGGACCGTGAAATAAAACCTTCACATGAAGCAAACATTCCCTGCCCACACTGTCCAAGATCTTTCCAGGCCCGCATCGGGCTCTTCAGTCACCTTCGTACCCATAGACTAACCTAACATATTCTTAAATAATTGGATGAACAGAGTGGTCTTCATCACCCGTGATGGACGAACAACCATTTGGTCCACTTAAAGATGCACTCCTTGGGACAAGGTTTGAAGATGATGAAGGAGTGATTCATGCAGAGAAGAAATGGCTACATGATCAAGACAAAATCTGGTACGGGCTAGGAATACATGCACTTGTTTCGCGCTGGCATAAAGCCGTACAAGTTGATGGGGATTATGTTGAATAATACTGATGTTTACATGACATATCCATGTATATTGTGTATAAATTTCATGCTTTTTGAATAAACAGCTCCTGAGAAAAACGATGTGGTGCATTACTTTCTGAACGCCCCTCGTACCATGCCATCAACAAACTTATGCCAAGTTTTCTTGTACTGTGCCATCAACAAACTTATGCCAAGTTTTCTTGTACCGTGCCATCAACAAACTTATGCCAAGTTTTCTCATACCATGCCATCAACAAACTTATGCCAAGTTTTCTTGTCCCGTGCCATCAACAAACTTATGCCAAGTTTTCTCATACCATGCCATCAACAAACTTATGCCAAGTTTTCTTGTCCCATGCCATCAACAAACTTATGCCAAGTTTTCTTGTCCCGTGCCATCTGCTGAAAGTCTTTTCATGTCTTCTTCATGCCCTTTATGTCTATCGCCAGTTCTCTTCTCTTTGTGTTCCTCAGTTTCCCTGTACCTCTCTTACCATGGGGATCCCAGAACAAGAACTGTCTGAGGATGCTATCAGCAGGCTTTCTCAATGTGTGTCCTATTGATCTCCAGCATCTTCTTCTCATCTCTTGTTCCACTGACACTTTCTGGTTCTTGTCTACAGTTCTACATTCGTGATCTTTGTCTTACAACTTCCATCCTTCTATTCTATGCAGGCATCCATTTATGACAGTTGTAAAACATTTATGACAGTTGTAAAACAAATGACAGCAAAAAATCATAACTTTAAGAGCATTTAACATGCTTTGTTGCACATCTGCTGCAAAAGGATCCATTTGCAGTGATGGCCCTGTGGTTCTTATGGTGCCGAATAGAAGAAGTATATTTTTCCTTGCTTTTACTTGAGAGATGTACTAAACCCACATTTACTTTGATTCACAGCATGTACACGTTCATGTGTTGCCAAGGAAACAGGGAGATTTCAAAGAGAATGATGATGTTTATAATCAGGTGAGTACTGATGATTCTTGATGTCTTAGCCAGGGAGAGTGGATGATGGATATTAGACAGTTCGTTATTAATGTCCTTGACAGGAAATAGGGAATGTAAGAGCCAGGGATCCAGACCTCCAGGATGACCAGGATCCGCTGGTAGGACAACATTAGACAATTTTCTGAAGGACCGAGGACTAGAATGGAACCAGGCCAGGAGGAAGACAGTTGATAGGATAGTATGGTACTCTCTCTTCCAAACCTCTACACGTCACATTAGAAGAGGAACGACTAAGTAAGTAAGTAAGACAGGGAGAGTACAAGGTAGACATTGAGATTGGAGGATATTAAAAGGACCAATGGCCCCTCGTGTGCAAGCTGCATTGAAACAGAACTAGAATGCTGGTTGATGTCCTCAAAAAGTTATTACAGCATAATCATGTTGTAAGAGGTGACTAATATGAGGTTGGATATTGGGCTGGCAGCCTTATCATGTGACACAGGTTGCTACAGAAACCACTACTGCAATAACATGTGAATGTTGTGACGTGAGCTTCCTGCAATAGAACCAGCTACAGTAGTTTCTGCATGCTCTACATTGGAAGATCTAGAATATGCAGATGATATTGCACTACTAGCACATTCACATCAACACATCCAGGAAAAAACAGATAGACTTAATAAGTTTAGCCAGCAGGTGGGCTTGAACATCAATTTAAAGAAGTCTGAGGTCATGACGCTCAATGTGAGCAACCCTGAGCCCATATCAGTAAGGAATCAGCAATTGGTACAGACAGATACCTTCACATACCTAGGAAGCATAGTAACACCAGACGGTGGGGCAGGCAAAGACATCAACATCATAATGAATAAGGCAAGAACAGCCTTCTTTAGCCTAAACAACATCTGGAAGTCCACCCAATACAGCACAAGCACAAAATTAAGATTATATCAGAGCTGTGTGCTTTCTGTGCTTCTCTATGGTGCGGAATGCTGGAGAGTTACAGAGAAGGAAATGTCGAAATTGTTCTCTTTTCACACAACATGCCTAAAAAAATTCACCGAATCTTTTGGCCGAATACCATCACTAACCAAGATCTGCTTACTCGTAGCAAGCAAGAGGACATGCACACCATCCTAGCTGGCAGATGCTGGAGCTGGGTTGGTCATGTCCTCAGAAGAGACCCCGATGCCATCACAAGAACAGCTATGCTTTGGACCCCTGAAGGAAAACGAAAGAGAGGCCGACCAAAAACAACCTGGCGGAGGACTGTGGATGCTGAGATGCAAAGAATGAACCAGAGTTGGGGCACTGTACGAAGGATGGCCACCGACCGAGCTAAGTGGAATCAATTTGTTGTTGCCCTACAAGACGCCACTAGGCATGATGGCCACTGACTGCTTTGACGGTCGGCGGCTAAGGATCAAAGAAGAAGAAGAATAGGTAGCAGAAAGGTCAAAGATGATGATGAATGAGTGTTAGAGGTATAGGTTTTGAAGGCTGCAACAAAACTAAATCAACATCAACGTTATATCGGCAAACATTTCTGTGATTTTTCATGCTGTGTTTTCAGGAAACGTAAAACTGAACTCATTTTGTTTTGTAATTGTAACATTATTGTCATTACCTTTAGTTCCCCAAGGAGCACAGGTCCTCAATAAACTCATGCCAAGGTTCCTCCCATATTCTTCCACATCCCCTTCTCTCCTGTCTCCAGTCCTCATCCTCACATCTTCTACCTCTCTCACCCCAAGGACCCCAAAACAAGGATCACTCAGCAGTGCAATTGACAGATTTTCACTATGTATGTCCCGTCTGTTGACAGCATCATTCTGTCATCTCCTGTCCAGCAACTGTCAGCGGTTCCTTATCATCAGTGCCGCTACATTATCTTAGTCCTTACACTCCATTGACAAAAGTCCACAACCTGTCAGCTGTTGCCCATGTCTAAGAGTCACACAACAGGACCAGCCTGACACCCGAGACAAAGACTCAGATTTCTCCACTGGACCTGACCATCCCCCAGTCTCCACACATCACAACCAAAGCTTCTCCTGCTTCTTGTATTCCAACCTTTATACCACTGTCTTTTTCTCCAGTTTGGTTCACAACATATATGCACAACTCTGCTTTCTGCAGGAGCATCTCCCCAAGCATAATCTCACCATCATTTCACCACATCCATTCACCATTTCTCTGCCTCTCCCCACTCCATGCACTCTCAGACTCACTCACTGTGACCTCCCATTAGAACTCATTCATCATTCCCTGCATCTAGCTATGATCAAGAGATAAAAGAACCAAGCCATCATCAAAATTCAGACCATCAGGTCATCAAACTAGAGTCCACTAAATTCCACCTCCATTGACAGATGTAGTTGATCATAACATCATCAGGTCATCAAACTAGAGTCCACCAAATTCCACCTCCATTGACAGATGTAGTTGATCGTAACATCATCAAGTCATAAAACTAGAGTCCACCCAATTCCACCTCCATTGACAGATATAGTTGATCGGGTACTGGTCTAGAAAGCGGGCCCCGGAAGTTCAGGTTTTTGAAAACGCGAATCCGACTTTTTATTTAACAACTCCCGATCCGACTTTTGTATCAACCGCCCATTCGACGATCCGACCGCCTTTGTATCAACATGGAGTTCAATTTATCGATCTTGCCACGCACTGAAAATGACGCTGTCAAATTTTTACAAGCGCGTGGCATATTGCCGGCTGAAAGAATTTGTACTCTTGGCCATGAAATGAAACTTCATTGTTACACCGCTGGCAGAATAAGATGGATCTGCAGGGAACGGAAGCATAAGGAGAGAAGAGAGCTACGTAGTGGCACGTGTTTGCAGTCCACGAAACTATCCCTAGTGAACGTTATCTCGTTTATCTATTACTGGAGCCATGAATCAACCTCAGTGAAAGTATGTGCTAGGGAACTGCTTATTTCCAAAACAACTGTTGTGGAATGGAATGCGTTCTTACGTGAAGTATGCGTCTTTTCTCTTTCAAAAGTGCAACATTGTCAGATTGGAGGTGAGGGTCACATTGTTGAAATCGATGAGAGTTTATTTTCGAAACGGAAAAACAACACTGGAAGAATCCTACCGCAACAATGGATTTTTGGAGGAGTGTGTCGCGAAACAAGTGAAGTCTTCTTGGTGCCAATCCCAGATAGGAGCGCAGCAACTCTCTTAAAAGCAATAGTTGAACATATCAAGGAAGGTTCAACCATCTATTCTGACTCATGGAGAGGGTACAGAAGCGCTGACATCGAGGCATCTGGATTTTCTCATTTTCAAGTCAACCACAGATACAATTTTATTGATCCAGACACGGGAGTACACACGCAAACAGTGGAAAGAATGTGGGGCAGCGCTAAGTGGAGAAATAAAAAACATCGAGGTACAGCTAGACAACATCTGAAAACCTACCTAGCCGAGTTTATGTGGAGGTCGAGAGTACCTACAACTAGAAATGTATTTGAAGCTATCCTTGAGGACATTTCACTTTACTGGCCTCCAGAATAGACATTGCATTTTTATGCCAGCTACGGCTGCCAGCTACGGTCCTTTTCAGGGCCTGAATATCTATCAAAGTTAACAATCAACAATCACTGAGTATCACTAAGTATGCACAGTTATCTCCCCCTTTGCAAAACAATGGCAAGACGGTTGGGTTATCTCCCCCTCATACGATACATATTTCGTTTACCATTTCGTAAATTGTGTTTCGTTTCTCGGAAAAAGTCTGGGGCCCGCTTTCTAGACCAGTACCATTGATCGTAACATCATCATCACTGTCCTTTTTGTTCCCTATGGAGAATGGGGCCACCACTACAACTGGCCCCCTCCTGCACACAGCATTCACACACTCTTGCAGCGGTGGTTTTTTGTAGCAATTTATGTTAATCATGAGGTTGCCAGTCTCATACACAACCTCGTGTTTAGTCGCCTTGTACATCATGGCTGAGGAAGCTGTAGTCCTATTTTGTGTGTGTCTCTAGAGAGATCACTGGAAACTATTTGAATTATTTGTAACATACATTTACATATGTCATAAATGGGGGAAAGTCATGATTATTATCTTCTTTGTTGCATTGCTGTATAGAACTGCAGGTGGCCCCAGTTTAACATTGCTTAATGAGACCTGTTGACAGCTGCCATTCATTGGTAGACTAACTTTAATCTCTCATCTTTCACAGCTGGAAAGTCATGACAAGGGCTGGACGGCAAACACAAAGTTGCACTCTCAAGAAGAAATGTCAGAGGAGGCCACACAGCTGCGCCGATATTTCTACCACAGTTAAACACTGGACATGTCAAGTTGTTTATTTATTCATCATCATTGTTACACTCCAGAACCCTAAGGAGCATAGGCCTTCAACAATAGCCACTTATATCTTCATCATCATTGTTACACTCCAGAACCCTAAGGAGCATAAGCCTTCAACAATAGCCACTTATATCTTCATCATCATTGTTACACTCCAGAACCCTAAGGAGCATAGGCCTTCAACAAAAGCCACTTATATCTTCACCATTGTTTGCCCTTTCATTCCTTGTGGAGCATGAGGTCACCATTGCAGCTGGTTCACTTGCAGGAGCCTGCACTCATGTGCTCTTGTAGTGGTCGTTTCTGTAGCAACGTGTTTGACATGATCAGGTTGCCAAGCAACATGCATTCCTCTTTTTTTTTTCTACTTAAGAAATATGGGGGCACCATTGCAGCAGGTCTTCTCAGAGGAAGCGTGTACCAGAGCTTTAATGTGCTCTTGTAGTTATGGTAACTGTAGCTATTTGTTTGACATGATGAGGTTGCCAGCCCCATGCACAACCTCATAGCCACCTCTTAAAACATGTCTGAGGTTGCAGCAGTCTCTCGTTTGCTTCAACAGAGCCTCCCCAGTAGGGCCTGCTTATAATCACGCAACTTAATTTTGTTGGCAAATTAATATGTCATACTCCAGGTAGATCAGCAAGATTTGAGGAGGCATTTGGCTCAATCTGTTGTCCTCTAGTAAATAATGAACATTTATCTGTAAAGTTCAAATGCTTATATCATTTATTAATATCTTTTTCTTCTTCTTCGTACACTCTCAGACGTCCACTTGAATGTTCTCAAAGAAAGCAGTAGTCAGTTTGAGGCTATTTGAATCCTCGTAAAGCTTTTCTATGAAAGGAGCTGGCGTCTGCCATATGTACTTTCTCTGTACCACATATAAGGGGCAACTTTGAAGCAGATGTTCAGCAGTCATTTTATCAGTGCCACAGTTACACTGATCGGTAGTTCCTATCTTTAGCTTGTTGAATAGATGGTATCTCAATCTGTTGTGGCCAGTGCGGAGTCTGAAGATTACCACTTGTTCTCTTCTGTGAAGCTGGTAGTAAGCATCATTCTGTGTGTGCCCTGGATGTTCTACATTCCATTTGTTTCTGTAACTGATTCTGATAAAACTCTTTGCCTCCTCAAAAGTTATGCTTGCATCAGGCTGAGGTAGATGTGAACCTTCTTTTGCCATTCTGTCAGCCTCTTCATTGCCGGCGATGTTACAATGAGATGGGATCCATTGCATCACAACACTTTTGAATTGTTGACAAAGTTTGTGGAGCACTACTCTGAGATCATCCAGGTCTGTATTATTTTGGCTTTTCAACGTTGCAATTACTGACAGTGCATCAGTAAAGAAAGCAGCTTGTCTCCCTGCCCTTTCTTCTGTCAATATAACCTCTGCTGCAGTTTTCAAGGCCTCTGCTCTGAAGTTGCTGGAGAATCGTCTTGTCGCCACTGACAGCCTTTTTTCTGCACCAGTGCTTAAGGTCAGAAAGACACCCCCACCTCCATTTTCTGTTGCATTTGTTGCTGATCCATCTGTGTATGCATAGGTCCAGGTGTTGCATGGATAATGTTTCTTATTTATTAATATGATTATTAATTATTATTCAAGCAGATGATGTGCAACTTCGTCACTGTTTGTCGCTGAGTTTTGTTTGAAGGATTTTTGAAGAATGTTATCCAGTCTATTGCACCATGTAATCTAAACACAGTGGAGATGGGAGCATAAATTATCAGATCATAAATTTGAGCCATTATTCCAATTAAGAAATGTTATAGTTATATTGGTTACAACAACAGTGTTCATTACATAGGAAGTGAAGATATTAAATGTCAAATAAATGAACTAAAGAAGTTATTGTTCATTTTTACAGAGGTAAAGTTATTTAATGTTAAGTAATTAACTAAAGCAGGTCTTTGTTCATTATATATATATATAATGAAAGAACAAGCTTAGGATAACAAATCTAGTACAACAGTGAGTCAAATTAAAATTTTAAAGAAAAAGGTAGTTGAGTGTCTTCTGTGTGCATCTGTCGGCACAGCTAGTCATCAATAAGGATTGATAGCACCACCTGTGCTTCATAATGGGTATGGCACTGAGGCAGCAAATTGTCAGCTGAACCCTGGCAAAGGGGCGACCGACCCCAACCAGGCGCGTCCACGGGTGGCGGATAGTGGAACGACCTCCAGATATGGTGTGTCAGCTGCGAATTAAGTCAGCGTTGCTGGACGAATAAGCAGTCGCGGACCAAACGGCGATGTCCTCCCAGCAGGACGGGGAGGGGTAACAGGTGGCACTGATACCCCCACTGAAATCCCCCATATGTCCTATGACGGGTGCATCAAGCGAGTAAGAGCCGCTATAAGCTCTAGCCACGGGGAAGGTAAACCTCGGTAAACAAACCAATCTGCTGCCTTGCAGCTACCACCGGGAGATGGAAAGGCTATGGGAGACAACCCTGAACAACAAACACAACCCGGCCTGCCGAAGACGGAGTGTGTTAGCTACGGCGCAGACACCGGGAAAAATTAGGACACACACGCTTTTGCGGTATGGAGTCATGCGACAATCTCGACTTACGTCATGGCGTCGCTCCTATCAGCTACAACCGGGGAGGAGCGGAGCCGGGCCCCTGGCCTCGAAAGGGCCCACCCAAGCAACCGGTGCCTTTGCCAACCAAATGGTCGGGGGAAGGCAAAGTAGAGCAACTGACCAACCAACCCACTATCTTACAGTGGCTCAATGGAATGCAGAAGGAGTGAGGAACAAGAAACCGGAGTTACAAGAATTCCTCAGGGAAAATAACATTGATATAATCTGCATCCAAGAAACTCACCTAAAAGATACCCAACGATTCTTTGTACGTGGATACCAATCCTTCCGCCAAGACAGGGCAAAAAGAACTAAGGGAGGAATCCTCACACTGATTAAAACCTCAATCCCAGCAGTAGAGACACACAGATCTGGTGAGGACGAACTTGAATACATAACAGTCCAACTACTGCTGCCCAGTGGAGACTTAATGATCACAAACTGCTACAGCCCTCCAACCACAACTCTGGAGCTACACAAAGTGAAGCTTGCAGCATCGAGACACCTCATTATGGGTGACTTCAATAGCCACTCACCCAGCTGGGGCTATGACGCAACAGATCCAAGAGGAGAAGAGGTGGAAGATTGGATGGTAGAGAATAAACTAATTCTTATAAACCAAGTACCAGTCACATTACAGATATCTGAAATAAGAAGTGCAGGAGAAATCAATATGTCTCCTAGCTGGAATTTCAAAAAAGCAAACTGGGGATTTTTTAAAGAACAAGCCGACAATTTCTGTCAGAACATTGCCCACTCAAATAACATCAATAAAAACATCTCCATCATCAGTGAGGCAATCATCCAAGCAGCAAAGAAGTCAATTCCACGAGGTAAACGACGAGACTACAAACCATACTGGAGTGACAACCTGGGAAAACTCCATAGTGAATTAAATAAAGCACGGGAAACTATGGAGCAAAATCCCACATTAGAGAACACACAGAGGCACAACAGCATAAAACAAGCTTTCAATGAACAAAAGAAAGCTGAAATCCAAAGGAGCTGGCACCAGAAGACCAGCAGTCTCAACATGGAAAAGGACTCAAGCAAGCTTTGGAATCTGACAAAAGTGCTAAATGAAGAAACAACAACCAGCTACTGTAAGACTGTCATCAAGGAAAATGAAAAATACCACACAGGAAAGATGGCAGCAAACATCCTGGCAGATTTCTACAAGGAAGAAAGCACCACATCACTTTCACATGCACGGATCCAAGAAGTACGTAAGGAAGTAAAAGAAAAACTGAAGCACCAAAACCCAGATATCTGCATGAAGTCACCCCTTACTATGAGAGAACTCAGTGCTGCCATAACAAAACTAAAGAACAGAAAAGCTCCAGGAAAAGATGGCATCACAAATGATATGATCAAGAACCTTGGACCTGTAGCCAGGCACAAGCTCCTCCTAATCTTCAATCAGTCATGGAGTACTGGAAAATTTCCAGATCAATGGCGAGAAGCAATCATTGTTCCCATCAGAAAGAAACAAAAGGAGAAAACAAGCAAGTCCAGCTACCGACCAGTTAGCCTACTGAGCTGTCTGGGTAAGGTAATGGAAAGAATGGTGAACTCAAGATTACTGAAACATCTGGAAAAAAACCATCTGCTTGATAACACACAGTCAGCATTTAGGAAAAATCGCAGCACCGAAGACCAACTAGTATATCTAGCCCAGGAAGTAGAAAATGCCTTTCAGGAGAAAAAGAAAGTACTGGCGGTTTTTGTAGACTTGACAAAAGCCTTTGATAAGGTATGGAAAGAAGGACTCCTCCTTAAGATGCTCAACAGCAAAATTGAAGGGAGAATGTTCAACTGGATACGGGACTTTCTTCGATACCGCACAGCAAGAGTAAAACTTGACGGGAAACTGAGCCATCGCGTCACTCTACAACAGGGTGTGCCACAAGGAGGAGTTATCTCCCCCACACTTTTTATCATATATATAAATGATATTGCAGAGAAACTGTCCGGGCATATCTCCAGGGCTCTTCATGCTGACGATTTTGCTGCCTGGTGTGCTGCTGAACATTTGCCTACTGCGAAGTTCAGGATGCAAGCAGCGCTAAATACCATCGGTAAATGGGCATCAGATTGGGGAGTACAGATAAACCTCTCCAAGACAGTAGCAACCTGCTTCTCTCTGTCAAATCGCCGAGAAACGATCAAACTGCAGCTAAATGGAAGTGAGCTTCCAATCGAGGAAAACCCAACATACCTAGGAGTCAAGTTGGATAAGAGACTCACCTGGAAGCCGCACATAAAAGCAGTAGAACAGAGAGCAATAAGAAAGCTCTCTATTATGAAGAAACTGGCTGGCACAAGTTGGGGGGCAAATACCAACATACTTAAAAAAGTCTATACAGGCACAGTCAGACCTGTACTTGAATATGGCATGTCAGCCTGGGCCACAGCATCTAAAACAAACACAGAATGTCTAGGGAAAGTGCAAAATTCAGGCCTTAGACTAATCACTGGAGGGATGAAGACTTCTCCAATCCAGGCAATGGAGCGATACACCAACATCCGCTCTCTTGATGACAGACGTGAGGAAAAGGTATTCACTCACAGTGAGAAGCTTCTACGAATGCCAAGTCATCCAATGCATGCCAAACTCCATAATGTGACAAAGAACAGGCTGAAAAGAACCAGCTTCCTAAACATCTCCAAACATCTGCATCGATGCCATGAAGACCTCCTCCCAAATCGATCTACTGAGATTGAAATGTTAATTGATTACGAGGAGCCAGACGACTGCCATGGAAATATATCTATCATCACAGAAGTCCCTGAAATAAAAAAGAAAGGCCACCTGACCCAACAACTAAAAACTTTGGCTCAAGAAATGATTGAAGAAAAGTACAACCCGAAGGAGTGGACACATGTATACACAGATGGATCTGCTGAGGGGGCAGTAAAGAACGGTGGAGGAGGCATTTTTATAAGATTCCTAAATGGAAAGATCATCCGAAAGGCCTTCCCAACTGGAAAGATCTCCAATTTTAGGGCAGAAGCTATGGCACTACTGCAAGCCCTGAAGATCCTCACCAGACCTGAACAGCAGCCACAAGCTAAGATAGTAATCTTCACTGACTGCAGATCATTACTTGAATCAATACAAAACACCAGAAATGATAACATGATGAATGAGATCAGATCTGAGCTTAACATCATCCAAAGGTCATCAACCATTGCCCTTCAGTGGTTACCTGCCCATTGTGGAATCGCTGGTAATGAGAAAGCAGATGCTCTATCAAGAAGTGGCAGTAAAATGGAACAATACAGCCACCCATTGCCCTATCGGGAAGCAAAAACCATCATCCACAACAAGTACAAAAATCAGTGGAAGGAGGAAGGGGATATATACAGCAGAGATGACCCAATCCACCACCTAAACAGACACCAACAGACGACAATTTTCCGCCTGAGAACTGGTCACTGCAGATTACTTGGACATCTCTATCGCCTCAAGATATCCCACACGAATGAATGCCCATGTGGAACTGATATCCAGACTCCAGAACACATTCTCCAGAACTGTCCAACCCATGATAAATTGCGACGTGCGACCTGGCCAAAAGGTGATGAGCTCCAGCAGAAGCTATGGGGCTGCCGCGCCGACCTGGAAAAGACTGTGGACTTCGTCCTGGCGACAGGCCTGCAGATTTAGCATGACTACAAACCGAACGCAGAAGAAGAAGAAGTCAGCTGAACAGTCTGAAAATTGCTGTATCTGCATTATCTACATAGAAGCATACATCAAGAAAGGACAGCATTTGTGACCTGTAACCCTTGTAAATTCATCACCACATCCTATTGTTGTATACAGACTTGTCTCTGAAACAGAACAAAGAAATGAAGTAGCATCTCATGCCAGCTGATCTTCATCTGTTACATGTTGTCACAGACGTTCCTGTTTGGCAGAGTACTTAAAGCTCTTGTGGCAGAGTTATTGGGTTTCAGGTTCAAAACCTTGATATGTCACACTTCAGTCTGAAAATGGGTACTCGACTCTCCTCTTGGGTTAGTGAAGGCAAAGGCAGCGAGGGAGGTAACAGATCACAGCACGTTATAAAGATGGACAATATGGTGAAGTCTCTAACACTTCACTCTCCTGTGGCACTATCTGCTATGAGACTACCTACCATGGAGGCACCACTGCAGCTGGTCTCGTTGCAAGAGGCCTGAACAAAAGCATTAATCTGCTTTAAAGTGGTGCTTCCTGTAACAATTTCTTTCATTTGATGAGGGTAAAACATCCCTAAGCACAACCTCATATTAGTAGCCATTAATGACATGTCTGACAGAGCAGAAGTTCTAACCTTTCGACAAGAACTATACCTCCGGGAACTACACGATATTTTGTTATGATAGTTTCTGCTTACATGGCTACACTTTTTGTGATGGTATGTTCAGCCACCAAAATTGCAAACTGTGTTATAGATTTACCTGACCTAGTTGGAGAGCATCTGTCATTCTAGAAATATCATTCTTAAACAACTTCCTACATGGTCATCAGCCGTTGTCATGCCTTTGGCACATGTGTCATACAAGAGTCATCTATCTATTCCAGTCTTGAGCATTTGTTTCAAGAACTTCCTACATGATTCAAATATTTCATAGAACTACAAATTAAAAATCAGACAGACAGACACGTCCATGTGGGGAAGACAAGCAAAAATATGAATTTTGTGTAGCTATGAACTCCGCCTATGCCGGTCCCAAGCCCGGATGAAAAAGGAGGAGGGCGGCCTGCATGGAGGCAGCCCCTCCACCATGCAAAGGCACAACAGGCCAATCACCTGTTTGTCTTAAACTATGATTACGAGCAATACAAGAGAGAAAACCGGACTGATTCTAAAGGCGACGAACTGGTACGGACTACGACTTATGGAACTTGGAACACAAGAAGTATAAATGGGAAGGAAGAGGAGCTGGTGGAAGAGATGAGGAAGGCAAAACTAGAAATCCTGGCTATAACGGAAACGAAGAAAAAAGGACAAGGAGTCATGGATCTCGATGGCAACATGTTGCTCTACAGTGGTGTACCCATATCTGAAAGAGCTAAAGGGGGCGTGGGTTGCATTGTGGCCCAAAATCAAAAAGATAGTATCAAGGGATGGAACTTTGTCTCGGAGCGCATTATGGTTGTAAAACTAAATGAAGGAGAAACCATAGTCAACCTGGTCATAGTGTATGGGCCAAATGAGGATGAGAGAGCAGAGGTCAAGGAGGAATTCTTCGAGCTGCTTCAAAGGACAGTGGATGACTGCCTAGATGAAGTTATTATGCTCGGAGATTTTAATGCCAGAGTTGGAAATGACCATGCTAGATGGGGTGGAGTTATCGGAAGATATGGAGAAGATACTCTCAATGACAATGGAAAGCGACTCCTCAGATTCTGCAGTGAGCAGAATCTGATCATTACAAACACAAAGTTCCCCCATAAGCGCATACATGCATACACTAGATGTGAACCAACCAAGAATGAGAAGTCAGTGATCGACTATGCCATTGTTCGGAGAAGCTCATTCAGATATGTCCGAGATGCAAGAGTCTGGAGGGGGCCAGAGATTGGAAGTGATCACTACCTGCTAACAATCAAACGAACAACTGAAAGAGTTGCTCAGCCTAGGAACTGCCCAACATCACGCAAGAAACCAAGTAAACGAGCAGGAGAAATGAGCATTAGGACCTACAAGCTGAGAGAGCCAGAAATTAAGACCAGATATCAGGGGCTTATTGCTACAGCGGTGAGCAACACAGAAGAACGACCTGATGACTTGGAAACCCTCTGGAATAAATTCAAGGATATCATAAAGACAGCTGCTGCAGAAGCATGCGGTGAAGTCCGACTTGGGAACCAGAGAAAGAGGACACCTTGGTGGACAGAGGAAGTCAAAGAGAAAATAAGAGAGAAGAAAATGGCATGGAAACAATACTTAGGAGCTACAAATGGAAAAATATAGAGAATATGTGACACTCAGAACAGAAGCAAAGAACAAAGTGCTAGCAGCAAAACAGAAGTCCTGGGAAGAATTTGGAGAAAAGCTAGAAAAAGATGCACAAGAAAACCAGAAATTGTTCTATAAGACCCTAAAGAACATGAGGAAAGAAAAACAATGCCCTCTCAAATTTATAAAGGACAAGCAAGGCAAATTGCTTACTGCCCCGAAGGAAGTAATGGAAAGATGGAAAGAATATTTCTCAGAACTCCTGGATGGTGAGCATGGTGAAGCATCAGAAATGATAACCACTAGCACAGAAGAGAAAACCAATGATGGTGAAGATGACATAAAGATGGAAGAACTGAGGGCAGCACTAGAGAAAATCAAGATGGGCAAAGCAGCAGGGCATGATGGTATAACACCAGAAATGGTTAAGTACATGGGAGCATCAGGCGACCTATTACTCTTAAAGGTCCTACAGGCAGCATGGTGCAACAAGACCATACCAAAGGATTGGGAGATTGCCATCATAACACCAATTTTCAAAAAGGGTGACAATCGACAATGTGGAAACCATAGAGGCATATCCCTTCTCAGTGTCCCTGGTAAAATCTACTCTAGAATCCTAGAGCAGAGACTCCGACGCCTAGCTGAGCCACAATTGGATGAGGTCCAGTGCGGATTCCGAGCAAACCGAAGTACTCAAGACCTAATCTTCACACTCAGACAGCTGAGTGAAAAGGCCCTTGAGTATAAGAGTGAGATCCATCTTTGTTTCATAGATCTGGAAAAGGCGTTTGACAGGGTCCCCTGGAGCAAACTTTGGGACTGTTTGGCAAGGAAGAATATTCCAGCACCTCTGATTCATGCTATACAGAGCTTCTACAAGTCTTGCAGAAATTATGTGAGGACAGCAAACCATAAGTCAGAAGAGTTCAGACACCATAAGTCAGAGTGTAGACAACCACACACTGGTGTAAGACAAGGTGATATCCTATCACCTTACCTCTTCATACTCCTTATGGACGATGTCATCAAGGCATGTAAGGAGAGAACAAGAAAGTATTCAGTGGGGTACTGGAAGATGAGACAGGTCTATATTTCGGAGCTGGCATTTGCTGATGATGTTGCCCTGATTGCTAAATCAGAGGCACATCTCCAATCCAACCTGCAAGTCTGGAAGGAAGAGCTGGAGAAGAGAGGGATGGTCATAAGCAGCTCTAAAACAAAATCCATGGTGATATCACGAGAAGAAAGAAAACATCAGATTAAGTTGGGAGAACAGGTCCTGGAGCAGGTCGACCACTTTAAATATCTCGGAGCTATTATAGACCGAAAGGGAGGCATCAAAGAAGAGTTGGCCACTCGAAAAGCAGCGGCTGGGAGACTTTTTCAGGCCATAAATCGTGGATTCCTCAGCAAGAAAGAGGTTGGTAAGAAAACGAAGATGGCTGTATACCGCTCCACCTATGTCCCAGTCTTGACATATGGATGCGAGTCATGGGCAATGACTACAACCCACAAAAGCCAGATCCAAACCTCAGAAATGAGGTATCTGAGGAAAGTGGTTGAAGTAACAAGAAGAGACATGGTCCGCAACCAGACGATCCGTCAAGGCCTAAAATCCCATCCGCTGCAGACCCAAATAGAACAGTCCCAACTAAGATGGTTTGGCCATGTCTGCAGAATGGGAGAAGATCGGCTACCACGACAAGCATGGGAAACAAAGAGCCAGGGATCCAGACCTCCAGGACGACCCAGAGTCCGCTGGGAGGACAACATTAGACAATCTTTGAAGGACCGAGGACTAGAATGGAACCAGACCAGGAAGAAGACAGCTGATAGAATGGTCTGGCGCTCTCTCTTCCAAACCTCTACACCTCACGGTAGAAGGGGAACGACTAAGTAAGTAAGTGTAGCTATGAATATGAATTTTGTAATAATCTCTCCTGCAAAAAGGACACAAAGTCACCACTGACTGAAGACAGCACTTTGTCTCTTAAAATTAAGTCAGCCAGCCCCTCAAAAGTTTTATCAATTTTTGACAAATCAACCCATCTAGAAAAACAAAGCTTAATTGATGAAATAAATCATGTTCTCATAGAATGTTGACTCCATGAGAAAAGCAGGTTGACAGCATGGCCATCTACCCCATTGATGGAGAAACTAAGGTGATGAGCGAAGCTTCAGACACCAGCTGTGTGAGAGAAATAGATTTGGTTATATGAGAGAGAATGAAGAAGAAGAAGAAATACTTTTAAAAAATGGCTTATACAAATGTTGTTCATCCAAGGTGCAAGGCTTCCAAGAGACAACCACCCCTGCTGTGTCTGCTTGTTGACATCATGTACTCCATACCACCAGATCTACTGAGAAACCCACATGCTTTCAACCCTTGTTGATAACTTATTGTACTGACAGCTACATGCAGTAGGTAATTTTAAAATAAATGTTTTTTTTCTTTTAGTATGACTTACCCTTACGTTCATTTTTTCAATCCAAACTTCTTTTGAAACATAGTACCAAGACACAATTTTTACTTATGGACCAGCCTTGCATGAACCAAGTACAATTCATTCCAAGCCATGTATGGTTTTTATCTGTGTTTCTTTGGGACTTCTTTGCTCTGTCATTATACATCTTGAAACCATATAATGATGATGTTTTCACATAATTTTATATATGTGCTTCAGCTATATATATATCTTCTCATTGTGACCTAAACACTGATATTAAACATACTTGTGCATTAGTGATTTCTGCATTAGATATTATTTGGAGATATTCTGGATATATATATCTATCAGGGCTGGAATCTTTAACGATTAATTGATGAAATCAAATTTTAATTGATTATTCCATTTTTAGCAATGTTTACTTTTTTTTTGCTTCAGTGCAAGAGCGTTTGCTATGTTAGAGGTTTGTGATATGGAATTTGGCAAGTATGGTCAATAATAATAAAATGTTTGGTTGTAACTCTTCAGTATCTTTATTATATTTTTAGGACGATGTTGCCTTATAATAAGTAAAATAAAGTAAGTCTGTAGTGATTTTAAGAAACAATGTTATTTTTGATTTCTTACAATTTATCAAATTGTTTGAAATTGATTAATTAAAGAAATTTGATTAATCGATTAAGATTAGTTTCATCAATCCCAACTAATATATATATATGTATACTAGCTGTAAGTACCTGGCGTTGCCCGGGTCTTTCCTAGTAACTGTATAGGAAACTTATGAAATGTCAAGATCAAACTATAATATTTTGATATTTGAGTGAAAATGAATTTGCAT
Organism: Oreohelix idahoensis; assembly: GCA_024509875.1. NCBI lineage: Eukaryota > Metazoa > Mollusca > Gastropoda > Stylommatophora > Oreohelicidae > Oreohelix > Oreohelix idahoensis. The sequence goes on along the minus strand of JAMPIV010018873.1, from coordinate 486,065 downwards.
TTAAGTGACTACTGCTTTAAGTGACTATCCTCGTGCCTTGTTTACAGTAATTGCAAATGCAAGCCGCACAAAATACTTATATTTCTTATGGTTCCATCGGAAGAGTGATTTCACTTTTGCTTTTGAGTTTTTCCAAAATACTATTTTTTCTTATGATGGAATCGCAAAAGCAATTTTATTCTGCTTCCGAGTTTTAGCAAGAAGCAAATTAATAACACATTTTTCTTTTCCGACCTGGCGCACCGAGAAAGAATAGTCCAACTCATCCTTTTTTTAACGTTCTTACTACTGTTTTTCGTAGCACGTTCTTTTCAAACATTTATACATTATCGCTTGTAAAAAAAAACATGATTATTATTTTCTGTCATACATATTTCAAATATAAAAGACATAGTGATTGTGTTGAGCTGTATTTTTTAAATCTATTTGGTGAGACACGACCCATTCAACCTAGACAAATGGATTTGCTAAATAAACATAAACTGCTTGATAAAATGTAATTAAATTTGATATAAACATTAATAATAACTTAAATACTACATAAAAGTTATTTTTTATTTCGCGTAAAGCATTAGTATCTGTTTAAATAATTTAAATTACGGTCTAAAATAAAGAAATGTAGAGTTGTAAATTATGACCTTTTAATAATAATTTTATCATTTGGATTGTTTCCCTTGATTCATAATTTTATCATTTCGATTGTTTCCCTTGATTCAGCTAGACACTTACTTACTTAGTCGTTCCCCTTCTACCGTGAGGTGTAGAGGTTTGGAAGAGAGAGCGCCAGACCATTCTATCAGCTGTCTTCTTCCTGGCCTGGTTCCATTCTAGTCCTCGGTCCTTCAAAGATTGTCTAATGTTGTCCTCCCAGCGGACTCTGGGTCGTCCTGGAGGTCTGGATCCCTGGCTCTTTGTTTCCCATGCTTGTCGTGGTAGCCGATCTTCTCCCATTCTGCAGACATGGCCAAACCATCTTAGTTGGGACTGTTCTATTTGGGTCTGCAGCGGATGGGATTTTAGGCCTTGACGGATCGTCTGGTTGCGGACCATGTCTCTTCTTGTTACTTCAACCACTTTCCTCAGATACCTCATTTCTGAGGTTTGGATCTGGCTTTTGTGGGTTGTAGTCATTGCCCACGACTCGCATCCATATGTCAAGACTGGGACATAGGTGGAGCGGTATACAGCCATCTTCGTTTTCTTACCAACCTCTTTCTTGCTGAGGAATCCACGATTTATGGCCTGAAAAAGTCTCCCAGCCGCTGCTTTTCGAGTGGCCAACTCTTCTTTGATGCCTCCCTTTCGGTCTATAATAGCTCCGAGATATTTAAAGTGGTCGACCTGCTCCAGGACCTGTTCTCCCAACTTAATCTGATGTTTTCTTTCTTCTCGTGATATCACCATGGATTTTGTTTTAGAGCTGCTTATGACCATCCCTCTCTTCTCCAGCTCTTCCTTCCAGACTTGCAGGTTGGATTGGAGATGTGCCTCTGATTTAGCAATCAGGGCAACATCATCAGCAAATGCCAGCTCCGAAATATAGACCTGTCTCATCTTCCAGTACCCCACTGAATACTTTCTTGTTCTCTCCTTACATGCCTTGATGACATCGTCCATAAGGAGTATGAAGAGGTAAGGTGATAGGATATCACCTTGTCTTACACCAGTGGTGGTCCTGAACTCTTCTGACTTATGGTTTGCTGTCCTCACATAATTTCTGCAAGACTTGTAGAAGCTCTGTATAGCATGAATCAGAGGTGCTGGAATATTCTTCCTTGCCAAACAGTCCCAAAGTTTGCTCCAGGGGACCCTGTCAAACGCCTTTTCCAGATCTATGAAACAAAGATGGATCTCACTCTTATACTCAAGGGCCTTTTCACTCAGCTGTCTGAGTGTGAAGATTAGGTCTTGAGTACTTCGGTTTGCTCGGAATCCGCACTGGACCTCATCCAATTGTGGCTCAGCTAGGCGTCGGAGTCTCTGCTCTAGGATTCTAGAGTAGATTTTACCAGGGACACTGAGAAGGGATATGCCTCTATGGTTTCCACATTGTCGATTGTCACCCTTTTTGAAAATTGGTGTTATGATGGCAATCTCCCAATCCTTTGGTATGGTCTTGTTGCACCATGCTGCCTGTAGGACCTTTAAGAGTAATAGGTCGCCTGATGCTCCCATGTACTTAACCATTTCTGGTGTTATACCATCATGCCCTGCTGCTTTGCCCATCTTGATTTTCTCTAGTGCTGCCCTCAGTTCTTCCATCTTTATGTCATCTTCACCATCATTGGTTTCCTCTTCTGTGTCAGTGGTTATCATTTCTGATGCTTCATCATGCTCACCATCCAGGAGTTCTGAGAAATATTCTTTCCATCTTTCCATTACAGCTAGACACTTGTTAAATTTTATATTGATTACGGCCCTGTTTTACACATAGAAAAATAAAGCAAACCACATAGAGAGTGCTTACTTTTATTTGCATATGGATCCACATTGTATAGTCACTGCTTTTTTTTATGTTCCTTTAAATTAAAAGTGTATGGTTAATAGTTTTGAATTATGTGGTAAAATATGGAACAATATGGCAGTTGTTACAAAAACAAAATAATAGTTTTTACATTTATATCACTTCCCTTGATTACTCTTGAATCTTTATTTAACTTGATTATAGCCCCTGATTTGTTTACATTTCTTTATGGAAAACTTTAATTACCCATAATTACAATATTAAATTATGAAATAACTACATGGCATTACCCGGCAGTATTTAAAGAGACACTGCCAAAATTCATTAAAAAGTAATAAGGCATGCAGATGTGTATTAAGAACATCCAAAGACTACTGCCGTTCCTTTGGATCTACCGGCTGTGTGGAGAGGGGGAACATGTTGCATGGGCAACAGCTTGATCTCCATATAACTGTGCCCAAGCTCGCGCCCTGGAGAGGACACTCCAGCTTCACCCTATTGGTGTCGGCAAAACACGGGAAGTAGCAATTACCGGTTATAAGCATTTTGCCCAATTGGCGTAGGGCATGGCGCCAGGGGCTACTTCCGACAGTGGGAGAGGTTCTAGGATCTCACTGGACAGCTACCGCCCGCTTCAAGCTGGGCAGCCCCCAGTCAATAAGGTGTTGTCCCGCCACTGTCTGCTTTCCCCATTGGGTGCATGGGGATTAGGGTCAAACCCGAACTGTGGACAGAAAATTTTGCACCAAGCAATTATCGAAAAAATAGAAATAAGCAAACTCTCAGATTGGGATGCTGGAACGTCCGGACTATGTTGACTGGACTATCCGAAAACCTACAGGATGTAAACGATGTAAGGAAGACAGCCATAATTAATGATGAGCTTAAACGACTTCAGGTGGATATAGCTGCACTTCAGGAAACGCGCCTGGCGGGCTCTGGAACGGTGAGCGAGAAGGACTACACATTTTATTGGCAAGGGAAAGATCTTAATAAAGCTAGAGAACACGGAGTAGGTTTTGCGGTCAAAAAATCGCTAACTAAAATGGTTGAACCAGGCGAGAATGGATCAGAACGCCTGTTAACGCTCCGCCTGCAAACTAGCACAGGTCCCATCACCCTTGTCAGTGTGTATGCTCCTACTCTGTACTCTGCCTCAGAAGCTAAAGATGAGTTCTACGAGAATCTAGCAGCAGTTATCAAAAGCATACCTAGGCAAGAACAGCTTGTTCTCCTTGGTGACTTTAACGTTAGAGTGGGTGCCGATAATGTTTCATGTCTGGGCAGGTTTGGTATTGGCAAGATGAATGAAAATGGACAACGGCTCTTAGAGTTGTGCGTCCACCATGACCTCTGCGTGACCAACACCTACTTTCAGACAAAACCCCAGCATAAGGTGTCATGGAGACACCCACGATCCAAGCACTGGCACCAACTTGACCTGATTCTCGTCAGAAGGCCACTCCTCAGGTCTGTGCTCTCCACGCGCTCGTACCATAGTGCAGACTGTGACACAGATCACTCCTTGGTTTGCTGCAAAATCAGAGCACAACCAAGAAAACTCTATCGTGTCAGACATGAAGGGAAACCACGCATTGATACCAGCAAGATGTCAGACCCTTTCATGATCGCTCAATTCACTGCGACCTTCAAGAAAGTGCTCAGTAGCCCTCAGCATGGTGATACTATTACAGAGAACTGGGAGCATCTACGGAACACCATTCAAAGTACTGCACTTGCCACCTTTGGTAAGAAAACAGCAAAGTCAAATGACTGGTTTGATGCTTCATCAGATGTGATGGCACCTGTCATTGAAGCTAAGCGCAGTGCTATGAATGAATACAAACGTTCACCGAGTGCCAGAACCCTACAGATCCTGAGGGCTACGAGAAGCAAAGTTCAACAAACTGCTCGACGCTGTGCAAATGACTATTGGCTCCAGCTCAGTGAGAGCATCCAGATCGCAGCGCAAACAGGCAACATTAGACAAATGTATGACGGTATAAAGAAAGCACTTGGCCCCCATAAAAGTAAGACGGCACCGCTAAAAACCATCAGCGGAGAGAAGCTAACCGATAAGGGTAAGCAGATGGAGAGGTGGGTCGAGCACTACTCTGAGCTTTACGCTAGAGACAATACCGTTACGCCTGCAGCCCTTGATGCTGTCAATAGTCTGCCAACTATGGAGGAGCTGGATGCCGAACCAACATTAGAGGAACTCAGCAAGGCCATTGATAGCTTGGCCTCTGGCAAAGCACCAGGCAGTGATGGGATTCCTCCTGATTTAATCAAATGCTGTAAGAGCACGCTATTACATCCCCTGCATAGGATGCTGTGCCAGTGCTGGGAAGAGACAACTATTCCTCAAGACATGCGAGATGCCAAGATTGTAACACTGTATAAAAATAAAGGAGACAGAAGTGATTGCAATAACTACAGAGGCATCTCTCTTCTTAGTATTGTTGGTAAGGTTTTTGCCAAAGTCATCTTAATGCGACTACACAAGTTAGCTGAGCGCATATATCCAGAGGCACAGTGTGGATTCCGAGCTGGCAGATCAACAACAGACATGATCTTCTCTCTCCGCCAGCTTCAGGAAAAATCAAGAGAGCAGAAAAGACCATTATATATCGCCTTTATAGACCTCACAAAAGCATTCGACCTGGTTAGTAGGGATGGACTCTTTAAAATCCTCCTGAAAATAGGCTGCCCTTCTAAAATGCTGGAAATGATAGTCATTCCATGACGACATGAAGGGAACAGTCCAATATGCTGGAAGCACGTCACAGCCCTTTGATATACGAAGTGGCGTTAAACAAGGCTGTGTTCTGGCTCCGACCCTCTTCGGAATCTTCTTTGCCTTACTCTTGAAACATGCATTCAGAGATGCAACTGAAGGAATATGCCTTCACACTAGGTCAGATGGCCGTCTGTTTAATCTTTCAAAGCTGAAGGCAAAAACAAAAATCAGAAGGGTCACTATAAGAGACTTGTTGTTCGCTGATGATGCTGCAGTCGTCACTCAAAGCCAACAGGAGCTTCAGAGCTTGATGAATCGCTTCACTAAAGCATGCAAGGACTTTGGCCTCACAATAAGTCTAAAGAAAACGAATGTGCTGAGTCAGGATGTGGGTGCTGCACCAGTTATCACTATCGATAACTATGAATTGGCAGTGGTGCACCACTTCACATACCTAGGGTCTACCATCAATGACAAACTCTCACTGGATACAGAAATCGACAGCCGCATTGGCAAAGCTGCAGCTACCTTTGCCCGCCTCACATCGCGTGTTTGGGGAAACTCTAAACTCACAATGAAGACCAAAGCTGCGGTATATAATGCCTGCGTCACCAGCACACTCCTATATGGCAGCGAGACCTGGACGACCTATGCTAAGCAAGAAAGAAGGCTCAATACCTTCCATTTGCGGTGTCTACGCCGCATCCTCGGCATCTCGTGGAAAGATAAAGTGACAAATGTCGAGGTGTTGTCACGTGCTGGCCTTCAAAGTATGTATACGCTGCTTAGACAGCGCAGACTTCGCTGGCTTGGCCATGTTCGCCGCATGGATGATGGTCGCATCCCAAAAGATATCTTCTACGGACAATTAGCAGATGGCAAGAGAACAGTTGGGCGACCACAGCTGAGGTTCAAAAATGTGTGCAAGAGAGATATGAGGGCACTGGACATGGATCCAGCAACATGGGAGGATGAAGCTGCTGATCGCACTAAGTGGCGATGCTATTTACGGCGCCACCTCAGATTGGGCGAAGAGACGCTCACACAACAAGCAGAGGAGAGGAGAAAACGTCGAAAGGAGCACCAGGAAAATAAGCAGCTGAGGGCTGTCACCTCAGGGGCGCATTCCAATAGTCAGTTATGACTGAAGGGGCTATTATTATTATTATTATTAAGAACATAGAAAGAAGCAAACAACTGTATTTTGCCTTTTATTTATATAGACTGGGCCATCTTGTAAGCAAGCTGTCATACACATCAGTAAAGACTAAAGAATCATGAAGAGTAGGCATCAATTAAATTTATTTAGGATAAAAAGGTACAGGTTCTTTCATATCAAATATTGCTGTAGGGGAGTGAAGTGTTAGAGACTTAACCTATACTAGATCTCAGCGTTATAAGGTTGAGTAACCAATTCCCTTCCTTGCTGCTTTTACTTTTCCCAAGTAAAATCAGTCATGTACCAATTTATATTGCTGGGTAGACTAGCGCATAACTTGACCTGGTTTCAAATCTGGTCCCTATGCGTAGAGAAGCAACACTGTAATAGCTGCCGCTGTGACAGGATAAAACACTAGAAGATTCTACTTATTGAAAGTTCATAATACCTCGTCAGTGGGGAGTTGTTTTTTTGCAGCTTATATTTGCACAAGATGTAGATTCTATTGTTTGTTATAAATGAACTTTATTTATTGTTAGATTTGTGAATTACCTGTTTAGAGATTATTCTTTATTCCTAAGTCTTGAAGCATAATTTTTTTTAATTGTAGTTTTGTAAGTCATGGTGAAATGATATGGTACTCAGAAAGAGGAAGTGACACTGGTCTGGTGATAGCTGAAAAAAGAAACATGCAAGGATAACTGAAAAAACTCATTAGTGGTTTGTGAAAGAAAATATAGATAGGCATTAATTTGTGGGCCATGAAAGAAAATGTAGAAAGACATTATTTGGTGGGTTGTGAAAAAAAATGTAGAAAGGCAATAATTTGTGGGCTGTGGAAGAAAATATAGAAAGGCATTACCTCCACTTGTGGTCCTGGAAACAGTATGCAGCAGTGCTGTCTGGCTGAGCGAGTAGGGATCGCAGAGGGAAGGCAAACCCGGTCCCAAAAAATGCTGTGCTGAAGTCGGATGTGTCGACCGAAAGGTGCAGATATCACAGCTCCGGCGTAAACAGACACAACGCAACCAACGTTCTTTTCAGGACAAACGAGGAAGAAGAAGAAGAATGGATGTTATCTTGAAAAAACAATTAAAATCATATCAAGTAGAAACCAACAGTCCATGTTTCATCCTGCAGTCACAGTTCTCTTTGTAAGTAACACATGGAGAAATGATGGAAACATTTAACAATTTATTTTTATAACACAAGAGCCACTCTCTTCATTTTTGAACATAAACTTTCTGTTAAAACTTAAGAGAGAGGACTCAATTACAGACATAGGTTCACTTCTACTTTTATATACTATAGCATTGTGCTTAGCTGGTGGTCATATATTGATGACTCCATGCATCTTCTCCATCAGCAAGAAGTGTTGTGACTCTTTATTTCTTACTTCTTTGGTTTTTATCAGTCTAACTTATAGCTCCTGTTCTGCTGGCTGGATGTGTGGGAGATCTTGTAGAGCTGGGATATTTAAGATTTACTTGAAATATTCCATCCTTTTCTTCATTTGTTCATTTATAATGCTACCCAAATGTTTCATGCTTGTCACTGATACTGACTTAGCACATTTTCCATTATTTTCTGTGATTCGTCCATTTTATTGCTTAATTTGCCCTATTTTTCTCATATCTTAGTCATATAATAACAGAAGATGGCAGATCTGAAACAGAAATCAAGAAGGTAATAAGAATGGCCAAAGCTGCATTCAGCAGCTTGAGACAGATAATATTTAAAGAAATAAATTAAAATTGGGGTTCTTAAGTGTTATTTACTCTTCACTACTTTGTGTTATAAAAATAAATTGTTAAATGTTTCCGTCATTTCTCCATGTGTTACTTACAAAGAGAACTGTGACTGCAGGATGAAACATGGACTGTTGGTTTCTACTTGATATGATTTTAATTGTTTTTTCAAGATAACATCCATTCTTCTTCTTCTTCCTCGTTTGTCCTGAAAAGGACGAATGGTCCCTCTTCTGAGCCTCATTTACCTCTGTGTGGGCCACCCACCCCACGTAGTCGCTGCTAGCTGGAAAAAATATACATCATACGAGTACTATGGCCCTCTAGAAATATAGGCCATATGACCCATGTTGAGAACCACTACTTAACTAATAGTTTGAGTGTTCCCTCTCGAGGCAAAGTTTAAGAGCTCGACAACTAGCGTCACGCTCCATACTACCCAGATGTAAATGGGCAACTGGCTATATTTTCTTCCACAGCCCACAAATTAATGCCTTTCTATATTTTCTTCCACAGCCCACAAATTATTGCCTTTCTACATTTTCTTTCACAACCCACCAAATAATGTCTTTCTACATTTTCTTTCATGGCCCACAAATTAATGCCTATCTATATTTTCTTTCACAGACCACTAATGAGTTTTTTTCAGTTATCCTTGCATGTTTCTTTTTTCAGCTATCACCAGACGTGTCACTTCGAACGAACGAACGAACTTTATTTTCGAAGGGTAAAGAATTGGGCGCGCAGGCCCGTCTAACATTCTGCCCTTCCACTCTCATTAATCTTGCATACTATATCCTTTCATTCCCACATGATGCTTTAAGCATTAATTTAAAGGCATGCAACATTATAAAGTTACCATAACAGCATTCATTTACAGTATGCAAGCATAATAAAAAAAATGAGTAAGTTTTTTTTTTTTTTAAACAAACAAGCTAGTAAATGGGGGAAAAAAGTAATAATAAAATAAAATAAATAAAACAATAAATAAAAATAAATAAATTCTGTATACCGACACTCACTCATGCGGTCAATCCGTCTACAATTAATCTGTATTTTTGGTATGCGGGTACATTCTCACGACTCACATTTCTAAAGTACAGTATTATGTGGGTACATTCACACATACATTACATTATATAATAATATTTTAAAGTGAATATAATAATGATATTACATGGATATAAAACAAATTATTCACACACAAAAATGAGCGGAAGAGGAAAAGAAATGTTGACCTATGGATGAGATGTTGACAGGCAAATACTGTTTCTATGGGGGTAGATAATCAGTGTTGAGGAAGTGTTTGAAAAGTGCTTTGTTTAAAAGAATATTGTGTAGGTAGGCTTTTTAGGTGGTGTGGAAGGCTGTTCCATAAGTAGGCACCAGAGTAGGCTAGACTCTTTTTGAACAGGTCGATCCTAGGTTTGGGCAGACGTAACTGATGTAATCGTTGTCCCTCCCTTCTACTGGTTTGAAACAATGATCTTAGGTACAACGGGGCATTGTTAGATAGAATTGTGTGAGTCAGCTTGGCTTTGTTGTAGAGAAGACGTTTTTTTAGCGACAGTATTTTGGGTTCTTTTCCTGTCCTTGTGTGTGGTGTCGTGCGATTATCGGTGATCAGACGCACTGCTCTCTTTTGCAGGGAGTGCAGTCTCTTCGAGGTGGAAGCAGGGCAACAATCCCATAGTGTAGAGCAGTAATCTAGATGTGTCTGTATATGTGAGGTGTAGAACAATAGTCTAGTGTCTGCGTCTAAGAAGTGTTTTATTTTGGCTAGCTGGTACGTCTTTTGTGCTATGTGTTTGGTTAAATTCCGTACATGGCAGTTCCACGTTAAGTGCTGGTCAATCGTGATCCCAGAACTTTGTGTTCTGTTACATGTTCAATTTGTATTGATTCCGCGTGTAGCTGTAGCGATCTTTTGGTGCAGCTTAGGAGTTTCTGTCTGGTGGTAATCAACATAGATTTCGTTTTTTGTTGTGTTTACTGGCATACGATTCATATTACTCCATTTTGTTAGATTGTCTACATCGCTTTGAAGAGTCATTTCAAGTGCCACGCAGTCATTGTCACTAGTGTAGATAGTACAATCATCTGCAAAGAGGTCACAAGTTGAATATTTTAGATGTAGTGGCAGGTCGTTGATGAACATTGCGAAGAGTAGGGGCCCAAGAATAGAGCCCTGCGGTACTCCTGTAACTACCTTCGAGAAATCTGATGCCGAGTTGTTGTGAAGCACTAACTGTTGTCAATCTGCCAGGAATGATTTGATGATGTTTAGTGGATTAGAGCCTATTCTGAGGGTTTCCAACTTTTGAACCAAGATAGTGTGGTCAATCATGTCAAATGCTTTCTTGAAGTCGACAAAAACAGCACCACATAATTTTCCATCATTTATGTTCGACAGCCAGTTGTCTGCCATTTTGGTGAGCGCTGTGTGACAGGAATGTTTGGGTCTGAAACGTGACTGGCTATCAATGGGCAGTTTGTTTGTTGTTAAGTGTTGAAATGTGGTGTTGTAAATGTTTTCTCTAGTGGTTTTGAAAGAGATGATAGAAGGGATATTGGTCTGTAGCTGTTGGGATCGCTATGTGAGCCAGATTTATAGAGGGGGTACACTTTGGCAGATTTAAATGCTGTGGGGAAGTAGTTGTGTGCAATACATTGGTTGTATACATAGGTTAAGGAGTCACAAATGATGGGCGCAGCGTAACGTAGAATCTTATTGCTGATACCATCAAGCCCAGATAAATTGTTGTTTTTTAATGCCAAGATATATTTGAGAACTTCATGTACTGTTAGAAAAGGAATATGTCTTAGATCTGTTGTGGTGTGTTCAGTGTTGCAGAAGGCTGTCAATTTACTAATATCGCAGTCCATTGGCTTTAGTGTCGACTTGAGAAGGCTAATTTCTGTTTTGAAGTGGTTGCTAAAATGAGTTGCCGTGAGGGAGCAGCTTTTTGGTAAAGAGTTTAGTGACTTTGATTTGTGTGTTAGTGTTCTAATGGCTGCCCAGACTTCTTTGCTGTTTGCTTTGTCTTGAATCATCTTTCTGAAATGTAGTTTCTTTTCCTGACGAATGAGATATTGTACTTTGTTTCTAAGCATCCGATACCTGCTGAAATCTTTGAGCTTATGTGCTTCGTCCCGCTCTCTCATTGTTGATAGTATTTCGTTGGTTATCCATGGGGTCTTTCTGATGTTTTTGACCCGAACCTGCTTTATAGGAACATGTTTGTCGAATACGTTGTTGAAAGTTTGTGTCCAGTATGTTATGGCTTCTTCTGGATGCGGAAGTTGGTACACGTATGAGAGAGGGGATATTTGTAGGTCTTGTAGGAATAATTGAATGTTAAAGTTTTTGAAATTCCTGTAATGGACTGTGATGTGTTCCGTTTTAGGTGCTTTAAACCCCTTTCTCGTCCAGGTACAGCAAATAGGATAGTGGTCACTTAATGATGTCTGTGGGACTGTGCATTCTATAATGTTTTCTGGGCAGGTCGTATAGATATGATCAATTAGTGTAGATGATGAGTCTGTTACTCTCGTGGGTTGATTGATTAACTGTATGAGGTTGTATGAGATGGTGATATCATTCCACGTGTTGTTCGGTTTGTGAAGGTCAATATTGAAATCCCCCAGTAGAATAATTTCCTTCGAAGAAGCCCAAACGTTGTCCATCATTCGTGAGAATGTGTCAAACCATACAGCAGAAGAGCTAGGGTTTCGGTACAGGTAACCAATTAGAACGGGGGTCAGGTTGGGGAGTTTTATTTCCAGCCATAAACATTCAATGCCAGTATGTTCTAGATCATCACGGGGTCTGTACTGAAGAGATGTTGAGATGTATATGGCTAGCCCTGTTTCATGTTGTCTGTTAGGATCCCTGCGAATGGTGGTGAATCCATTAATCCTAATTTCGTCATCTGTAATTTTGTCATTGAGACGGGTTTCAGAAAAACCAAATATGTGGAAGTTTTGTTGGAGGGAGGTGGAGACTTCAGAAAGCTTACCTAGCAGGTGGTAAATGTTTAAATGACCAATTTTAAGCCCTGATAGTTTAAGCCATGAATTAGTGGTATTGCCTATATTTTGATTAGAGTTTTTGCACTCGGACATGATAATAGTCAATAGGAAAGAAATAATGAGGGGAGTAGGAATGAGTAAGAAGCAATAAAATTGGTACACAATGGTTTATACAAAATTGTAGACAAGTAATAAAATATGCACTGCTAGAGTCCGTGGACACTGTTTACAGTATCTTAATCTCTGCAAAAAGTGTGGTTTTTATCTTAAAATACAGTCTGTTCCGAACAAAAAGGAATATTTTTACTTCAACCACAGTCAATGTAGAGAATTAATCCTTCCGGGACAGTTAAAGGTCCACGCTGTGACTTAGTTAGTTATTTTTGTGAGGATTTCCTAATTTTCCTCAATATGAAAAAACGAAGGTGCAGATGTATAAAAGATGTAAAAGAGATGTAAAAGAGAATGGTGAGCGTAGGAATGAGAGGAATAAGCACAGAGATAATAATAATAAGAAAACAATAGTATTAATACGATAGAGTTATTACTAAATCGGAAACAAATTTAGATACGCCCTGCTGTGACGAACAGAAAGAAATGTTTAAACAATGTAATAAAAAAAAATAAAAAAATTATTAACATCCACAAGTGACAGTTAAAAGTTCTACGCAGATACTCAGCTATGTCTTTTATCTCAGGACAAAGGTCACTAAAGTCACTAAAGTGCTTCCGAAGAGAACGCGTCAGGTCGAATGTTACACTGCAAACTTGTTTTTAAAAAAAACAGTTTTAAGTTGCTTGGTTTTAATCTTGTTCTGTAGAGCCGTTTATAGACATCTGAAGAGCCTGCATTAATATTTCTGGACTATACTGAGTCAGTTGCCGTAAAACGGATGAATTGTGAGAATTCCGTTCTGTGCGGGTGGAGACGGGGTGAGAAAACTCCCATTTTCTTGCTGTAGTTCCTGCATTGCGATTAAGTGAATGGGTGTTACTTGTAGTCCAATCTGTCCAGTGGTGTCTGTTGTGCAGTTAGCAGCTGGCTGGACTGTTGTGTGGGTAGTGGCGGATACATTTTCCTCTTTCTGAGTACCATATCATTTCACCATGACTTACAAAACTACAATTTAAAAAAATTATGCTTCAAGACTTAGGAAAAAAGCCAGATCCAAACCTCAGAAATGAGGTATCTGAGGAAGGTGGTTGAAGTAACAAGAAGAGACATGGTCCGCAACCAGACGATACGTCAAGGCCTAAAATGCCACCCGCTGCAGACCCAAGTAGAACAAGATGGTTTGGCCATGTCTGCAGAATGGGAGAAGATCGGCTACCACGACAAGCATGGGAAACAAAGAGCCAGGGATCCAGACCCCCAGGACGACCGAGAGTCCGCTGGGAGGACAACATTAGACAATCTTTGAAGGACCGAGGACTGGAATGGAACCAGGCCAGGAAGAAGACAGCTGATAGAATAGTCTGTCGCTCTCTCTTACAAACCTCTACACCTCACGGTAGAAGGGGAACGACTAAGTAAGTAAGTAAGACTTAGGAATAGTGAATAATCTCTAAACAGGTAATTCACAAATCTAACAATAAATAAAGTTCATTTATAACAAACATTAGAATCTACATCTTGTGCAAATATAAGCTGCAAAAAAACAACTCCCCACTGACGAGGTATTATGAACTTTCAACTTGCAATAAGTAGAATCTTCTAGTGTTTTATCCTGTATGCCCTCAAAGCGGCAGCTGTTACAGTGTTGCTTCTCTACGCATAGGGACCAGATTTGAAACCAGGTCAAGTTATGCGCTAGTCTACCCACTATATAAATTGGTAGTACATGACTGATTTTACTTGGGAAAAGTAAAAGCAGCAAGGAAGGGAATTGGTTACTCAACCTTATAACTCTGAGATCTAGTATAGGTTAAGTCTCTAACACTTCACTCCCCTACAGCAATATTTGATATGAAAGAACCTGTACCTTTTTATCCTAAATAAATTTAATTGATGCCTACTCTTCATGATTCTTTAGTCTTTACTGATGTGTATGACAGCTTGCTTACAAGATGGCCCAGTCTATATAAATAAAAGGCAAAATACAGTTGTTTGCTTCTTTCTATGTTCTTAATACACATCTGCATGCCTTATTACTTTTTAATGAATTTTGGCAGTGTCTCTTTAAATACTGCCGGGTAATGCCATGTAGTTATTTCATAATTTAATATTGTAATTATGACTTTATGGGTAATTAAAGTTTTCCATAAAGATATTTAAACAAATCAGAAGCTATAATCAAGTTAAATAAAAATTCAAGAGTAATCAAGGGAAGTAATATAAATGTAAAAACTATTATTTTGTTTTTGTAACAACTGCCATATTGTTCAATATTTTACAACATAATTCAAAACTATTAACCATACACTTTTAATTTAAAGGAACATAAAAAAAAGCAGTGACTATACAATGTGGATCCATATGCAAATAAAAGTAAGCACTCTCTATGTGGTTTGCTTTATTTTTCTATGTGTAAAACAGGGCCGTAATCAATATAAAATTTAACAAGTGTCTAGCTGAATCAAGGGAAACAATCGAAATGATAAAATTATGAATCAAGGGAAACAATCCAAATGATAAATTTATTATTAAAAGGTCGTAATTTACAACTCTACATTTCTTTATTTTAGACCGTAATTTAAATTATTTAAACAGATACTAATGCTTTACGCGAAAATAAAAAATAACTTTTATGTAGTATTTAAGTTATTATTAATGTTTATATCAAATTTAATTACATTTTATCAAGCAGTTTATGTTTATTTAGCAAATCCATTTGTCTAGGTTGAATGGGTCGTGTCTCACTAAATAGATTTAAAAAATACAGCTCAACACAATCACTATGTCTTTTATATTTGAAATATGTATGACAGAAAATAATAATCATGTTTTTTTTTTACAAGCAATAATGTATAAATGTTTGAAAAGAACGTGCTATGAAAAACAGTAGTAAGAACGTTAAAAAAAGGATGAGTTGGACTATTCTTTCTCGGTGCGCCAGGTCGGAAAAGAAAAATGTGTTATTAATTTGCTTCTTGCTAAAACTCGGAAGCAGAATAAAATTGCTTTTGCGATTCCATCATAAGAAAAAATAGTATTTTGGAAAAACTCAAAAGCAAAAGTGAAATCACTCTTCCGATGGAACCATAAGAAATATCAGTATTTTGTGCGGCTTGCATTTGCAATTACTGTAAACAAGGCACGAGGATAGTCACTTAAAGCAGTAGTCACTTAAATGAAAATTCATTTTTACTCAAATATCAAAATATTATAGTTTGATTTTGACATTTCATAAGTTTCCTATACAGTTACTAGGAAAGACCCGGGCAACGCCAGGTACTTACAGCTGGTATATATATATTAGTTGGGATTGATGAAACTAATCTTAATCGATTAATCAAATTTCTTTAATCAATCAATTTCAAACAATTTGATAAATTGTAAGAAATCAAAAATAACATTGTTTCTTAAAATCACTACAGACTTACTTTATTTTACTTATTATAAGGCAACATCGTCCTAAAAATATAATAAAGATACTGAAGAGTTACAACCAAACATTTTATTATTATTGACCATACTTGTCAAATTCCATATCACAAACCTCTAACATAGCAAACGCTCTTGCACTGAAGCAAAAAAAAGTAAACATTGCTAAAAATGGAATAATCAATTAAAATTTGATTTCATCAATTAATCGTTAAAGATTCCAGCCCTGATAGATATATATATCCAGAATATCTCCAAATAATATCTAATGCAGAAATCACTAATGCACAAGTATGTTTAATATCAGTGTTTAGGTCACAATGAGAAGATATATATAGCTGAGGCACATATATAAAATTATGTGAAAACATCATCATTATATGGTTTCAAGATGTATAATGACAGAGCAAAGAAGTCCCAAAGAAACACAGATAAAAACCATACATGGCTTGGAATGAATTTTACTTGGTTCATGCAAGGCTGGTCCATAAGTAAAAATTGTGTCTTGGTACTATGTTTCAAAAGAAGTTTGGATTGAAAAAATGAACGTAAGGGTAAGTCATACTAAAAGAAAAAAGACATTTATTTTAAAATTACCTACTGCATGTAGCTGTCAGTACAATAAGTTATCAACAAGGGTTGAAAGCATGTGGTGTTCTCAGTAGATCTGGTGGTATGGAGTACATGATGTCAACAAGCAGACACAGCAGGGGTGGTTGTCTCTTGGAAGCCTTGCACCATGGATGAACAACATTTGTATAAGCCATTTTTTTAAAGTATTTCTTCTTCTTCTTCATTCTCTCTCATATAACCAAATCTATTTCTCTAACACAGCTGGTGTCTGAAGCTTCGCTCATCACCTTACTTTCTCCATCAATGGGGTAGATGAAGGCCATGCTGTCAACCTGCTTTTCTCATGGAGTCAACATTCTATGAGAACATGATTTATTTCATCAATTAAGCTTTGTTTTTCTAGATGGGTTGATTTGTCAAAAATTGATAAAATTTTGAGGGGCTGGCTGACTTAATTTTAAGAGACAAAGTGCTGTCTTCAGTCAGTGGTGACTTTGTGTCCTTTTTGCAGGAGAGATTATCACAAAATTCATAGCTACACAAAATTCATATATTTGCTTGTCTTCCCCACATGGACGTGTCTGTCTGTCTGATTTTTAATTTGTAGTTCTATGAAATATTTGAATCATGTAGGAAGTTCTTGAAACAAATGATTAAGACTGGAATAGATAGATGACTCTTGTATGACACATGTGCCAAAGGCATGGCAAGAACTGATGACCATGTAGGAAGTTGTTTAAGAATGATATTTCTAGAATGACAGATGCTCTCCAACTAGGTCAGGTCAATCTATAACACAGTTTGCAATTTTGGTGGCTGAACAAAAAGTGTCGCCATGTAAGCAGAAACTATCATAACAAAATATCATGCAGTTCCCGAGGTATAGTTCTTGTCGAAAGGTTAGAACTTCTGCTCTGTCAGACATGTCATTAATGGCTACTAATATGAGGTTGTGCTTAAGGATGTTTTACCCTCATCAAATGAAAGAAATTGTTACAGGAAGCACCACTGTAAAAACAGATTAATGCTTTTGTTCAGGCCTCTTGCAACGAGACCAGCTGCAGTGGTGCCTCCATGGTAGGTAGTCTCATAGCAGATAGTGCGACAGGAGAGTGAAGTGTTAGAGACTTCACCATATTGTCCATCTTTATAACGTGCTGTGATCTGTTACCTCCCTCACTGCCTTTGCCTTCACTAACCCAAGAGGAGAGTCGAGTAACCATTTTCAGACTGAAGTGTGACATATCAAGGTTTTGAACCTGGAACCCAATAACTCTGCCACAAGAGGCAAGAGCTTTAAGTACTCTGCCAAACAGGAATGTCTGTGACAACATGTAACAGATGAAGATCAGCTGGCATGAGATGCTACTTCATTTCTTTGTTCTGCTTCAGAGACAAGTCTGTATACAACAATAGGATGTGGTGATGAATTTACAAGGGTTACAGGTCACAAATGCTGTCCTTTCTTGGTGTATGCTTCTATGTAGATAATGCAGATACAGCAATTTTCAGACTGTTCAGCTGACAATTTGCTGCCTCAGTGCCATACCCATTATGAAGCACAGGTGGTGCTATCAATCCTTATTGATGACTAGCTGTGCCAACAGATGCACACAGAAGACACTCAACTACCTTTTTCTTTAAAATTTTAATTTGACTCACTGTTGTGCTAGATTTATTCTTCCATCTCATTTCTTCTTCCATCCTGTTGAAAAAAAAGCTTAGGTTAAGTTCAATTCAATATTTATTTGGTATTTTAATTGTCTTCTCCATTTGTTTCTTTCTTTGTTATCCTAAGCTTGTTCTTTCATTATGTTGTTTATTAAGTGATGATTAACTTCAGACTTCATTTATTTAATGTTTTTAAAACATCAACTCGATAACAAGTCATTTGCTTTAGTCCATCTGTTTAACATTTAATAACCTATCACTTGACTTTTGAACAATTTGCTCTTTTCCCTCCTCTTATTAAACAATCAGTAATTTCAACCTCTTATATAATGAATAAAAGAACTGCTTTTGACACTTGAGTGTAAAGGAGATTAAGGGGCCGAAATACTTGATCGACGAGGGGACTATTTCTGATGATCAGATTGCCTCCTGTTGTTTTGCTCTGTATAGTTTCCTATCACTTATTAAACAATCAATAATTTTGCCTCATATAATGAACAAAGACCTGCTTTAGTTAATTACTTAACATTAAATAACTTTACCTCTGTAAAAATGAACAATAACTTCTTTAGTTCATTTATTTGACATTTAATATCTTCACTTCGTATGTAATGAACACTGTTGTTGTAACCAATATAACTATAACATTTCTTAATTGGAATAATGGCTCAAATTTATGATCTGATAATTTATGCTTCCATCTCCACTGTGTTTAGATTACATGGTGCAGTAGACTGGATAACATTCTTCAAAAATCCTTCAAACAAAACTCAGCGACAAACAGTGACGGAGTTGCACATCATCTGCTTGAATAATAATTAATAATCATATGGGGCAAAGTCTTTTACAGACAGGGGGTATGATGTGTTGGTGTTGTGGGTAGTGGGTTTCCCCCCTTGCTTCACCCTAGGCCTAGTGAATTCTTGTTCATGAAAGGAGCGACCATTGCGGTGTTAGTCTCTTGGCCTAGCAAAACCTCTCATACCCCAAGATCGTTGTGCGTGGTGAAGAGCCACACCCTCCTCGAGGTAGTCCTGGTAACTGAGGGTGCGAATCCTCAGGCTAAACACAACGGATCTAGAGGAGCAAACCTCGATAATAAAACCGGTGCATTACACCGTACACGCCCTCTGTGGGTGGGAAGGAGCCAGATGGATACTGAACAAGTCTTGGGAGTGGGAACGAGTGTGGACTGCTCCCTGAAGATCGGAACCCATCGTACAGGCACAGAGACTCAGAACGTGACGATCCTATTGTCTTTAACTCTTGGTCACATGCCTAGAGCCTCGGAGAACTCGGCGTAACCAGCAGGCAATGTGGTGGCGAGGAAAGAGCACTGTGAGCCCTACCTTGGCTACGTATCACAAGGAGATGCAGAAACACCCCCTTTATCTCCGCCAGAGCTGGCACAGTACACTTCTGGCTCCTACCCGGGGCGGTAGGAAATCCACAGGCACCCCAGCATCACAATGCCATGAAGATGACAAAGTTGGAATTTACTAACTCAAACCTGGCAGAGCAAGTCCTCCATCAGATGCGGTTGATGCAGGGCCCACTGGCGCGTGGACACGTCCCGATCCCCATCGAGACTTGCCCGGGGAGCCCACCCCGGCTCAAAAAAGCAGAGAAGGCCACTCTCCAAACCTCCGATGTCTTGCGGGCAGTGTTAGGATGTGCAAGAACATGGACAGGAAGACTCCACAACTTCCCCACTGAAGACACGCCCACGACGACCGTTGCCTCAATTGGCTGTGTGTGGTGTACCCGGAAACGGGGCCTCCCAGTACTGAGGCACAGTTAAGTCCCCGATGTCACTTATCGGTGCAGAGTTGAGAGAGATGGCTGAGCATCACAATCCCCCCTGTGTTGCAGCATGATGAGAACCCAGCATTGCACACTGAGCTTGGGGGGATCACTTGGGCACCAGACTTAATACTGGCTCTTGACTGGATGGCCGCATGCAGGAGATTTCTACAATGGAGAGATGGCAGGTGGTGGGTATCTGGAAGTGGCTCTGTGCAGGACGTGAGGATTCCTTGGGAGAGCCTAGAACCAGAGAACAGCATTGTGCAAGCTCTGCATAGTTGGAGAGCCCCCCTGGATGACGGGGAATGCACAGTGTGCCACCCCACCTATCCCCAACTGCTAACTTAGAACCAGAAGTGGGGTCCTCTGTATGCGTGCCAGGCCAGGATAAAATGCCTGGGAAAAAGACTGGAGCTCAGAACTCCCTAACTCAAAGTTGCAGGATGGCAGAAAAGCCATGGGAAAGACAGGTCTATTTTGAAGATAACGCAACCATATTTTCACCATACGAGCTCGGACGCCGCCTCGGTAAACAAGGTCCGCGCAGAGCAGTGACACCCCCAGGCTGCTTGCGAATAGTCTACTACTGGGAACATAAACAGATTAGGGATGAGCCCACTCTCCCGTTGAAGAGGTGCTAAAGTCGTAGATACTGGGCCAGAAGGCGCACCGGAAACCCCAGTATCACGCAACTCGCTTTTTTTTTAATGGATGAGTACATCAAAGCTATATGGAGCTAAAGAGGAACTTCAAACAACAGTCGAATTCATCATGAGAACTCGTCTGACGGTGTAAACATCAAAGATGCGATCACAAGAAGAAGAAGAATAATCATATTAATAAATAAGAAACATTATCCACGCAACACCTGGACCCATGCATACACAGATGGATCAGCAACAAATGCAACAGAAAATGGAGGTGGGGGTGTCTTTCTGACCTTAAGCACTGGTGCAGAAAAAAGGCTGTCAGTGGCGACAAGACGATTCTCCAGCAACTTCAGAGCAGAGGCCTTGAAAACTGCAGCAGAGGTTATATTGACAGAAGAAAGGGCAGAGACAAGTTGCTTTCTTTACTGATACACAGTCAGTAATTGCAACGTTGAAAAGCCAAAATAATACAGACCTGGATGATCTCAGAGTAGTGCTCCACAAACTTTGTCAACGATTCAAAAGTGTTGTGATCCAATGGATCCCACCTCATTGTAACATCGCAGGCAATGAAGAGGCTGACAGAATGGCAAAAGAAGGTTCACATCTACCTCAGCCTGATGCAAGCATAACTTTTGAGGAGGCAAAGAGTTTTATCAGAATCAGTTACAGAAACAAATGGAATGTAGAACATCCAGGGCACACACAGAATGATGCTTACTACCAGCTCCACAGAAGAGAACAAGTGGTAATCTTCAGACTCCGCACTGGCCACAACAGATTGATATACCATCTATTCAACAAGCTAAAGATAGGAACTACCAATCAGTGTAACTGTGGCACTGATAAAATGACTGCTGAACATCTGCTTCAAAGTTGCCCCTTATATTTGGTACAGAGAAAGTGCATATGGCTGACTCC
Source organism: Oreohelix idahoensis (assembly GCA_024509875.1). Taxonomy (NCBI): domain Eukaryota; kingdom Metazoa; phylum Mollusca; class Gastropoda; order Stylommatophora; family Oreohelicidae; genus Oreohelix; species Oreohelix idahoensis. The sequence continues at coordinate 464,757 of JAMPIV010018873.1, read as the reverse complement.
AGCTCCTTTCGTGGAAAAGCTTTACGGGATTCAAATAGCCTCAAACTGACTACTGCTTTCTTTGAGAACATTCAAGTGGACGTCTGAGAGTGTACGAAGAAGAAGATATTAATAAATGATGTAAGCATTTGAACTTTACAGATAAATGTTCATTATTTACTAGAGGACAACAGATTGAGCCAAATTACTGCTCAAATCTTGCTGATCTACCTGGAGTAAGACATATTAATTTGCCAACAAAATTAAGTTGCGTGATATAAGCAGGCCCTACTGGGGAGGCTCTGTTGAAGCAAACGAGAGACTACTGCAACCTCAGACATGTTTTAAGAGGTGGCTATGAGGTTGTGCATGGGGCTGGCAACCTCATCATGTCAAACAAATAGCTACAGTTACCATAACTACAAGAGCAAATTAAAGCTCTGGTACACGCTTCCTCTGAGGAGACCTGCTGCAATGGTGCCCCCTTGTTTCTTAAGTAGAAAACAAAAGAGGAATGCATGTTGCTGGCAACCTCATCATGTCAAACACGTTGCTACAGAAACGACCACTACAAGAGCACATGAGTGCAGGCTCCTGCAAGTGAACCAGCTGCAATGGTGACCTCATGCTCAATAAGGAATGAAAGGGCAAATGATGGTCAAGATATAAGTGGCTTTTGTTGAAGGCCTATGCTCCTTAGGGTTCTGGAGTGTAACAATGATGATGAATAAATAAACAACTTGACATGTTCAGTGTTTAACTATGGTAGAAATATCGGCGCAGCTGTGTGGCCTCCTCTGACATTTCTTCTTGAGAGCGCAGCTTTGTGTTTGCCGTCCAGCACTTGTCATGACTTTCCAGCTGTGAAAGATGAGAGATTAAAGTTAGTCAACCAATGAATGGCAAATGTCAACAGGTCTCATTAAACAATGTTAAACTGGGGCCACCTGCGGTTCTATACAGCAATGCAACAAAGAAGATAATAATCATGACTTCCCCCATTTATGGCATATGTAAATGTATGTTACAAATAATTCAAATAGTTTCCAGGGATCTCTCTAGACACACACACAAAATAGGACTACGGCTTCCTCAGCCATGATATACAAGGTGACTAAACACGAGGTTGTGTATGAGGCTGGCAACCTCATGATTAACATAAATTGCAACAAAAAACCACCACTGCAAGAGTGTTTGAATGCTGTGTGTAGGAGGGGGCCAGTTGTAGTGGTGGCTTCGTGCTCCATAGGGAACAAAAAGGACAGTGATGATGATGTTACAATCAACTATATCTGTCAATGGAGGTGGAATTTGGTGGACTCTAGTTTGATGACCAGATGATGTTACAATCAACTATATCTGTCAATGGAGGTGGAATTTGGTGGACTCTAGTTTGATGACTTGATGATGTTACGATCAACTACATCTGTCAATGGAGGTGGAATTTGGTGGACTCTAGTTTGATGACCTGATGATGTTACGATCAACTACATCTGTCAATGGAGGTGGAATTTGGTGGACTCTAGTTTGATGACCTGATGATGTTACGATCAACTATATCTGTAAATGGAGGTGGAATTTGGTGGACTCTAGTTTGATGACCTGATGATGTTACAATCAACTACATCTGTCAATGGAGGTGGAATTTGGTGGACTCTAGTTTGAGGATGTTATGATCAACTACATCTGGCAATGGAGGTGGAATTTGGTGCTCTAGTTTGATGACCTGATGGTCTGGATTTTGATGATGGCTTGGTTCTTTTATCTCTTGATCATAGCTAGATGCAGGGAATGATGAATGAGTTCTAATGGGAGGTCACAGTGAGTGGGTCTGAGAGTGCATGGAGTAGGGAGAGGCAGAGAAATGGTGAATGGATGTGGTGAAATGATGGTGAGATTATGCTTGGGGAGATGCTCCTGCAGGAAGCAGAGTTGTGCATATATGTTGTGAACCAAACTGGAGAAAAGGACAGTGGTATAAAGGTTGGAATACAAGGAGCAGGAGAAGCTTTGGTTGTGATGTGTGGGGAATGGTCAGATCCAGTGGAGAAATCTGAGTCTTTGTCTCGGGTGTCAGGCTGGTCCTGTTGTGTGACTCTGAGACATGGGCAACAGCTGACAGGTTGTGGACTTTTGTCAATGGAGTGTAAGGACTAAGATAGTGTAGCGGCACTGATGATACGGAACCGCTGACAGTTGCTGGACAGGAGATGACAGAATGATGCTGTCAACAGACGGGACATACATAGTGGAAATCTGCCAATTGCACTGCTGGGTGATCCTTGTTTTGGGGTCCCTGGGGTGAGAGAGGTAGAAGATGTGAGGATGAGGACTGGAGACAGGAGAGAAGGGGATGTGGAAGAATATGGGAGGAACCTTGGCATGAGTTTATTGAGGACCTGTGCTCCTTGGGGAACTAAAGGTAATCTTCTTCTTCCTCGTTTGCCCTGAAAAGGACGGTGGTTGCGTTGTGTCTGTTTGCGCTTAAGCTGTGATATCTGCACCTTTCAGTCGACACATCCGACTTCTGCACGGCATTTTTTAGGGACCGGGTTTGCCTTCCCATTTCGATCCGTACTCGCTAAGCCAGACTGCACTGCTGCAGACTGTTTCCAGGACCACCACGTGGAGGTGGAGTACGGTCTTGACCAGCTCTGGTTCGCTGGTCCTTATGCAAGCAGTCAAGCTATGGGTCGCTGACTGCATTCACTATTGTTGCATCTTGGGGTCCCACTAAAGGTAATGACAATAATGTTACAATTACAAAACAAAATTAGTTAAGTTTTAAGTTTCCTGAAAACACAGCATGAAAAATCACAGAAATGTTTGCCGATATAACGTTGATGTTGATTGAGTTTTGTTGCAGCCTTCAAAACCTATACCTCTAACACTCATTCATCATCATCTTTGACCTTTCTGCTACCTATAGAGCATGCAGAAACTACAGCAGCTGGTTCTATTGTAGGAAGCTCACGTCACAACATTCACATGTTATTGCAGCAGTGGTTTCTGTAGCAACCTGTTTCACATGATAAGGCTGCCAGCTCAATATACAACCTCATATTAGTCACCTCTTACAACATGATTATGCTGTAATAACTTTTTGAGGACATCAACAGCAAGCAGCATTCTAGTTCTGTTTCAATACAGCTTGCACACAAGGGGCCATTGCTCCTTTTAATATCCTCCAATCTCAATGTCTACCTTGTACACTCCCCGTCTTACTTACTTACTTAGTGGTTCCTCTTCTAATGTGACATGTAGAGGTTTGGAAGAGAGAGTACCATACTATCCTATCAACTGTCTTCCTCCTGGCCTGGTTCCATTCTAGTCCTCGGTCCTTCAGAAGATTGTCTAATGTTGTCCTACCAGCGGATCCTGGTCATCCTGAAGGTCTGGATCCCTGGCTCTTAGTTTCCCTATTTCCTGTCAAGGACATAATAACGACCTGTCTTAATATCCATAATCCACTCTCCCCTGTCTAAGACTTCAAGAATCATCAGTACTCACCTGATTATAAACATCATCATTCTCTTTGAAATCTCCCTGTTTCCTTGGCAACACATGAACGTGTACATGCTGTGAATCAAAGTAAATGTGGGTTTAGTACATCTCTCAAGTAAAAGCAAGGAAAAATATACTTCTTCTATTCGGCACCATAAGGACTACAGGGCCATCACTGCAAATGGGCCCTTTTGCAGCAGACGTGCAACAAAGCATGTTAAATGCTCTTAAAGTTATGATTTTTGCTGTCATTTGTTTTACAACTGTCATAAATGTTTTACAACTGTCATAAATGTTTTACAACTGTCATAAATGCATGCCTGCATAGAATAGAAGGATTGAAGTTGTAAGACAAAGATCATGAATGTAGAACTGTTGACAAGAACCAGAAAGTGTCAGTGGAACAAGAGATGAGAAGAAGATGCTGGAGATCAATAGGACACACATTGAGAAAGCCTGCTGATAGCATCCCCAGACAGTCCTTGTTCTGGGATCCCCATGGTAAGAGAGGTACAGGGAAACCAAGAAACACAAAGAGAAGAGAACTGGTGATAGGAATAAAGGGCATGAAAAGACTTTCAGCAGACGGCATGGGACAAGAAAACTTGGCATAAGTTTGTTGATGGTACGGTACAAGAAAACTTGGCATAAGTTTGTTGATGGCACGGTACAAGAAAACTTGGCATAAGTTTGTTGATGGTACGGTACAATAAAACTTGGCATAAGTTTGTTGATGGTATGGTACAAGAAAACTTGGCATAAGTTTGTTGATGGTACGGTACAATAAAACTTGGCATAAGTTTGTTGATGGCACGGTACAAGAAAACTTGGCATAAGTTTGTTGATGGTATGATACAAGAAAACTTGGCATAAGTTTGTTGATGGCACGGTACAAGAAAACTTGGCATAAGTTTGTTGATGATACGGTACAAGAAAACTTGGCATAAGTTTGTTGATGGTACGGTACAATAAAACTTGGCATAAGTTTGTTGATGGTATGATACAAGAAAACTTGGCATAAGTTTGTTGATGGTACGGTACAAGAAAACTTGGCATAAGTTTGTTGATGGTACGGTACAAGAAAACTTGGCATAAGTTTGTTGATGGCACGGTACAAGAAAACTTGGCATAAGTTTGTTGATGGTACGGTACAAGAAAACTTGGAATAAGTTTGTTGATGGTACGGTACAATAAAACTTGGCATAAGTTTGTTGATGGTATGATACAAGAAAACTTGGCATAAGTTTGTTGATGGTACGGTACAATAAAACTTGGCATAAGTTTGTTGACGGAATGGTATGAGAAAACTTGGCATAAGTTTGTTGAAGGTACGGTACAAGAAAACTTGGCATAAGTTTGTTGATGGTACGGTACAAGAAAACTTGGCATAAGTTTGTTGATGGTACGGTACAAGAAAACTTGGCATAAGTTTGTTGATGGTACGGTACGAGAAAACTTGGCATAAGTTTGTTGATGGTACTGTACGAGAAAACTTGGCATATGTTTGTTGATGGAATGGTACAAGAAAACTTGGCATAAGTTTGTTGATGGTATGGTACAAGAAAACTTGGCATAAGTTTGTTGATGGTATGGTACAAGAAAAATGGCATAAGTTTGTTGATGGTATGGTACAAGAAAACTTGGCATAAGTTTGTTGATGGATGGTACAGTACAAGAAAACTTGGCATAAGTTTGTTGATGGAACGGTGTCGTAGATTTTTGATAGGAGATTTAAGACTTGGGTTGGTCCCTTCTGAATAGGTTGGAATGAGTGACAGTCACAGGGTGAGATAGAAATACAAAATAGATTTCCACGAGTGAGATGATAGAATGCGATATAGAGGCTGTCTCTGAGCGAAAAAAAAAAATTCTTCTCTCTCTCACCTATCTTCTACGACAGTTTTTTACAGCATCAGACAGTCTAAACACATATATATATTACCTATATGTCTATCTACTCACGGGCACGCACATACACGTGACGACAGTTAAACACACAGACGTGGGAAATTCTATAACAATGAATATATGTATACTAGAACGAGCTGACCAACGCACTGATTAATTTCAAGAGAAACTTTAATTATCATTTAAAATTTCTTCACAACACATAGAAATTACATCAAAGCATATACAAATAGTCATAAAAATCAATAGAAATGCTACATAAATGATAGCCCCGTTATGATATTAACTCTAGGTTTAGCCCACGGCCCATTTAGAGACAGATGATGGCCCAAAGAGTCACAAATACATATGGTTAGGGTCTAATATGGGTTTTTTTTTCCTCGTAAATGTATGAACAGAGTAGGATAATCTGATTTAGCCTAAGAAAAAAAAACTCTAGCATTTGCAACAAATTCTGCAGATTAAAAAATTAAGACAGCAAATGGGTGACAAAATACAACGGTAAAATAACACTCAGACCTGCGTACACTCTTATTCATTCAACCATGGCCATGTGCTCACAGTTATACTTACAGCTTTGCTCGCTGCCTCTGGGAACATAATAAATTCTAGGACCTTCACACAGACCCGTAAATGCAGTATCGACCAAGAAATCCCCAGTTCCAAAAGACGTACTGAACTCTCTGTCTCAGGGAACGATTCCTTGGGTGTTCTTATTTTTCGGATGTCTGTTAAGTCACATAAAATTTGTCCAGGCACGAAAGTTAGCAAAGCACAATGTCATTAGCTTTGGTTTCTAGAATTTAAGGAATGTCAGATCGGTGTCTACTTTTCAGGAAGGTACTATATTCGGTCACCACAATACTAGTCAAAAACTCTGTCGGAATGTTACTGATATTTGCCTGCCACAGCGGGCTGAACTGTACTGAAGCGTTATTTTGGAAGAATTAATTCTGGTGCGAAGGCCTCTTACTTCATTTAACTGTTAAAGTTCAGGTAATGAAAGTGATTAGTTTCTTCACAAATAATGTTCACGTACTAGAACGCTGGCAAAGTTGGGTACCACAGTTTCACTATATATAAAAGAAAGAACACATATCAAATAATTTACATATATGTACTCAATATAACTTACATTTTACACGACGAGCCTACAGCTTGACTTATATTTAAAACTTCCCGTGAAATAAGTTATATTTTTAAAAAATCATCAATCCTCATGAATTTAGGAACACGTGCGTATTCCGTCAACATCTCATGAGGCTTCTAGCATTTATAAGTTAGTTTAGAAAAATATGATCTCGTCTGATTATTTAGCAGTAAAATTAACTTCATTATAGCTACATTATTGTTTAATGCTAGAAATTATAATTTATTCTGCTTTCCACTGAAACGCGTCACTAGAAAATAATACAGACTATATAAATTTGGCACTCTGCGCAAAATCTAACTAGTGAAATATGAAATAAGCGACTTAACACTTTATCACTTCACAAAATACTAGATATAATATATTAATCTCACCACAGAACTACGGTAACACCACGACTAGGATAATTCACTAGATAGGTAGTTAGAAGCTCGTCAGAAATCTGACGAGAACTATGAAATTCGCTATACAAGCTTCATTCGCTAGCACGCGTGTTCCGTCTACTGAAGATGTTGGAGACTGAAATGAAATCAGATTTCAGCTCCTGGGTGGATATTTGAAAACAGGGGCAAACAATCCCACATTTTCTCAAACTCCGAAATCATCTCCCCTTTTTACGTGTAAAACACCTACGTCAGCTTAACGCGTGTCGTAACTGCCATCAGTGACCGAGAGCGCGCGTGAGTTGCAACTCTCAGACAGTCCGTCTCCAGTGCGGAGCGATTTTTCACGCTAAGCCGGAGCTATTTTGATGAAACGCTCGCGGTATACCGAAAAATGCAGACACTCCGTCTGCCTGCCATGTCCGGTGGAGTGAATTATCACACTACCGGCTGTTACGGTAGATTAATTGGCATTGTCTGCTAGATGTTAGCAGCATGCGATTTTAGGGGTTACAACGTTTAATGTAATGTAAAAAGTATTATTAGCCTAGTGAACGCTGTGACGTTTCAGCGTTTGTAGTCACGCACGGTGACCAAGTAATGGGACCCTTTTTCAAATGACCGTCAAACGGAGAAGACGTGTCTTTATATTCTTATAGTGTCGGGCAGGAAAAGCCACACGGTTATATTGTATTTTCTCATGGACATGGGTCAGTCCACTGTTGTGATGAAGAAAGATGAAGTTACAGGTTAGTAGTTGACTAAACCTTGTCGAGATGAATTAACAGTCCTTTTTAATTAATACTAGTGCCAGACGCATAATCTCACTGTCGGTCGTTGGATTTACCAACCACGCGTGCATATAGTTATGTCGTTCTGCCTACAGTAGTTCAGATGTATGAGACAAGGACTGATTTGTAAAGGAATCATAGATGAAGTAGGAACTGCAATTATTATGTATAATTCTTCATGATGACCATGTGTGAACTGTTCGTGTATGGAATTGATATATTAAATTTATATGGACTCAAGGAATGACTTATCAAGTCTCTGAACATTTTGGGAATTCAAATCATCATTATCATGGTCACAAGTTAATTTAAACCCCCATTCGCGTACTTAACATCAAAGGCACGAAGCTCTAAAGAAAATGAACTGTAAACCCAGATTACACGATTGACTATCAAGCTCTCAACAAGCCGTTGGGCTAATTTTACCGAACCACCTGTAAAAACTACTGGCCGCCCCTGCAACACCGGCCCAGAACTCAGCCGAAGAAAACACTGTCCCCAGGGAAACTGCAGACAGCTGTCGGCTCTCCGGTCTGACGGAATGCATTTTAACACTTCTCGTCTGACTGACATCTATGTAATAGAATGCTAGTGCGATTCTCAGTTTTGAGAAAAGAAACAGGTAAAGTTTGCGAATTAGGAAGGAAATATATTTCGCAAACGAATGATGTGAAAAATACCGGAAAAAGGTAAAGACAGATAATAAATTAAAAGGATCCGGGTGAGAGAATAGGAAGAAGATCTAGGCAATTTAATGATCATAAGACCTACGTGACAAACGGTACAAGAAAATTTGGCATAAGTTTGTTGATGGTACGGTACAAGAAAACTTGGGATAAGTTTGTTGATGGCATGGTACGAGAAAACTTGGCATAAGTTTTTTGATGGTACGGTATGAGAAAACTTGTCATAAGTTTGTTGATGGCACTGTACGAGAAAACTTGGCATAAGTTTGTTGATGGCATGGTACGAGAAAACTTGGCATAAGTTTGTTGATGGCACGGAACAAGAAAATTTGGCATAAGTTTGTTGATGGTACGGTATGAGAACATTTGGCATAAGTTTGTTGATGGCACTGTACGAGAAAACTTGGCATAAGTTTGTTGATGGCATGGTACGCGAAAACTTGGCATAAGTTTGTTGATGGCATGGGACAAGAAAACTTGGCATACGTTTGTTGATGGTACGGTACGAGAAAACTTGGCATAAGTTTGTTGATGGCACTGTACGAGAAAACTTGGCATAAGTTTGTTGATGGTATGGTACGAGAAAACTTGGCATAAGTTTGTTGATGGCACGGGACAAGAAAATTTGGCATAAGTTTGTTGATGGCATGGGACAAGAAAACTTGGCATAAGTTTGTTGATGGCACAGGACAAGAAAACTTGGCATAAGTTTGTTGATGGCACAGTACAAGAAAACTTGGCTTAAGTTTGTTGCTGGTACGGTACAAGAAAACTTGGCATAAGTGTGTTGATGGCATGGTGCAAGAAAACTTGGCATAAGTTTGTTGATGGCACGGTATGAGAAAACTTGGCATAAGTTTGTTGATGGCACTGTACAAGAAAACTTGGCATAAGTCTGTTGATGGCATGGGACAAGAAAACTTGGCATAAGTTTGTTGATGGCACGGGACGAGAAAACTTGGCATAAGTTTGTTGATGGCATGGTACGAGAAAACTTGGCATAAGTTTGTTGATGGCCTATGCTCCTTGGGCAGTCAAAGGGTGATAATGATTTGTTTTACATAATGAGGCTGCAAGGTCCATAAACAATCTGACAATAGTTGCCCTTTACAACATTCATGAGGGAGTAATGGTCTAATTATTTCTGTCTCCTCACAAATTACTGGAAACCACACAGAGTAACAGACTTGTGAACCACACAGAGTAACAGACTTGTGAACCACACAGAGTAACAGACTTGTGAACCATACAGAGTAACAGACTTGTGAAAGTCTTAACTTCTTGGTCATGGTTTTTGCTGCAGAGAAACTATGCAAGTCATAATCCTTCTTAAACACATTTCGCAACATGTCTAGTTGGTACAGCGAGCATGCCTGGTTGGTACAGCGAGCATGTCTAGTTGGTACAGCGAGCATGTCTAATTGGTGCAGTCAGCATGTCTAGTTGGTACAGTCAGCATGTCTGGTTGGTACAGTCAGCATATCTGGTTGGTACAGCGAGCATGTCTGGTTGGTACAGCGAGCATGCCTGGTTGGTACAGTGGATGTGAGTATAATGATCTGCAAAAACGAACTGCTACATTGAGTATGATCCAAGAAAGCTATCCCGATCAATCATGTATACATGCCTATACAGATGGATCAGCAACTAATGCTGTTAGGGATGGAGGTGCCGGTATCTTTATCTCATATCCTGACAACCACTATGAGACTAGGCACATTCCCACTGGTAAATTCTGTTCCAACTATACAGCTGAGGTTCAAGCACTAGAGCAGTGTTTCTCAACGGGGGTGGTACCGCCCCCTGGGGGGCGTTTTCAAGATGTCTGGGGGCGTTCTGATGGGTCGCAACGATTGGGGGTCGCTGCTTCCATTCATGGGGGCTTTGTGTAAATTTTTACAAGAATCAATATGAAACAATTACAAAAGATATTCCCCTTCGCATAGCTTGTAACACGATAGTTTTTATTTGCCTTGCGTCCCATAGAGTCTTTCAAGGATTCCAAACACAAAATTTTAGTACCTGGAATGTTACCATTGTCAGGAGACAGAAGGCGGAGATTTATATCTTCTGGAAACACATTTTTGTTGAGGAAAAAAATCCTTTTTCCAATGTCATCGCATGTGCGACAGACGGCTATGGTTGGTCGTCATCGTGGGTTTCAGGCCTACTTAGAAAATGTGGCACCAGGTGTTTTAACAATTCATTGTGTTATTCATCGACAACATTTAGCCTAGTCGCCAAGCATCTTAGTGACAGACTCCACAAATCATTGAACTGTGTTATCAGTGTTATTAACAAAATTAAGGGGCATTCGTTGAACGATAGATTATTTCGTAAACTTTGTTGTGATAATGGTGAAGAGTTTGAACGTCTTCTCCTACACACAGAAGGTTGATGGCTGTCCAAAGGTAACTGTTTAAAAAGATTATAGGCATTATTTGATTCTGTTGTAGCGTTTTTTTGGATTCAATCAAAGAAGAATTTAGCATCGAAAGAGAAGTATTGCGAAACGATGTGGTCTATATTTCAGATATATTTGAAAAGTTAAATGAGGTTCTTCTTAAGCTACAAGGAAATGAGATCAGTCTGATTAAAGTGAAATGAATTATCATCAACAAATTTACATTAGGCCTATATTAAAAATAATCTTAGTCGCCGAGAACTTTCTCATTTTCCATGTTTACTACAGTTAGGTGGGGACAGGCTTAAAGATTCCGATTTATAGGTCTATTGCAGTCATTTGGACGCTATTAACAATGATATGAGCATAAGATTTAAGGACTTGCAAGAACTAATAATACCGGACTGGGTGATTAATCCGTTTGAATCAGACGTGGAACAAGTTAATCAACATTTACAAGAAGAATTAATTGAGCTACAAAATGACTTCGAGGCAAAAGCACGACTCAGTCACACACATTACGACAAATTTTGGATCCAGCAGAGGCTTGCGCGTTCTTTGGCGTGTAACTAAATTGCTAATTACAGCATTCCGAACGTCGTATTTGGTGGAGAAGGGGTTCAGTGCAGTAGTGTTGCTACTACAAAAGCAACAAAACCGACTGCAGATTTGTAACAGGAGATTTGAGACTTCTTTTAACTCTTTAAGTCCCAATCGACTTTATAAAGTCTCAGGGGTTAGACGCGCTTGGCCCAATTGACTTTAAAAAGCCTTTAGTATATGTGCCTCTGTTTGAGACTGTGTCTAATTATAACTACCCACAAACCACCCAAAACGTCATTTTTGACTGCAAGTACATTCTTTGAAATACCACACGTTTTTAAGAGTGAACATGTTTCTGTTTTGAGATCTTTATTTAAAAACGCACTGGGGTGGCCATTTTTGCTTGGGCCAAACCCACTTTTTTGCTTGGGACTTAAAGAGTTAACAAACTTGGAATCAAATATTACAAAACTGGCTGAATCACACTAAGCGCAAGGATCTCATTAAGCTTCATTAGTAAGTGAATTGTTATATAATTATATAATTATTATCAACTAATAATTTTTCCAATTGTTTCATGTTTAAAGTGGTTACATAAGGAGAGGCTTAAATATAGGCGCTATTAAAATGATATGATTATGATAGTTATAGAGTTGTAAGAACTAATTTTATATCATTTGCTCCGCCAATTTGTAATTCAAGGATAATGAACCTGTGGTGTATATAATTCCGTACTTAAACACATATTTAATATAACTATGCTTTTATACAGTTGAGCGACCGCAGCTGAGATTCAAAGATGTGTGTAGGAGAGATATGAGGGCACTGGACATAAATCCAGCAACGTAGGAGGGTGAAGCTGCCGATCGCACCAAGTGGCTTTGCTATTTACGGCGCCACCTCAGATTGGGCGAAAAGAAGCTCACACAACAAGCCGAAGACAGAAGAAACCGTCGCAAGGAAAAATAAGCAGCTGAGAGCTGTCACCTCAGGGGCGCATTCCCATAGTCATTTATGACTGAAGGGGCAATTATTATTATGCTTTTATAAATGTGCTTTCTCTTTTTCTTTATATTATAAGAAAAGATAACTCATTAACTGCATTGCTTTTTTAAAAGTATGGTGGAATATATGTATATGTGTGTGTGTGTTTGTGTATACACGATAAAGAGCAAGGGGGTGATAAAAGGGTGGGGGGCTTTTTAAAATATTAGTTGTCAAAAGGGGGCGTTGCTATTATCAGGGTTGAGAAACACTGCTCTAGAGCAAGCTGCAAATATGATTTATAACACCAACTCTGACTGCCACCAGGTAGTCATCCTCACAGATGCACTGTCTGTCCTGCAAGCTCTCAAGGGTGGTAAACTCCCACATCTGAGAAATGAACTAAACAAGGTAGCTGCCAAAAAGAGAACCATACTTCAGTGTGTACCATCTCATTGTGGTGTACCCGGAAATGAAAAGGCAGATAAACTTGCAAAAAAGGGAGGAGAATGTGAACAAGAAGATAATGAAGTCACATACTTTGAGAAAAAGAGAGCTATCCAGACTATCAGAAGAGAACAGAACCAACCCAAAGACGACTATCACACTCTCGACCGGCAGAGACAGATAACTATTTTTCGCCTCAGGACAGGGCATAACAAACTGAATAAACACATGCACAAGCTACGATTCATCAATGGTACCTATACCTTGTAGCGGTATGGCAGCTTGTGTACCCTGACAATCCCCAGAGCTATGCCAGTGGGAGTTTTACTCCTGGTAGGTTCAACCATGCTGGACTGGTCTGCGTGGGTAGGGGTCAGACAAAAGCTGGTACCCTGGTCCTCCAGGTTGGGGGTTTTAGCACAGGGCCGACACCCCTGTCTGTGTAAAAAATCACACACGTTACGGAAACAGCAATAAATGGAAATACTTTGATGCGGGACGGACATCCGGAGTCTCAGGCTCGTATGACTGACAGTGGTGAAAGCCGAAAGGAAGCCACTGGCATGAAAACGGATGCCCAGACCGCAAAACACGAAACCAGAATTGGTTTTTGGAATGTCAGAACTATGAACGAGGCAGGAAAGCTGAGACAGATTACAGCAGAGACGAGGAACTACAAACTACATATCCTGGGAATAAGCGAGAGCAGATGGACAGGGATGGGGAGAATAAAAACAGCTACAGGGGAAACAGTACTTTATTCTGGTAGAGAGGACGGTCAGCACAACGAAGGTGTAGCCATTATCCTTAAGAAAGGAATGGAAAGATCTCTACTGGAAAGGAAACCCATTAACAACAGACTAATAAGAGCAAGACTGAGAGGGAGATTCACCAACACATGCACTACAAGACGTGAAAGTAAGAAGAGGCACAGATGTGGGAAGTGATCATCACCTAGTAGTAGCAAGACTGAAGGTGAAACTCAGAGCTGCTGGACCAGTTGCAGTCAAACAGAAAAGATACAACATCACGAAACTTAAGGACCCCCTCACCAGAAAAGCGTTTGTGGTCGAAGTAAAGAGACGATATCTGATTACCAAAAGCCAGGAAAGAACAGAGACCGATGATGTGGACCAGAAATTCAACACCATCTCAACAATATATAAAGAAAGCAGCAAGTCATGCTTGGGATTCCAGGAAAGAAAGAGCCAAGACTGGATAACACCAGAAACGCTAAACACCATAGCGAAGAGAAAGGAAATGAAAAGGAAGAAAACAGAAGCTAAGTCTCCCAGGTTAAAGGCAATATATAGTGAACAGTACAGTCAGCTGGACAAGGAAGTAAAACGTCAAACCCGTGCTAACAAAAGGACATTTCTGGATGACCTTACAAGACAGGCAGAAGAGGCAGCACTGAGAAATGAACAAAGCACAGTTTATAAAATAACTAAAGCTATCAGTGGAAAACGAGGTGCAAACAACATAACGTTAGTAAGAGACAAGCAAGGAAATCTCATCACCACAGCACAGGGGCAGGAAACAAGGTGGGCAGAGCACTTCAGAGAAACACTGAATAAGGAACCACCAGAGACTCAGCTGAATGTTCCTGAGGCTGAAAGTGACTTAGACGTAAATACAGACATTCCACGAAAAGAAGAAATTATCACAGCTATCAACGGGCTAAAAAATGGAAAAGCGCCTGGTCACGACAATCTGAATGCTGAGCTATTCAAGACAGACCCTGAACTAGCAGCAGAACTATTAGAACCACTATTTGCACAAGTCTGGGAAACTGAGACAACACCAACAGAGTGGAGTAAAGAAACAATTGTCAAATTGCCCAAGAAGGGCGACCTTGCAGACTGCAACAACTGGAGAGGAATTACCCTCCTCTCAGTTCCCAGCAAAATACTAGGCAGGATAATCATCCAGAGAATTTCAAAAGCAGTTGACCATAAACTGAGGAAAGAACAAGCGGGCTTCAGAAAGAACAGAAGATGTGCAGATCATATATTTGCCCTCAGGAACATTATAGAGCAGTGCTCAGAATGGCAGAGACAGCTGTACATTAACTTTGTTGATTTTGAAAAGGCTTTCGGCAGCATACACAGGGACAGCCTATGGAAAATTCTGAGGGCTTATGGAATTCCCAGCCGCATTGTTTCCATTATAAAAAGCCTCTATTCTAACTTTACGTGCAGTGTTGGATCGAGTAATGTAACTTTCGAAGTGAAAACAGGAGTACGACAGGGATGCCCCTTATCAACAACATTATTTTTGACAGTCATAGATTGGGTGATGCGCCAGACAACAGAGGGCAGTCCAAGGGGAATTAGATGGACAACGTTTTCTACACTGGAAGATTTGGAATATGCAGATGACATTGCACTGCTCGCGCATTCACACCAACACATTCAAGACAAAACTGATAGACTGAATAAGTATGGCCAGCAGGTTGGCCTGAACATCAATCTGAAGAAGACAGAGGTCATGACACTAAATGTGGGCAATCCTGAGCCAATAACAGTAAGGAACCAGAAGTTAGAACAGACAGACACATTTACTTACCTAGGAAGCATAGTAACACCTGACGGCGGAACAAGCAAGGACATTAACAACAGAATGAATAAAGCGAGAACAGCCTTTGCTATTCTCAACAACATTTGGAAATCTTCCCAGTACAGCACAAACACCAAATTAAGACTGTATGAGAGCTGTGTACTTTCTGTGCTTCTCTATGGTGCGGAATGTTGGAGAGTAACAGAGAAGGAAATGTCGAAACTGTCCTCCTTCCACACAATCTGCCTAAGGAAAATTCTCCGAATCTTTTGGCCAAACACCATCAGCAACCAAGAACTACTTATTCGGAGTAACCAGGAGGACATGCACACCATCATAGCTGGCAGACGCTGGAGTTGGGTTGGCCATGTCCTCAGAAGGGACCCTGATACCATCGCAAGAACAGCTATGCTATGGACCCCCGAGGGAAAGCGAAAGAGAGGCCGACCAAAAACAACTTGGCGGAGAACTGTGGAAGCTGAGATGCAAAGAATGAACCACAGTTGGGGCACTGTACGAAGGATGGCCGCCGACCGAGCAAAGTGGAATCAATTTGTTGCTGCCCTACAAGACGCCACCAGGTGTGATGGCCGCTGACTGCTTTGACGGTTGGCGGTTATGGATCAAAGAAGAAGAGAAGACAAGCTACGATTGTCTGCTTCACCACTGTGCACATGTGGATTAAACGAACAAACTGCTGAGCATGTTCTACAGGATTGTCCTCTGTATGACCAGTTAAGAAAGATATACTGGCCCAATGACTCAACACTAAACTCAAACCTATATGGAGCTAAAGAGGAACTTCAAACAACAGTCGAATTCATCATGAGAACTCGTCTGACGGTGTAAACATCAAAGATGCGATCGCAAGAAGAAGAAGGTACAGCCAGCATGTCTAGGTGGTACAGTCAGCATGTCTAGTTGGTACAGTCAGCATGTCTCATTGGTACAGTCAGCATGTCTAATTAGTACAGTCAGCATGTCTAGTTGGTGCAGTCAGCACATCTAGTTGGCGCAGTCAGCACGTCTAGTTGGTGCAGTCAGCACATTTAGTTGGTACAGTCAGCATGTCTAGTTGGTACAGTCAGCATGTCTAGTTGGTACAGTCAGCATATTCTTTGTTCTCCTACATCATTATATTCAATCTTTAGCTTCTCAAGAAGCACAGGTCTTCAATAAATGTATGCCAAAACCTCTTATCTCGTGCTATTAGGTCTTCAATAAATGTATGCCAAAACCTCTTATCTCGTGTCTAAGCAATCAACAATTTTTGAAAGTATGTGACTTCTAGATTGTTGTTTTTGCTGTTCTCCATGTTTCAGAGCAATAGGATGAACTGACATCTGAGTTGAACATCTCTGTTGTGTTGGACTTGATTTCATTTAGTTTATATTTCCCAATTTGAAAGCTCTTTTTGCTTTTATTCTTATTCTGATATCCTCACCGCTTCTAACTTTATCATACTACTGCCAATGTAACTTCTTTTCCATCAAATGCCATTTTTTTATTTCTTGCATTTATTTCCATTTTTTCCTTGTGCACCCACTGGCTGTACCTCTTAATTACATATTGTAAACCCATAAAAGAATCAGTCTGATCAGCGACGGGTCCATCTGCAAACATGGAAAAAGTAACTTTACTCATGAGGACACTGGTTTTAAATGCCGACTGGAGGTAGGCTGAAATTTCCACAACTGAAAAAATTCTTTCTTTTCCCCTCCTTCCATCACCTAGAAATCTATCAAATCAAATCATCCTATGTGGTCTACCAGCAGATTGTGATCGGCCAGCAGCTGACCCCTGCTCTAAAGCCACAAAAGAAACAAAGCAAAGGAATGACTTACTCTGACAGTCTGGCCAGAGTCAGGTCCATCTTGTAGAGCAATTGTGCTTGAAGAGGCCCCAAAATGTTTCTTCACCACTCGAGCTACATGCTGAGCAGTCAAGAAAAGGTCTGTGATTTCTGCGGGGCTCAGGTCAGAATACTCAGCTGTGACCCTCAATGGTATCACCATGACATCTGATTTTACTGGTTAAGGTATAAGCTTCCAAAAATGTTAAAACTAAGCAGAATGAAGCCACAATCAAGTCATTAAACAAACTCTGAATCTAAACATGAGCCAGAACTCTTTACCAACTGTTACATATATTCTGACTAGTACCAAAGATGTGCAACATGTCCTTCATTTCATTCATCACCTTTCAACAACCACCGGGGGGACAGGCCTTCCTGTCTAGTGTGATCAACTCAATGTCTGTCTGTGCCTTCTTCATCCCCTTCAAGTTTGTCTCCAGCTCTCTTCTCTATGTGTTCTTTGGTCTTCCTCTACCTCTTTTACCCTGGAGATTCCAGAATAAGGACTGCCTGGTGATGCTATCAACAGGTTTCCTTAAGGTGTGTTCTATCCATCTCAGGCATCTTCTTCTCAACTCTTGTTCCATTGGTGCTTGTCTGGTTCTTGTCATCAGTTCCTTGAGAATGCTAAATCTAAAGGGCATAGCTGATTTTCACAAGATATTTGTCACCATTATCAACCTTTGTCAAGACACTTGCTATCACTTTCATTAATTCTTGTAAAAAAAAAATACATTAACATTATCATCAATTCTTGTCAAAAATACACTCACTATCACTTTCATCAATTCTTGTCAAAAAGACACTTTTTATCACTATCAACAATTCTTATTAAAAAAGACACTTTATGATTATCATCAATCCTTGTTTAAAAAAATGCTCACTGTTACTGTCCCGAACATTGTCAGGAAAAAAAAATAAAAAAAAATCACTGTAACTTGTATCACTACTTGTCAAAAAGAAACATTTTTTTTTCACTATCATCACTACTTGTTAAAAATGACACATTGTATAATCATTCCTAACAAAAAATAGACATTCATTGTCACTACAATCAATTCTTGTTAAAAATGACATCCACTGTCATCCACTGAAAAATACTTCAGAATATTAAATCACTAAATAGGAAATGCTGCCATCAATGGTACCTATACCTTGTAGCGGTATGGCAGCTTGTGTACCCTGACAATCCCCAGAGCAATGCCAGTGGGAGTTTTACTCCTGGTAGGTTCAACCATGCTGGACTGGTCTGCGTGGGTAGGGGTCAGACAAAAGCTGGTACCCTGGTCCTCCAGGCTGGGGGTTTTAGCACAGGGCCGACACCCCTGTCTGTGTAAAAAATCGCACACCTTACGGAAACAGCAGTAAATGAAAATACTTTGATGCGGGACGGACATCCAGAGTCTCAGGCTCGTATGACTGACAGTGGTGAAAGCCGAAAGGAAGCCACTGGCATGAAAACGGATGCCCAGACCGCAAAACACGAAACCAGAATTGGTTTTTGGAATGTCAGAACTATGAATGAGGCAGGAAAGCTGAGACAGATCACAGCAGAGATGAGGAATTACAAACTACATATCCTGGGAATAAGCGAGAGCAGATGGACAGGGACGGGGAGAATAAAAACAGCTACAGGGGAAACAGTACTTTATTCTGGTAGAGAGGACAGTCAGCACAACGAAGGTGTAGCCATTATCCTTAAGACAGGAATGGAAGGGTCTCTACTGGAATGGAAACCCATTAACAACAGACTAATAAGAGCAAGACTGAGGGGGAGATTCACCAACACCACAATTATACAATGCTATGCACCAACAAATGACAGCGATGAAGAGATCAAGGACGAGTTCTATCAACAGGTACAAAAGGAAATGGAAACTGTACCCAGGTACGATCTTATTATAGTAATGGGAGACCTAAATGCGAAAGTTGGAACACATAATAATTATAACGAAAGAGTAATGGGGAAATGCGGCAGTGGAACAGTAAATGAGAATGGGGACAAATTAATAAGCTTCTGCAGTATTAACAACCTGGTCATTGGAGGAACACTTTTTCAACACAAAGAAGTGCACAAGTTAACATGGGAATCACCAAACGGACGAGACAAAAACCAGATAGATCACATAATGATCAATGGCAGATGGAGACATGCACTACAAGACATGAAAGTAAGAAGCGACGCAGATGTGGGAAGTGATCATCACCTAGTAGTAGCAAGACTGAAGGTGAAACTCAGAGCTGCTGGACCAGTTGCAGTCAAACAGAAAAGATATAACATCATGAAACTTAAGGACCCCCTCACCAGAAAAGCGTTCATGGTCGACGTAAAGAGGCGATATCTGATTACCAAAAGCCAGGAAAGAACAGAGACCGACGATGTGGACCAGAAATTCAACACCATCTCAACAATATACAAAGAAAGCAGCAAGTCATGCTTGGGATTCCAGGAAAGAAAGAGCCAAGACTGGATAACACCAGAAACGCTAAACACCATAGCGAAGAGAAAGGAAATGAAAAGAAAGAAAACAAGCTAAGTCTCCCAGGTTAAAGGCAATATATAATGAACAGTACAGTCAGCTGGACAAGGAAGTAAAACGTCAACCCCGTGCTAACAAAAGGACATTTCTGGATGACCTTGCAAGACAGGCAGAAGAGGCAGCACGGAGAAATGAACAAAGCACAGTTTATAAAATAACTAAAGCTATCAGCGGAAAACGAGGTGCAAACAACATAACGTTAGTAAGAGACAAGCAAGGAAACCTCATCACCACAGCACAGGGGCAGGAAACAAGATGGGCAGAGCACTTCAGAGAAACACTGAATAAGGAACCACCAGAGACTCAGCTGAATGTTCCTGAGGCTGAAAGTGACTTAGACGTAAATACAGACATTCCACGAAAAGAAGAAATTATCACAGCTATCAAAGGGCTAAAAAATGGAAAAGCGCCTGGTCACGACAATCTGAATGCTGAGCTATTCAAGACAGACCCTGAACTAGCAGCAGAACTATTAGAACCACTATTTGCACAAGTCTGGGAAACTGAGACAACACCAACAGAGTGGAGTAAAGGAATAATTGTCAAATTGCCCAAGAAGGGCGACCTTGCAGACTGCAACAACTGGAGAGGAATTACCCTCCTCTCAGTTCCCAGCAAAATACTAGGCAGGATAATCATCCAGAGAATTTCAAAAGCAGTTGACCAAAAACTCAGGAAAGAACAAGCGGGCTTCAGAAAGAGCAGAAGATGTGCAGATCATATATTTACCCTCAGGAACATTATAGAGCAGTGCTCAGAATGGCAGAGACAGCTGTACATTAACTTTGTTGATTTTGAAAAGGCTTTCGACAGCATACACAGGGACAGCCTATGGAAAATTCTGAGGGCTTATGGAATTCCCAGCCGCATTGTTTCCATTATAAAAAGCCTCTATTCTAACTTTATGTGCAGTGTTGGATCGAGTAATGTAACTTTCGAAGTGAAAACAGGAGTACGACAGGGATGCCCCTCATCAACAACATTATTTTTGACAGTCATAGATTGGGTGATGCGCCAGACTACAGAGGGCAGTCCAAGAGGAATTAGATGGACAACGTTTTCTACACTGGAAGATTTGGAATATGCAGATGACATTGCACTACTCGCGCATTCACACCAACACATTCAAGACAAAACCGATAGACTGAATAAGTATGGCCAGCAGGTTGGCCTGAACATCAATTTGAAGAAGACAGAGGTCATGACACTAAATGTGGACAATCCTGAGCCAGTAACAGTAATGAACCAGAAGTTAGAACAGACAGACACATTTACTTACCTAGGAAGCATAGTAACACCTGACGGCGGAACAAGCAAGGACATTAACAACAGAATGAATAAAGCGAGAACAGCCTTTGCTGTTCTCAACAACATTTGGAAGTCTTCCCAGTACAGCACAAACACCAAATTAAGACTGTATGAGAGCTGTGTACTTTCTGTGCTTCTCTATGGTGCGGAATGTTGGAGAGTAACAGAGAAGGAAATGTCGAAACTGTCCTCCTTCCACACAATCTGCCTAAGGAAAATTCTCCGAATCTTTTGGCCAAACACCATCAGCAACCAAGAACTACTTATTCGGAGTAACCAGGAGGACATGCACACCATCATAGCTGGCAGATGCTGGAGTTGGGTTGGCCATGTCCTCAGAAGGGACCCTGATACCATCACAAGAACAGCTATGCTATGGACCCCCGAGGGAAAGCGAAAGAGAGGCCGACCAAAAACAACTTGGCGGAGAACTGTGGAAGCTGAGATGCAAAGAATGAACCACAGTTGGGGCACTGTACGAAGGATGGCCGCCGACCGAGCAAAGTGGAATCAATTTGTTGCTGCCCTACAAGACGCCACCAGGCGTGATTGCCGCTGACTGCTTTGACGGTTGGCGGTTATGGATCAAAGAAAAAAAAGAAAAAGAAAAATAGGAAATGAGAAGAAGATGCTGGAGATGGATAGGACACACACTGAGGAAACCTGTTGATAGCATTACAAGGCAGTCCTTGTTCTAGAATTTTCAGGGTAAGAGCGGTAGATGAAGACCAAAGAACACATGGAGAAGAGAACTGGAGATAGACATAGAGGGGATGAAGAAGACCTTGAGGTGATGGCATGGGACGTGAAGACTTGGCGTAAGTTTGTTGAAAGCCTATGCTCCTTGGTGAGCTGAAGGGTGATGACGAGGAAACATGTTGTTTGTAAACAACATTTCAACAAACATATGTGATGGCATTCTTACAGCATTTCTTACCAGAGTGTCAACAGAGATTTCTATTTAAAGCTCGTATCTTTTATCCATTACTTAAAACATAAAAAAATTACATTTAGTTTACTTACTTACTTAGTCGTTCCCCTTTTACCGTGAGGTGTAGAGGTTTGGAAGAGAGAGCGCCAGACTGTCCTATCGGCTGTCTTCCTCCTAGCCTGGTTCCATTCTAGTCCTCGGTCCTTAAAAGATTGTCTAATGTTGTCCTCCCAGTGGACTCATTTAGTTTACTTCTCACTTTAATTTCTGTTTTGTTGTTGTTCATTTGTCCCTGATGAAGACCTTGTGGTTGTAGCACTGGACATTTCTTTGTCCTAGCAAGCAGGACACTCATCTACATTTTGTTAACCCCTCTGTTTATTGTAGTTTTATTCCAGTCCTCTATGTTTTCTCATTACCCACCTAAGATACTGTACAGTTTTACTTAGCCAGTTAGCTGTAGTGTCTCTACTCGTCATGCAGGAGTTCAAGGCATTGAGAAAGCTGACAGACTAGCCTTGAGATAACCCACAGTGGAGACACTAGATATGGATAAGGGAAAGATACTAAGGATAATTAACAATTGCTTGTTAGAAAGCAACACTGCAACTGAGGAATCAACAAGGCTAAGACAGCCAAAATTTGGTATCAAATATAAGATTACAAGGGATCAATGTATGACTGCATGGGACAGGCATGTATACAACCAGCGTGCCATAGAAAAAATCAGCATTCACAGCATTTGACATTACACCTATGGGTTTGATTGGAGTACAGCGATGTCGATTCTGAATAGCGATAACAATCTATGCAGTTTTTATTGCCCATTAATATATAATAAAAGAAATAGTTCCAAACATCTTGTAAAACACATGATCCTGGTATTAAATAAAAGCTATTTGTTGTATCAAATGTGCTCTTTTTCAGACTTCAAACAGTTCTATTAACATGATAAAGTATTTCATAAAATGAACGCTGCTAGAAAAGCTTACATCAATTCTTAAAAACAAAAATTATTATAATTATCACCATAGCTGTAACAAAATAAAAATACTGATAAATAATTTATCATTATTTATCAGAACCGTGTTTATTATTATATGCAGAAAAAGGATACGTCCTGGTACAACAGGCTTAATGTTGACAACCGCAAAGGACAAAGCTGTACGATAGAAAACCTGGTTTGAGGTCACTTTAATCTGACCAAACTGATAAGTGGAGCTTTCATCTGGTGGAACTGCAATAGACAACAAAATATATAACAATAAAATTATACATATATTTATATATAAAGGGTGAATGCATGGAGGCATATCTGGAGTCATCCTTATACGACCACCAGCTATGCACAATGCTATAGTATATATATTAACAAATAGTGGATATTTGCTATGCCGGTCCCAAGCCCGGATGAAAAAGGAGGAGGGCGGCCTGCATGGAGGCCGTAAGGAGGCAGTCCCTCCACCATGCAAAGGCACAACAGGCCAATCACCTGTTTGCTTTAACCTTTTGAACCCGAGGTCCCAAAATTTAGATCCGTGTGTAAATAATCCATACCCCGAGCGACCGCTTTTTCGGCCTGACACACCTTGCTTAGCAGTATGGGGCCGGAATAGAAATGTGTCAAAAATCATGACGTCAGGAAGTACACATATCTTCAGGAATGTTAAACCAAAATGGCGGCGCCCACGACGTGATAATATTTTGCAATTTTTTAACTGTTTTTATAATGAAAAGGCGTGTTGAAAACCCAGGAAATAGCCGTTCTAAAAGGCTAACAACGGAACAGGCTGTTGAACTTGTGCTCAATGATTCGGAGGATGATGAATTAGATTTAGATGGTGATTATTGTGAAAGTGACATCGAAAATGAATCGAGTGACGAAACTTGTGAATCAGATTATGATCAATCTAGTTCTAACCCTGTTCCTGGCCCCTCAGGGGATCGGGCTATGGTGCAGGGGCGTGGAAAGGGGCGTATCCCACACAATGTATCAAGTAAATTTGATACAGGTTGGTCTAACGTAAATATATTTAGACCTATGTTTACCGTAGACACAACATTTGTGGAACAGATAGGCCCTAAGAATATTCCAGATTCCATTTCTCCTGAGAGTAAAGCCATTGAATTTTTGGAACTTTTCCTCGACAGTAATTTCTGGCACAATTTGTGTGAGCAGACAAACAGACGTGCTGAGCAAGTAAAAAGCAAAAAGCCAACCAGCTGCTATGCTAAAAATTATAAAGATGTAACAGTGCCAGAGGTAAAAGCATTCTTTGGACTGCGTCTTCAAATGGAGCACGGTGTGAATAAACCACATTACGAAGATTACTGGTCCAGCTCATCTTCGAACTTCATTTCGCAAACTCCTGGATTTCGCACTGTAATGGAACGCGATCGCTTTCTTGCTATATGGACATTTCTTCATCTTGTAGATGAAGAGGACCCTGCTCTGGATAAAGCAGATAAACTGTACAAAGTAAGGCCCATGCTGAATTTGTTGCTTCCAAGATTTTGATATTATTATTCACCCTCACAACACTTGAGTTTAGACGAGGGCATGATCCCCACTAAAAGCAGACTTGCCTTCAAACAATACATAAAATCAAAGCCCATAAAGTGGGGAATAAAGGCTTACATGGCATGTGAAGCGAGCTCGGGCTATATTCTAAATTTGGAAATTTACACTGGAAAAACAGAGAATGTTATTCCAGAACTCGGTGTTGTTGGTAGTGTTGTCATCAGGATTTTGACTTCAGGTGATTTGGCAAACAAAAACCATATTCTTGTCATGGACAGATTTTATAACAGTGTAACTCTCTTTGACAAGTTATACAGTGATTATGGAACACTTGCAGTAGGTACAGCAATGACAAATAGGAAATATTATCCAAAAGAACTGTCAGGAAAGAAGAAAATGTGCAGGGGACAATCAGATTTTGTCTGTTTCAATAACATTGTTTGCCTTGTATGGATGGACCAAAGACCCATCAATTTTATATCTAATTATCATAACCCAACAGAAATGGGAACTGTTAGAAGGAGAAACAAGGATGGAACAACTGTGGATGTTCAAACTCCACAACTTTGTATTGACTACAATACTTTCATGGGTGGCTGCGATGTCAACGACCAAGTTTGTCGTCTCAATAAAACGCGCCGGCATTATCGCTGGCCTCGAAGGCTCATAGTGAAATTTTTCATGTGGGCATGCAATAATGCCTATATACTAATGAATAAATTCAATCCCCACAATGTAACTGGAAGACGCTACAGAACATTTGGTATGTTCATGAATGAAATCTGTTTATCACTCATTGGCGATTACAGAACAGCGGCAATGAAGCTTCACAACCGTGTTGATGCACATCAGAGGCTGCAAAATGTGGGCTTGCATCATCCTCAATTGTCTCCACAAGCTACTGGCAATAACATTTGTGTTGTGTGTGCATACAAATTCAACAAACATGTTAGTGACTTCCCAGACTTGGCCTACAAAGACAGACCATTCAAAAAAGTGAAGACTAAATTCTGGTGTAAATATTGTGAAAGCTATCTGTGCCTAAAGAAAGGGTCTACATGCTGGGAGGACTGGCACACTAAGCAGGAATATTGGAGATGATCAGGTCAGCCAATTTAAGATAGAATAGTTAACACTGACTATATTGTTGTGTCACAGTAACTAGTTTTGCTTATGTGTCTGTTTTGTGCATTTTTTGCTCAGGAGCCCAGGGGAATGGGATTTTACAGGCTGGGTGGCCAGGGTTCAAAGGGTTAAACTATGATTACGAGTAATATAAGAGAGAAAACCGGACTGATTCTACAGCCAATAGGATAGTCTGGCGCTCTCTCTTCCAAACCTCTACACCTCACGGTAGATGGGGAACGACTAAGTAAGTAAATAGGATATTTCATTAATGGAAACTGCTCTCATCTGTGGTTTGGTTGATTTTACAAAGTTGCTTCGTTTGAGTCTTTGCCTTCTAAGAGCATTCATTCTATGGCATATTGGGTGGTCTGTTAGTCTTTTGAATTTTTCGGCCTGTTGCTGAGCCCTGCAGTCTCTTCTATCCTCCATTGGCTGTAATCTTTTCGAGTTCTTTTATAGGTGTTGACTTCATGCCTCCAGTTATAATTCTCATTGCTTGATTTTGGAGTCTGCTAATTTTATCGAAGTTTGACTTAGCTGTTGTTGCCCATCTGCTATGCCATATTCAAGGACTGGCCTAGGAGCCACGCTAGCGTAGTGGTTACAACACCGCTCTGGCGACCGGGTGATTCAGGATCAAACCCGGGCGACGGCATTTGAGGATTTTTCGTCGACCGGGATTTGGACTGGATTAACCCGAGACCTGGCGAGGACATTTGAAGGAGTGTCGTCGACCAGGGATTGGCGGCTCCTGAGCCGACCCAGCTCTAGTGGGTACCTCCGAAATCGGCGAGTATCTGCCTGAATGGCGAGGGACACCTGTCTCTGTACAAGAAAAGGGATACTCACGTAAAATCAATGTCAGGTTAGACATTAAAATAATAACCTGAGATTTCGCCTCGAGTATTAGCGGGCGTACGAAAAAAAAAAAAGGACTGGCCTCACTCGCACTGTGTACAACGTCTTAAGCACTTTCTCATCTGCACCCCAAGTTGTTCCAGCAAGTTTTTTCATAATTGCCATTCTTTGTCTTACCATCTTGAGATACCATCTATTCAACAAGCTAAAGATAGGAATTACCGATCAGTACAACTGTGGCCACCCGTGTGTTACCGGGGCCCGAAAGGGGAGCAAAGAATAGTAACACTGCACCCTACAACGCATGTCGTAAAAAGCGACTAAGGAGGGTTGGGCATGGGGCTGTTTACCCCATCCCGTAAAAACGTCGCACAGTGGGCTGATCACCTGCTTGCCAACCAATCTGATTACGGAAACAATGATAGATTGTTTGGTCTGTTTTTGTTCCACAAAGACGCCACTAGGCGTGGTGGAAACAGCAATAGATTGATCAATTTGTTGTTGCCCTAAGACGCCACTAGGCGTACTGGCCACACACTGCTTTGCCGGTTGGTGGCTAAGGATGGAAGAAGAAGAAGACAACTGTGGCACTGATAAAATGACTGCTGAACATCTGCTTCAAAGTTGCCCCTTATATGTGGTACAGAGAAAGCGCTTATGGCTGACGCCAGTTCCTTTCGTGGAAAAGCTTTACAGGGATTAAAATAGCCTCAAACTGACTACAGCTTTCTTTGAGAACATTCAAGTGGACGTCTGAGAGTGGACGAAGAAGAAGAAATAAGATATTAACAAATAAAATGGTATTGAATCAGTTTTACGTTAGCTTTTAAAAAAAACGGTACATGGGAAACTCGGGACGTTTCGGGTTTCACCCTTCGTCAGCCAGTTACAAACAGGCAACAATAAATATAGACAGGTATAGTATGTAGATTTGGATGTGAACCTCTGTCTGTGATGCAAATTATACCCTTGTTGACTCTTGACATCATCCACATAGTTCCAAATATTTCCCCTGTGGGAAAACATGTTGAGAACCCAGCATTGCACACTAAACTTGGAGAAGTCACTTGAGCCCCAGTCGTAACTCTAGCTTTTGCCTGCATGCAGGATCACACTATGGACCCCATGGTAGGCAGGGGAAGCTGAGAAGTGGCTCTGTGTAGGATGTGACGATTACTTGGGACAGCCCAGAACCAGAGCACAGTATTTTAGCTCTGCATAATTGGAGAGCCCCCTTGGATGGCGCAGAATGCACAGTATGCCATGCGCTTCTTCCTCCTAGCTTGGGACCAGATGTCATGATCCTTTAAATGCAAGCCAAGCTGGAGAAACTGGAGCTCATGACTTCAACTCAACACGTTTTGGAATGGCAGAAAAGCCACAGGAAAAACGTAGATCTACAGTGTAGATAATACCAAGGAGTCTTCAACTTGGTATTGGCTGCTAAAGAGCAAGAAACTCAGCAGCCCTAGTTAAACAACAACAACAACAACAAAAACAACAACAACAACATAAGCAAAGTGACTGAAAAGTCACTCATTTAAAAATGTTTATATCGTGTCTCTTGGATATACATAAAACAAATGTCAAAACCAGATCACTGACTTCCATTTGAATAAAAAGTTTTCTTCTGTTTTTTAGCAGAAACAAAATTAAAAATAAAGTCTGGAATGGCCAATAAAGGGACGTTACAAGAGACAACATAAATTGTTTCCTCCTAAGAAGTTCAGTATTCTATATCTTGATGTTTGTTTCGTAAAAATTAATTGAATAGGAGTGAAGAAATAAATACTTAAAAATAGGAAGTGACTTTTCAATGATCCTGTAATTAATGTTAATCAGAATCAACATCATTGCACTCCAGGCAAACCCATAGGTGCTCAGTCTCCCTCAGCAAATGTCGAAGAGTATGAATGCTAATTGTTCCTGTTGCGCGCTGGTTGTATACATGACGGATGCGTCCTTTCATACGTCCATCCCTGCTGGTCTTACGTTTGATGCCAAATTCCAGCAGTCTTATCCTTGAGGATTCATCGATTGCAGTGTCATTCTCTAATAGGCGATCATGAATTGCCTTCAGTATTTCTCTCTTATCTATGTTCAGTTCACCTTCTATGGGTGCCCTTGAAGCTAGTCTGCCAGCTCTTTCATTGCTGCATACCCCGGCATGACCAGTACAATAGATCCATATCAGTTCTTGAAGATTTGATGCTTCTATAGAGGTTTTCCATTCATGCCGGAGCCATCCATTTTGGACCTTTTGAAGCAAGGATTATGAGTCTGATACAATAACTTGATCTTGTAATTAATGTCTATTAATCATTTATACATTATATATTTTTTATTATTATTAATAATAAGAACTTAAATAAATTTTACAAATAATAAACATTTAGGTTCACCAAAACATGAGAAATATCCAAAATAAACTTTGAATAAATGAGAAGGGAGGAGGGGTAAAGGATCCCTTTACACACCCATTGAGGCATATTGGAAATAGGGTGTTAGGCCCATATTTTCTTGACCATCGGCACACTAGGGGTTACATGGTCAACATCACACCGGCCGCTTAACCTTCCCAGAGTTGCTCTGGTACCCAGTTGGGGGCTGGGTCAACCCAGCAGCCGTTTGCGGCCTAAAAAAAATCCCATCTCATTTGGGGATCGAACCATAGACCAATGAGCTAGGAATAAATGGGAAAATGAACAATAATAGTTAAGATATCCTTTATCTTTTTACAGGGAAAAACAGTAGTCAAAATGGGACAAAAACCAAAATTGAGATTAGTCAATGTTCTGATAATTTTTATTCTACCAAATCTATTTAAGTCAAAATCATTTGTCAGAACACATTCTAAGTAAGTGTATTTTGATTTTGTAAATAGCATTTTGTTAAGAAATTCTGCTTTTTCCTATGAAGAAAACCATGAATTTCTCAGAACATTGTTTTCTAACTACTTTTCTTATAACTACCTTATTATTTCTTACTCAATCGAACATGAGATTTGGTACAGATACTTTCCACTGGATAATACAACTTTTGTCAAAACTTATTTCTGATATCTTATCAAAACTCTGATTTACTGCAAATAATGTAAAATTTTGAAAAAATGTGTTACCATTTCTAGAGACTAAGTTCTACATAGAATCTTCTAAAGTTATAAAAAGTCTAATCTGACAAAAGGTTTAAAATACAAGGATAAGCTTCCATTTCAACTTTGGTGCTCGTAATTCAACAAATAAAAAAAAAGTCGAAGTGAATTGAAGCATAGGATTAAAATTCAATATGGCTGCCATTTCCATGGCAACCAACAGAATTACACTATCGAATGCGCTGTTTTGTATAGCTATTATTACTGTTGTAAAGTTAACCCTGTATGTTTGTACTGAAATGCTGCAGTTATGTTTGAAAATAGACTAGCTCCTGCCCATAAATTAAAAAATGTCATTCTTAATTCTCTTTGTTTTAATTATAAAAATTATCATAGATTGTTTTTTTTCCCCCTTAACCAGAGGCACTTGGGCTTTCAGCCCTTCGGCCCAATGACATGTCATTGCGAGGCTGGGGAACCTGAGGACTTTCCTTCCAACCCGGTCAGGAGCTTTGCTCCTTCCCATACACAGAGGGTTTATCACAGGAGACGTTCAGGCTATTCAGTCAAATTTCCGGCCGTAACGTAAACATTTCTTCAACATACTGGTTGAGGTTTGAGATTCCAAAGCTGTTTTAATTGCAACAATTATCGCAGGTGGTTAAGTACACACTGGTTTAGGTTTGAGATTCTAAAGCTGTTTTAATTATAACACTTATAATAGATTAAGTACACACTGGTTGAGGTTTGAGATTCCCAAGCAGTCACTCGCCCATACAGATCGGTGCGTCTGTGATGCTGAACAGGCATTTCTGAACGAACTCTGTCCAAGTAGTCTAGATCAAGTTCTGCTACACACACACCAGTGTCCTCGCTGCACTGAGCTATGATTGCTCCCCATGGATTGACAACCTAGGATGCAATGATTAAAAGGATATGTATAAGCACGTCTGTTGATAAACATACGTGAAAACAGACAACAAAGGAAACTACTTGTTCTTCATACACTCTCAGATGTCTACTTGATTATCTTCAAAGAAAGCAGTGGCCAGCTTCAGGCTATTAGCATCTCCATAGTTTTTCAAATAATAGTACTGGTGACAGTTTGTTGTGCCCTACAAGATGCCACTAGGCGTGATGGCCACTGACTGCTTTGTCAGTCAGGGGGGCTAAGGATTCAAGAAGTTCCTCATATGTTAGGCATCTTTGAAGCAGATGTTCGGGAGTCATTTTATCAGTGCCAGATTTACACTCATCGGTAGTTCCTATCTTTAGGTTGTTGAATAGTCGGTATCTCTATCAGTTGTGGCCAGTGAAGAGTCTGAAGATTACAACTTGTTCTCTTCTGTTGAGCTGGTAGTATGCATCATTTTGTGTGTGTCCTGGATGCTCTATATCCCATTTATTTCTGTATCCTGTACTGATAATAAAAATAAAAAACAAAGGAAACAAAAAGATTTGTAAAATCCCTATTTATATCTTACTCTAGGACCTGTATAGGTCCTGGAGGACTCTGAGGAGACACAGAAAGAACAGGACTAACTCCCTCAAGACCATCATAGGAGGTCATTAATATGAGGCTGAGAATGTGACTGGCAACATTAACATGTAACACAACATGCTACAGAAACATCGCTGCAACAGCCCATGAGTGCTGTGGTACAGGCTTCCTGCAAGGTAACCAGCTGCTGTGATGGTTCAATGCTTCAGATGGAGCGAAAATGGAATTGAATGAATCTTATTGAACATTTCTGTATTAATTGTATTTTAGTATTCAGATTCTATACCTGTTCAGTGCTATGTGCCCATTTATATCTTTTTTCTTCAGTATTCCAGTTCTTATCTGTATATTATGTTCTACATTTATTACTTATTTTAATTTTATCCAGTATTCAGTTCAAATTTATTTAATTCCTTATGCTTCCCTCATCTTATCCAGTTTTGTAAGCTATGGAAAAAATATGCTGTACCAGTTTTCATTCTTCCTTCACGTGTTTGATTCTCTTCCTAAACATTATGTTTCATTCTCTTCCTAAACATTATGTTTCATACAGACATCTTTTTCACATGTTTGATTCTCTTCCTAAACTTTATGTTTCATCCAGACATCTTCTTCACATGTTTGATTCTCTTCCTAAACTTTATGTTTCATACAGACATCTTCTTCTCGTGTTTGATTCTCTTCCTAAACTTTATTTTTCATCCAGACATCTTCTTCACGTGTTTGATTCTCTTCCTAAACTTTATGTTTCATCCAGACATCTTCTTCACGTGTTTGATTCTCTTCCTAAACTTTATGTTTCATCCAGACATCTTCTTCACATGTTTGATTCTCTTCCTAAACTTTATGTTTCATACAGACATTTTCTTCATGTGTTTGATTCTCTTCCTAAACTTTATGTTTCATACAGATATTTTCTTCACACGTTTGATTCTCTTCCTAAACTTTATGTTTCATACAGACATCTTCTTTACGTGTTTGACTCTCTTCCTAAACTTTATGTTTCATACAGACATCTTCTTCACGTGTTTCTCTTCCTAAACTTTATGTTTCATACAGACATCTAGTATTTGTGTGGTTTTTTTGCTTTATATTGCTTATATTTCCACCGACCTTTCCATCCTATAATCATCTCATCAATAGCTATGTCTTGGTTCGGAGTGTATGCCGCAACAAATTTAGAGCATAACATTTGAACGAAGGTGTTACGCACGGATCATTATTATTTTTTGTTTGTATGATCATTTTTCGTATGTATGATCATTTTTTGACTGAAGTGTGTATTATATATATTTACGGTCAAAGGGACAGAACCCGAAATATTGATACTGCTATTTTTTAGGAGTTTACCTTCTCTTGTGTAGAGACACGTTCGGTCTATAATTTCTTGAACGAAGCGTGACCATTTCTCCTTATTTGGTAGTATCAGTCAACTGTTGTAGATGCCTGAAACCTTTCTTAACGCTTCTTTTCATGACCATAAAAGGCGCGACTGTGTAAGACTTTTATCTCGAATGTTCTTAGAATCGTCTTATTGTGAACGGCGACTCAGAGATTGTCGTTCTGCGCATGTCTCGACTTGGTTTTCGTTTGTTGTTCCGGCCAGCTCGGGGAGTTTAGAAATGGTCTAAGTCGCGAGCAGACGCGACCTGCGTCTTGTGATTTTCTGAGGGAAATACATTGTCTTTGTGAGTTAGTTAGCTAACTAGACTATTTCCCAGTATTATTCAAGCCTGCCTGGAGGCATATGTTCATGGTTGATTTTCCGAAATAAGGTAATTCCTCTTGTATCGAACTTTATGCTATCATCTAGAGGTTCGTCATTTTGTCGCCTTTTTGCTCGCCTGTGTGATTCAAAATGGAGAGGTACTTTGACTAGGATTAAGTCACCGGTATCTTTATACCTGAACTAGTTGTATATATATATGGGTCGCTCTAGACCAACAAGACTATTGTCTGTGTTCCAGGATTCGTTATATCAGAGATCACGTCCAAGTCAGATGGTTAGACTTAGGAAGGTTATAAAGGTCGAGCTGACCTGTAATCCATGTATGCTATTCACGTGCAGACAGTAAACGGACTGATTGTATACATCTGATCTGCTAGCATCAGGAAGGGAATATTTATTATTGTCTATGAACAGTGATGATCTGCAGCTGACACTGTTGCAGAATTTATATATATATTATTTATACAGCTTCACGAACTAGAACTCTATGATTTTGAATGCTGAACTCGTTGAACTATGTTGATGATATAAATATCCTGACTGTTTTGTGGCGTGCAATAAATGGAAAAAAATCATACAACGAAGTTACCATTTCTATGACTCTACACATCATGTTGCCTGTGTTATACCTTGTGAACTGTTCTACTACCGCATACACAGCAACATCCTAAAATCAGAGAAGACACCTACATCTTGCACTTTAATACCAGGTGTCGATAGGGGTGGCAAGTGGTCGTCAATCTTATACGGAGCTAACGTACCTGGCATTGTGGCGCACCATTATCATTTAGCCTAAATCCACCCTTATCATTTTTGGTGGCCATAGGTTGGTTTACTCTGATACCAGCTATCAAGGGGGTCAACAAACCCAGACATCATCATCAAGCTTTCAAAATTACAGTTCAACTCACTTCCTTCAAGAAAAGCTACTTTTGATGAAAGATTTTGAAAGTACCCGGCAGTACTGACAGTTGTTGATATTTTGAAACTACCCGGCGCTGCTCGGCAGTATTGAAGTTTGTCTACATCTAGAAGGACAAGTACCGAGCGAATGGATTTCCTGATCTGTTAAGAAGAAGGACAAGTGCCGTAACAACTGTTCCGGTCTCAGAACGCCATTTGCAGAATTCAGAAGGTCAAGTTCAGAAGCTGTTTCCTGTCAGAAGCTCATTTCCCTCGTCATGGCTGTCTATGGGAGCAGATGTTAATCAACGTTGGATCTTTATCCTCAGAATGCTGACGACATCCTGTTCTGCACCGTGCTGACGTTTGGGACATATAGAAGTTAAGTGGCCTGTTTTGTTTGTGAACTGTGCCCTTATGTTCTAGCTGAGCCTTCTAAATTCTTTCACACTTTTGCTGTTTGTTATATGTTATATGTTATTTGTATTTGTATATTTATATGTTTATATTCAGCGGGTTTTCTCGGTTGGGCGGTGTCTTTCAGTAGAAGATACCACGTCACAGAGGTTCTACTGTTAGCGTTTTCGTTAGGGACTGTGCGAATTTCCTACTGTGAAATTTGCTAGCGACAATCGTTGCTATATCTGTTTAGTTGTGACGAGTTGTGCTTTATTTTTGTTTCTTGTATATTTTTTTTTCTTTTTCTTTTATCTCTTTCTTTGTGTTTTTTAGTTTCGATTTCGATTGTTTGTATTTGTAGGTCTCCCCTATCTATTATTTAGTTCTTTAAGTACATTTTTGTGTATACACTGTAGCGTCATTTGTTTGTCATATCTTCACATTTTGTCATCACATTTCTTTTTAGTTTCGCTGTTTATTTATTTGACTTATGCGAATGTTTTCATATTGTTTGATCTTTGTTATTGTTTACATTGACTCTGATCTTTGTTGTTGTTTACATTGACTTTGATCTTTGTTGTTGTTTACATTTGACTTTGATCTTTGTTATTGTTTACATTGTTGGTGACCTTTGTTATTGTTTACATTATCTTGTTATTGTTTGCATAGTTCTTGCATAGTTAGCTTTCACTATTGTTACATATATGCTCATGCACTATTGATCTATAGTGCACTTATCATAACTAACTGGTGGTTTTTTGCTTATGCACTATTGTAGTGCAGTTATGATAAATAACTGATGGTTATGCACTGATTTGTGTAGTGCACTGATAATTAAGAGGTGACTTGTGATATTATTATACATTTGATAATACAAGTTGGTGTCAAGTCTTGTTGCCCACAGAGATTGGAGTAAACATATTGATTACACAAGCACTTTATTAAGTCTTGTTGCTATTAAGATTGAAATAAGATAATTAATTATTTCAGGTTCTGTACTCACATTTTAGACATCATGTCTACATTTGAGTACTTTATTGAGCAGGGTAAAGCCCTTGGGAAGACAGGTGATAAATTAGAAGAATTTGCGACTGTTCAATATGCCAAGGCATTGAAGTCGGAGGAAAAGAAAATGAAAGAACTAACTGAACAAAAGAGAATAGATGCTGAAAATTTAAAACTGCAGATGCAGGTAGATGAAAAGAGATTACAAATGGAAAACAAAAAAAGAAAAAAAGAGAAAGACTTCAGGTTGAAAATCACAGAGAGAGAGACTTCAGCTGAGGTTGAAAATAAGAGACTTGAAAAAGAAGCTGAAAATAAGAGACTTGAAAAAGAAGCTGAAAATAAGAGACTTGAAAAAGAAGCTGAAATTAAGAGACTTGAAATAGAGGCTGAAAATAAAAGATTAGAAAAACAGGCTGAGGCTGAAGAAAGAAAGTTACAGGCTGAGGCTGAAGAAAGAAGGTTACAAAGAGAAGCTGATGAGAGAAAAGCAAAAATGGAGCATGAAGAAAAACTCTTAGCTTTGGAGTTAGAAAAGTTGAAGTTATCTAGTAATGCTAATGATGCTAATAAGGTATCATCTGCTAATAAGTCTAATGCTGTTGATTTCAAGCTTAATTTACCAGCATTCAATGCTTCAATTGATGATATAACATTTTATCTAGATAGATTTGAAAGTGCATGTAAGGTGCATAATATAGATAAAACATTATATGTTTATCATCTGTCCAAGATACTTAGAGGTGATGCTTTGACTTTATTGGGTATGGTAGATGTGCCTGACAAAAACAACTATGAGGTTGTCAGGGCGGCATTGTTAAAGAAGTACCAACTTAACGAGGACGGATATCGTCTTAAATTTAAAAACATGTTACCAGAAACTGGAGTTGAATTCTCTGAATTCATCTCAGGCATCCGTCTTACTTTTTTACGATGGGTTGAGTTGTCTAAAACAGAGAGTACATTTGAAGCTCTTATGGACTTACTACTTAGAGACAAGGTTATGTCTTCTGTTAATGAAGCTTTTCTTTCTTTTCTTCATGAGCGTAAGCCTAAAAACATAAAAGAAATGGAAGAATACTGTAGCCAGTATGTTACTGCGCATCCTCACATAACCATTAGCAACTCTAAAGTAAAAGAAGGTCTGCCAGTTGCTTCGGCAGCACCTTATGGCCCAAATTTTATGCGTAAATTTCAGGGTAGCCAGCAAAATTTCAATAAAAAGAGTAACCGTAATTATGCCCAGAATCATAGTAATCAATTCCAGGGTGATTCTTCTTCCCAGAACTGGAGACATCCTAATACTACACGTTATTCTACTCCGGTTAACTTTAGAAATTTTCACAAAGGTAATCGGTATAGAGGAAAATATTTTTCTCAGAGACCTCAATACCAGGATAATAGAGGTTCTCAACAGTATAGAGATGGTAATGACAGTTATGGAAACTGGAACTCAAACCAGGATAAAAATTACAGTAGGGACTTTAATGATAATTGCAGAGGCAATAATGGTCGCGGTAGATCGCAACATAAGAGAAAAAAATATCAACAGACAAACTCTGTTCAACAAGAATCTCAGGGAGTAGATAAACAGGTTAATGATAATAAAGACCATAATGCTATCGGATGCTCATCTTTTGATTTTGGTAGGCAAATAAATGTATCCAATGCAGTACTTTATTTGACCCGAAGACCGTTACTACTTTAAGCTGTGGTCATCCTTTGCCCGCTCTTCCTGCTAATGTTGCTCATGATGGGAGAGGTTCTCTTATATTACATAAGGGGCTTGTAAATAGTAATCCAGTCTCAGTGTTGTTTGACTCTGGATGTACTACTGTCGGGGTTAGGCAATCTCTTGTAGATCCATCCTGTGCTACAGGAAAGGTCATCAAATGTGTCACATTTGGTGGCACGTTGGAAAAGTATCCTACTGCTATAATACACATTGCTACTCCTTTCTTCACGGGAGAGGTCCACGCGTGTCTACTTCCAAACCCTATTGCGGACCTTATTATTGGTCGTATTCACGGAGTTAGGGAATGTACCCCACAGCAGATTGCTGTTTGGGAAGAGCAAAACATTGAAGCTACCAATGCGGTGGTCACAAGAGCACATGCTCTGGATCCACCTCAAACTTCATTAACTAATAATGATGAAGTAAATGACCAAGATAGTCACTTGACTATTACACGTGACTCATTTATCAAATTGCAAGAAGAAGATCCTTCTTTACAAAAATTCTTCATTCTAGCAAAAAAAAGGTGATCCTAATCAAAATACAAATAGAAAATCTTGGATTTCTATGAAGAACGGCGTACTTGTACGTATGGTACAAGACTCGACTACGTCCACTCATTCACAAATTCTTGTGCCCAAGAGCATGAGATTGCAAATATTGCAACATGCTCATGACTCGCAATGTGCTGGACATATGGGTTTTTCCCGTACAAAGTCGAGAGTTCTTGCGGCTTTCTTTTGGCCATTTGTGAGCAAGGACATACGAATTTACTGTCGCTCTTGCAAAGTATGTCAGGAGGTCAAATCTAAAGGACCACGACATGCTGCGCCTATCCAGGCTGCTGACATTCCTATTCGCCCTTTTCAAAAAATGGCAATAGATATTATCGGTCCTTTTAGAATTAAGTCGGCTAGAGGACATCAATTTATCCTTACATGTGTCGATATGTGCACACGTTGGCCAGAGGCAATACCTCTCAAGAGCATCTCAACTGCTGACATCGCAGACGCTCTTTGGCTGATATTTTCTCGCTTGGGTTTTCCCGGAGAAATATTGTCAGACCATGGCACTCAACTTATATCAGACACTATGTCACAGGTAATGTCTATGCTACACATTAAAAGGTCTCTCAGCAGTATCTATCACCCAATGTCTAATGGGTTAGTCGAACGTTTAAATAGGACTCTGAAAACTTTACTTGGTAAAATAACTGAGGATCATCCTCAGGATTGGGACAGGGTCTTACCCGCGGCTCTCTTTGCGTATAGAGAGGTCCCCAATGAACATACGGGGTTTTCCCCTTTTGAACTTGTCTTTGGCGCGCAACCGCGCGGCCCTATGTCTTTACTTCACGATCTAATCACTGCCGATAATATTAGCGATGAAACTCAATCTTCTTATGAGTACGTCATTGCTCTTAGGCAAAAGATCATCGAGGCATGCAAACTAGCAACTTCGTCTTCCGAATTTGCTAAAGAAAAGGCAAGGCAGTTTGCAAATAAGAATAGATGTCTACGACAACTTTGTCCAGGTGACAAAGCTCTCGTTCTACTTCCTTCAAGGGAGAACAGACTTCTAATTGCATGGAAAGGTCCATATGCAATAGTCTCCAAAATTTCTGATGTCGACTATGTTGTCGATATTGATGGAAAGCATAAAACTTTCCACATAAATATGCTCACGGAATTTCATGAAAGACCAGACTATTTGCAGCCTATTTTCCAGGCAACGGACAATTCTCAAGTACCTCATGGTCAGTACTCATCTCTGTCAGTTATACAGGATGAGGAAACTACTTTTTCTGATGTCAATCTTCCTCTTTCTATGGTCCCACTTTATTCTACGGAATCTTGGAAAAACGTGACCGTTTCTCCAAATCTTTCCGCTGAGGAACATCGACAAGTTTCTTCGATGTTGCAAACATTTCAGGATGTTCTTACAGACATCCCGGGACACACACATGTCATTGAACATGATATTGTGCTAACTGATCATAATCCTATCAGAGTCAGACCTTATCCAATACCTATCCATTTCCAGTCTCAAGTCGAAAAAGAATTGGATGAAATGATACGTTTGGAAATCATTGAACCATCCACTTCAGCATACTCTTCGTCTATGGTTATTGTTCGAAAGAAGGATAATAACATTCGCATTTGCGTAGATTATCGCAAATTGAACCAAGTTACGAAGTTCGACGCTGAACCTATGCCTTCATTAGAAGAACTACTCAATAAACTTTCTAATTCTAGATTCTTTACCAAACTAGATTTGTCTAAAGGTTATTGGCAAGTTCCTCTAACCGAACGTGCCAAACCTTTTACAGCTTTTTCTACACCTAGGGGTTTATTCCAATGGAATTTCATGCCTTTTGGTCTTATGAACGCCCCTGCTACATTCGTACGCATGATGCGGCGAATTCTCGCATATCGTACAGATGTCATAGCATACCTAGATGATATATGTCTATTCAGTGATTCCTGGGAAGATCACTATTTGGGTTTATACGAATTACTGTCCACTCTTCGCGAGTATAACTTGACTGCAAAACCCTCTAAAGCCTTTATAGGATTTAGTGAGATTTCTTTCCTAGGTCATCGTGTTGGTCATGGTCTTTTAAAGACAGAGGACCACAATGTTTCAAAAATACTTAACATTTCGGTCCCTAAGACGAAGAAACAAGTAAGGAGTCTATTAGGTTTGATCCAATTCTACGGACGATTCATTCCGAATCTGTCCTCCATTATGGCACCGCTTTCTACTTTATTGAAGAAAGGGTCGCCTAATCTGATCCGCTGGTCTAAAGAATGTCAATCCTCATTGGACCAGGTTAAAGCCCTATTTTCATCTCCACCTATTCTTAGGTTACCTACTATTGAGAAGACTTTTGTTCTTCGAAGTGACGCCTCGTCAACTGGGATTGGGGCGGCACTAATGCAGGAGTATTCTGATACTCTGCATCCGGTGATGTATATCTCTAGGAAATTAAATGCTGCAGAAAAGAATTACTCGGTTTTAGACCGTGAGTTATTGGCTATGGTATGGTCTATTCTGAAGTTA
Organism: Oreohelix idahoensis; assembly: GCA_024509875.1. Lineage (NCBI taxonomy): Eukaryota > Metazoa > Mollusca > Gastropoda > Stylommatophora > Oreohelicidae > Oreohelix > Oreohelix idahoensis. The sequence goes on along the minus strand of JAMPIV010018873.1, from coordinate 424,852 downwards.
CAAAGATTTCTTCTAGGCGCACATTTCATTGTGGAAACCGACCAGAAAGCGCTTACTGCTATTCAGAGCAAAAACTTGAAGAGCTCGAGGTCCACTCGTTATGCCATAGCTCTTCAACCATTTCATTTCTCGGTTCGAGCTATCCGTGGTTCGGATAATGTGATGGCAGACATTCTGTCCAGATGCCCACACGATTCCACATGATTCTTCTGTCATATATATTTCCTGATATACAAGCCAATATTATAATGACATGTTAGTAGATTTTTTTTCTCACTTTTACCATGTAATTATCTAAGAAGGCTTAGTTAGTGATATACGGGCCAAAAGATCACTCGGCCACATTTAAACAATATATTTGCATAATTGTATTAGGAGATTTACCAGTTGTCTTTAAGATTTGTGTTATTGATATTTTCGCAGCACATCATTGAAGTCTGCGAGTTTATGTCCATTGTGGAACTTTGAGTATATCAAGTCCTGTCCTAGATTGGGAGCGGATGATGTCCACATCTTCTTCTATTGAATGTTTTATGTCAACGAAGATCAACACATGTATTACTTATTAATTACTGTTGCTTTATATAATGTAATAAAATAGTGCGGTATATTAATATGTTACACCGCTGTTTGCACAACACATTATATGATATCATAATAATATATTTAATTTCATATATTGGTATGAGAATAATTTGATTTTCATTATGATGTTGCCATCATTGTGGCGTGTGTTGGTGGCACCTTCCTGGAATATATAAGCGTATACTTAGATAAATTTTTTCTCTAAGGAGCTGAGATATGATCTCAGTGTCGCTCCATGCGTTGAGCTAATTTGTTAGGTATATATCCGCGCATCATACGTGCGTTAGGAGCCTAGATTTTTTTCCGGCTCCAGGATTTAAAAAAAAAAAAAGTTTCTTTTTTTTTTTTCCCGGGAGGGTGCGGTAATGTTACGCACGGATCATTATTATTTTTCGTTTGTATGATCATTTTTCGTATGTATGATCATTTTTTGACTGAAGTGTGTATTATATATATTTACGGTCAAAGGGACAGAACCCGAAATATTGATACTGCTATTTTTTTAGGAGTTTACCTTCTCTTGTATAGAGACACGTTCGGTCTATAATTTCTTGAACGAAGCGTGACCATATCTCCTTATTTGGTAGTATCAGTCAACTGTTGTAGATGCCTGAAACCTTTCTTAACGCTTCTTTTCATGACCATAAAAGGCGCGACTGTGTAAGACTTTTATCTCGAATGTTCTTAGAATCGTCTTATTGTGAACGGCGACTCAGAGATTGTCGTTCTGCGCATGTCTCGACTTGGTTTTCGTTTGTTGTTCCGGCCAGCTCGGGGAGTTTAGAAATGGTCTAAGTCGCGAGCAGACGCGACCTGCGTCTTGTGATTTTCTGAGGGAAATACATTGTCTTCGTGAGTTAGTTAGCTAACTAGACTATTTCCCAGTATTATTCAAGCCTGCCTGGAGGCATATGTTCATGGTTGATTTTCCGAAATAAGGTAATTCCTCTTGTATCGAACTTTATGCTATCATCTAGAGGTTCGTCATTTTGTCGCCTTTTTGCTCGCCTGTGTGATTCAAAATGGAGAGGTACTTTGACTAGGATTAAGTCACCGGTATCTTTATACCTGAACTAGTTATATATATATGGGTCGCTCTAGACCAACAAGACTATTGTCTGTGTTCCAGGATTCGTTATATCAGAGATCACGTCCAAGTCAGATGGTTAGACTTAGGAAGGTTATAAAGGTCGAGCTGACCTGTAATCCATGTATGCTATTCACGTGCAGACAGTAAACGGACTGATTGTATACATCTGATCTGCTAGCATCAGGAAGGGAATATTTATTATTGTCTATGAACAGTGATGATCTGCAGCTGACACTGTTGCAGAATTTTATATATATATTATTTATACAGCTTCACGAACTAGAACTCTATGATTTTGAATGCTGAACTCGTTGAACTATGTTGATGATATAAATATCCTGACTGTTTTGTGGCGTGCAATAAATGGAAAAAAATCATACAACGAAGTTACCATTTCTATGACTCTATACATCATGTTGCCTGTGTTATACCTTGTGAACTGTTCTACTACCGCATACACAGCAACATCCTAAAATCAGAGAAGACACCTACATCTTGCACTTTAATACCAGGTGTCGATAGGGGTGGCAAGTGGTCGTCAATCTTATACGGAGCTAACGTACCTGGCATTGTGGCGCACCATTATCATTTAGCCTAAATCCACCCTTATCAGAAGGGCTCTATTTTATTTTTCCCTTCTGCAACAGGCTCACAGATATGCAACATAGTTTGCAATATAGACAAAAATATGTCTCTCTCCATCATTTGGGAATAAAATGGAGTGTGAAACATAGGCTCTTGTGAGGAGAAATAATCTTTTATGCTTGGCCTTTTGTCGATACCCATTGCTTGATGCAGAGCAAAAAATTTTAGCAGCTCATAATCGCTTACTGGATTCCATCGATTATATCTTGATCTTTTCAGTGAAGGTGTATGCTTCTGTACTTCAATTTCTGCAAAGCAGTTTATGCTTTTTAAAATCTCCTCCCTTACAGCTGATGATACAAGGCTTTCAAAACACTGGATCGGGGTAGATGATTCATTTAGGCCTAAATTTGCGGACACACCCACTGCTCTTCCGTCTTTGGGTTGGAATCTAAAGCTATTCCTTGTTAGTGCACCCAAGTTTGCTTCCTGCCATTTTATATTTCTGACACACTCCTGTTTTTGTCTTTCCCATTCTTGTAAAACTAAATTAGGTCCTACTGGGTCTGATGTTGAAGAATCAAAGTTAGGTGATAGAACCATGCCCACTCTTTCTAACATAATAGGCCTACCATCAGTCTCTGAATCGACATCACTGGAAAATGAATTATTCATTGAATTAGCACTAAAATCACTACTGCTCGAGCCATCCTCATTTTCACTGAAATTTTCTAGCAAACTAAGGGCCTGCTGAGCACTTAGACAAGCAGGTCGCTTGCGAGAAGATGAATTAGATGCCATAGAAAATATGTATCGAAAATAGGTAACCCAAATTTTGTAACAAAAACACAAGGTTGCAATCGTAACTGGCTTGAAATTAATCGAAAGATTGATGCTATAACTCTCCTGCTTTAGAAATAATAATAAAAATGGCTATACTTCCGCTTCCCAGTCATCGAAAACTTCTAACTGGGATGAAACGAAACAAAAACTTAGTTCAAAGCGACCGACCAAGATAACTGGCTTCCCGATATATATTCACCCCCCTATTACCCATACTCCTTCCCTCCCACCCTATATAGACAGAAAAGAAACAAGAAGATAATCAACCATCAACCCAACCGTTCTTTAGAGGCTAGAAATATCGACCAATATAACTGGCTCGTCGTCCTTTAGGAGTTAAATAACATGTAGAATTTTCCAACGAGGAAAGTTTTTTGAATAGATGCCATCAAACCACGAATGATTGTAACTATTGGCCGGCATTCGAGATGTAAGCATAACAACATTTCTTATAGGAGCCTGGTCTAATAATAAACAACACGTGCCAGGAACGAAAGGGGTAATATAACCTGACACTTTCGTTGGGGTAATACACTGTGACAATTCACCTCGTCAAAAAAACAACCAGACCTGCCAGAGTTAAGAACACAATCAGAATTCATTTATCGGACCAGACATGTTTGAGCCTCTTGAGGACTTAAAAGCCCAGGAAAACTCTACTATTATTAGCAAGGAAAACGGAATCTTAGGAATCTGAAACATGGAGTCAGCGGGGGCTTATTATAAAGTAACACCCCAGAACACGTGTAAGAGGCATCATCAACAAGTTGCCTTAACTATTTCTAGACACCATCATCAGATGGGTCTTAGAGATGCAGGACCAGCTTGGTAGTTACTCCCTGACACTTCTTGGAACGTGCTACAACTTTCAAACTTGACCAGTGACGAGTGTGATCCAGTCATCTATCTGGAAAGACCCAAACATCAGCTGGAGCATAAGCTCATTGGCAGCTAAGCAGAAACATAAAAGCTGCCAAGTGAACTCTTTACCAATACTCCATGACATCACTCACTGATGATTATTTTTTGGTAAAGAATAATTCAATTTTTTTAACTGTTAATTATAATTGATTATTAAATTCGTTACTTGTATAAAGACAAATCTAAAGTTGGTTTACTCATTTCGAATGTACTGCATCCGTATGTCTCAGACAATTTCTTAAATACACTTAAAGAGAGCTATGCAATAAGAATAATAGGAATTTCGCTGAATTAACTCAGCTGGGGGCTTGAACAAGCTAACGAATTATAATAAAACCCTATTCTTCACAAAAGTTGATGGCAGATACTAGAGTTAACATTTGCTCAGCCTCATGCAGCATTGTTCTCGCTTTTCTGAATATCTTGTGACGACTACCTTGAGGTAGAAGCATCATGATCCTTCTACCTACAACTCTGCCAAGAGTAATCTTGTGTGAAGATGGACACCTTTGAAGACCCACATTAGTTACTCTTGAGTTTTGACCACTGTTGTTAGACCACTACTGCAGAGCTAAGGAGAGGCAACCCGTGACAGCAATCTCGGCTTCCTCTGTATGTTTTTCAATAAATTCTATTTTATCTTGCCTGGCACTCTTTTTCCCTTTCCTGTTTAGCTCCCAATATACGAGCTCGTATTATGAGCAGTTGTGTTTATTGTTCTGCATCTTTACAGTTGTTTACTTGTTGTTTGATGTCTCTTCTTTCTCTTATGAGGTTCCATGTGTTTTCTGTGAGCCATTCTTTATGTTGTTTATTTCTTTTGCCAAGAACTTCTTCACATGTATTCCTGTATGCTTCCTGAATTGTGCACCACTGATTATCTATGCTTTCCTCTTTAAGGTACTCCAGTGCTTCAAATCTATTTCTCAAATTTAGGTTGAACTGAACTCTTTTGTCTCTGTTCATAAGGTTCTGGGTATTATATTGCAGGCTTGCTCTTTCTGCTCTGTCTTTGTGCGCCCTCAATTTTATCCTCAGTGATGCTAGGAGAAGGTGGTGGTCTGATGCTACGTCAGCTCCTCTCTTTACTCAACAATCTTGTAGGCAGAGTCTCCATTTTCTTTCTATGGTGAAGTGGTGTTACAGTAGTTTTATTGATATCGTCTGCTAGAATTGGCAGTGCGCATTTTTAGGTCAACAGAATTAATATAAATTGATTTTTTTATACTTCACGGATTAGTGAACGCGAAATACACGGTCAAATTATGACGTGTTAGCGTAGATAAGGTCACGCTTAGTGACTTAGTTACTGGACCCTTGTTATGTTGTCCGTCAAGCCGTAAAGTCGTGTTTTTACCTCCTTCCAAGGTTAGGCTTTGCTAATAGCCATATTTATGTAAATTGATACCAGGACTCAGGGTCAGTCCAGATAATATTATATATGAGTGAATTCATAAAGGTTTGTGATTAACCTGCGTTACGGAAGGATATTTGATAAATAGTTTGATTATTTTCGTCAAGACTCATGCGCTCACTTCTGGCTGTCTGGATCCCAGCAGCACATGTATATAGCCATGATGTTCTGTCGACACGAATTCAATATGACACGGACGGATAAGAATATATATGCAAGTAAATTCTAATGAACTGTATGTTAATGTTATACCTTCGTGAAATGTCTTCGTATGTGTACTTGTTAATAAACCATGGACTCCAAATCGAAGACTTATCCACATCGATAACGTTACGGTTGGTTTGCCAGATTGACAATGTTGATTAGTATTATAGTTGAAGAACTCTTCCTATAAGAAGGTATACAATATAATAATGAGCTCCGAAAGGAACCAATGCCTTCTTGGACATTCATTACACAATGATACCATATAACGTTGACCCTCATTTGAATATTTATAAAAACGAACGAAGCACGCATTCGCGACTCAATAAATAAAGAACCAGCTCTGAACCAGCAACCAGTAACGTACCAGCATAACTTATCAGCTTTAACAGCCCTTTAACAAGTGGTCTATCTGATTTTGCGTGTGCCCATCTGGGGAGTTCCATGTCGTCTTGTGTATGTCTGTGTGTGGGAAAATAGTCCATCCGATGACTAGGTCATTCACATCACAAAAGTTTACAAAGAGTTCTACATGTTCACTTCTGTTTCCAATGCCATTCTTTCCCATGATTAGTTGTCAGTTTTTGTTGTCTTCTCCTACTTTTGCATTTAAATCTCTTAAAATCACTTAATGTCTCTTCTGTATGTTTTGTCCAATGTTCCTTGGAGTTCATCATATAAATCTTGCTTCGTATCTTCATCTGCATTGTTTGTAGGGGCATAACATTGAATAATGGTTATTTTTCTTCATTTTCCCTGGAATCGTGCTGTTATTATCCTGGGTGATATTGATTCCCATTCTATTAGTGCTTTTCTGGCTTCCTGGGACATCATAATAGCAACCCCTTCTGTGTGTGTGTGGTATTCATCCTCGTGTCCTGAATATATGACATTTTCCCCTGTATTGGTTATGAATTCACCAGTTCCATTTATTCCCGTTTCTGCTAGTCCTAAGAGTTTTATTCCATATCGTGTCATAGCTCCAGCTACCTGTGCTGTCCTTCCGGCCTCCTGCATTGTCCATATGTTCCAGGTGCCTATTCTAATTTTTGCTTTCGTTAGAAGTGGTGTCGGCAGCCTGACTTCCGTTGACTGGCTTTCATCAGGTCTCTGCGGCATACGTAACTCTTGGGAGGGTTCTTCCTGACTCTGGCTGTTATTTCTTTCCACAACTGTTTCAGTTTCTGTGACAAATAGGTTTTTTTGGCAGGGTTGTCAGCTCTGTTCTCCAACTTCCTTTTGCAGGAAAGGGGTGTGCCCACTTTGTCTGGCCCTTCCATTTTGACCTGCTTAGCATGGTTGGCAACATGGAATGATACAATTCATTTTCTAGTCTCATATTGTATGGAAACAATACTTAGGAGCTAAAAACACAGCAGGACAAATAGAGAAATATAGAGAATATGTGATACTCAGAACAGAAGCAAAGAACAAGGTGCTAGCAGCAAAACAGAAGTCCTGGGAAGAATTTGGAGAAAAGCTAGAAAAAGATGCGCAAGAAAACCAGAAATTGTTTTATAAGACCCTAAAGTACATGAGGAAGGAAAAACAATGCCCTCTCAAATTTATAAAGGACAAGCAAGGCAAATTGCTTACTGCCCTGAAGGAAGTAATGGAAAGAATATTTCTCAGAACTCCTTGATGGTGAGCAAGGTCAAGCATCAGAAATGATAACCACTAGCACAAAAGATGAAACAAATGGTGATGAAGATGACATAAAGATGGAAGAACTGAAGGCAGCACTGGAGAAAATCAAGATGGGCAAAGCAGCAGGGCATGATGGTATAACACCAGAAATGGTTAAGTACATGGGAGCATCAGGCGACCTATTACTCTTAAGGGTCCTACAGGCAGCATGGTGCAACAAGACCATACCAAAGGATTGGGAGATTGCCATCATAACACCAATTTTCAAAAAGGGTGACAATCGACAATGTGGAAACCATAGAGGCATATCCCTTCTCAGTGTCCCTGGTAAAATCTACTCTAGAATCCTAGAGTAGAGACTCCGACGCCTAGCTGAGCCACAATTGGATGAGGTCCAGTGCGGATTCCGAGCAAACCGAAGTACTCAAGACCTAATCTTCACACTCAGACAGCTGAAAAGGCCCTTGAGTATAAGAGTGAGATCCATCTTTGTTTCATAGATCTGAAAAAGGCATTTGACAGGGTCCCCTGGAGCAAACTTTGGGAATGTTTGGCAAGGAAGAACATTCCAGCACTTCTGATTCATGCTATACAGAGCTTCTACAAGTCTTGCAGGAATTATGTGAGGACAGCAAACCATAAGTCAGAAGAGTTCACGACCACCACCAGTGTAAGACAAGGTGATATCCTGTCACCTTATCTTTTCATACTCTTCATGGATGATGTTATCAAGTCATGTAAGGAGAGAACAAGAAAGTATTCAATGGGGTACTGGAAAATGAGACAGGTCTGTATTTCAGAGCTGGCATTTGCTGATGATGTTGCCCTGATTGCTAAATCAGAGGCACATCTCCAATCCAACCTGCAAGTCTGGAAAGAAGAGCTGGAGAAGAGAGGGATGGTCATAAGTAGCTCTAAAACATAATCCATGGTGATATCATGAGAAGAAAGAAGACATCAGATTAAGCTGGGAGAACAGGTCCTGGAGCAGGTCGACCACTTTAAATATCTTGGAGCTATTATAGACTGAAAGGGAGGCATCAAAGAAGAGTTGGCCACTCGAAAAGCAGCAGCTGGGAGACTTTTTCAGGCCATAAATCGAGGATTCCTCAGCAAGAGAGAGGTTGGTAAGAAAATGAAGATTGCTGCATACCGCTCCACCTATGTCCCAGTCTTGACATATGGATGCGAGTCATGGGCAATGACTACAACCCACAAAAGCCAGATCCAAACCTCAGAAATGAGGTATTTGAGGAAGGTGGTTGAAGTAACAAGAAGAGACATGGTCCGCAACCAGATGATACGTCAAGGCCTAAAATGCCATCCCCCTGCAGACCCAAGTAGAACAGTCCCAATTAAGATTGTTTGGCCATGTCTGCAGAATGGGAGAAGATCGGCTACCATGACAAGCATGGGAAACAAAGAGCCAAGGATCCAGACCCCCAGAGTCCGCTGGGAGGACAACATTAGACAATCTTTGAAGGACCGAGGACTGGAGTGGAACCAGGCCAGGAGGAAGACAGCCGATAGGATAGTCTGGCGCTCTCTCTTCCAAACCTCTACACCTCACGGTAGAAGGGGAACGACTAAGTAAGTAAGTAAGTCTCATATTGTCACAATGGAATACACTGGATGACTGTGGAACAAAAGCAGCCAAGTACCGGGTGGGGTCAGATATACTGCGGTTCAGGAGGACGGAGTGAGGGTTAGCCATGACCAAATTTGAAATGGAATCCTTCGCTGCTGACTTTTGAACCAACATATTTTTCCCACAGAGGTCAACTGAATCTGTCACAAAATGCTTCATGGCATATCTAGTTTCACCTGGTTCATATAATATTAGAGATTTATCAACATCCCCACCCCGAGAGCGTTTACTAGGAGAAGCCTCATCAGCGTAACTAATGTAAACATGTTTGTTGTCAGACTCCCTGATCACAATAGAAGGCGTCCAGGACTGGCTGGTTCTTTCTACCGAATCTGTACTTTCTGATGGAATGGATATACTTTCACTTGCCTGAACAGAAGCTGCAGTTGAAAATGTGGTGGCTGAAGGGGTTACAGGGTCAATGACTTCCACATGTCTTTTGGCTCGTGTTAGGAACTTCTTCACAATGTGCTCCTGGCCATTAGCGATGAGCGCCTCACAAAATGTGTCAAAGCAGTCCTGTTTTTGCAGCATATCTAGCATCTCTTCCACTTGCTCTTCTGGTGATTTGTTTTTCTATCAATCAGAAATAAACAAACAATAACACAATAAATACTTAACATTTTCATTCCAAAAGGATTTCACAGGAACAAAAATGACATTAATTTATGTTTTTCTGTACAAATAATCATCTTGTGCCTCAAAATTAATTGATCTACAATGTCTGCAAATGAAGCAACAACTATTTACAACAAGCCACAATCATATTATACACACATATCATTATGGTTCTCCTTAGGAAATATAGAGCCACCCCAGCTGATAGTCCCCTGGCAGGAAGCCCGCACCAAGCAGTCTCATGCTCTTGTAGAGGTGCTTTTAGTGGCCGTTAGTTTTACTCAATGGTGTTGCCAGCCTCAATCTCACATTAGTCACATGACATGCCTGAAGGTGCAGTAATCTTATTATTTCTTTGTGTCCTCAGAGACGACCCCCCCCCCCCCCCCCCTGTAATCTTTGATGATCATAAAAGTCTCCCCCCCCCCAATTTTCCTTTAAATAACAATACAATGTTTACATCTACAAACATACACAAAAACCCTCCAAGAATAGAGTCACAATGACGTGAAAATAAACAACACATATCACTAACCTTTATTATGTTGACTGTTCGACGCGTGAGAACATTTCTGGACAATAGTTGAGTAAACAGTCCATCCTGGATATTAATGTTGTCCACCAGCTCTACCCTCCATTTACGCAGTATCTCTCGTTGTTGTGGATCCATGTTGGTATTTTACTGGAACAGAATGACGTAACTGAGTCAAGGGGAAAGTTTTAATTTTGCTACAGCATAATGAATTATCTGAATGAACACCAAATTCTTTGAACCTTGTCAGCACAGTTTGTACTACTTGCCTTATGTTACCGTAGTTTTTATATGGCCAGTAGGAATGTAACAATATCTTTTCTGTGTACTGTTGTGGAATGGATGTGCTGATGCGCCCCTACACTGTTGAAGGCTGTACGATCTACTTCAATATTCCTGCACGGTGTTACCATATGTTTTTGTGCTTGTGTAGTCAGTCCGACCTGGGCCAAACAGCGTTGTTATGCATGATTAGCTCACCAGGCATTGAGGCGCTAACAGGGTGTCATGTTGACATTCAAACATCAGTATCTTTTGAATGTGAGGTACTCGAAGTTTGTGTGGTTGACAGGTGATGTGGGTGTGTAGAAAACACGAATGCGTTTAGGCTCTTTGATAGGTAAACAATGCACCCACTCACTCACATGCAGTAGTCAGTAATTGTTGCAACTGCTGGAACGTTTCAACCATTTATTTACAAGACACAGTGACATCAACAGTTACAGTCAAATGCACGAGGATCAAGGACATCATTTAAACTGGAAATAACTGGCAAAACATCTGGCATTATAAAGCTTGAACCACTCATCTATTAGGACGTTATCGACAATGGTCTGTCTTTTAACATATAGTTCATACTGCAGCTCACGTACCACTGACTGAACGCGTCAGGTACTTTAAACAACTCCGCCATACCAAAAGGTGAGTTCCTAATTGCATAATAATAATAATGTTGCAATTCAGCTGGCATAACACACCAGATATATCTTCTTCTGCTCAAAGATATCGGCCGTAATGTCGGGCCTCTATAATAATGTAAACAACTGTGTATTCTTCATAGGCAGGCATAATCATCCATACCGAAACATACCGGTTTCATAATAATATATATTCACTGGGCTTCTTCATAACAGTTAGACAAATAGTCTTAGTTGGCTACATCGAGCACAAATAATGGACTTCTGCATCTCAAAGAACTGTGAGCTCTACTCACAGGTTGCCACAAAATGTTCTGCAAACTAGGCATAGTAATAATGTTTCTTTTACCTTTGACAGAATCCAAGAAATACACAAATAATAACTGTCGTCATTCTTGATGAACAGAATAACTCTGGGGAGAATCACTAATAACACAATCACACAGAAGACTATCTTTCCCCCAGATAAAGCAGAGAAGTACTTAGGACATACCAGTCCGGTCAGAACCCAGATCATCACTCGCTGACGGAAGTCTTTCTGTTCGCGCTAAAACCTTGCGCATGCGTAGACAGGACAAACCTAAGTAAAGCTAACCCCTGACTTAAGACAGGTCATCACAATGAATAAAACAAAGGGAAGACAACCCCAAATCAACCTGTCCCAGGTAGTTAACATACAGTTCTCTAACTTAGATCATCAAAAATATTTAAAAAATTGGGACTGTTCTACTTGGGTCTGCAGGGGGGTGGCATTTTAGGCCTTGACGTATCATCTGGTTGCGGACCATGTCTCTTCTTGTTACTTCAACCACCTTCCTCAAATACCTCATTTCTGAGGTTTGGATCTGGCTTTTGTGGGTTGTAGTCATTGCCCATGACTCGCATCCATATGTCAAGACTGGGACATAGGTGGAGCGGTATGCAGCAATCTTCATTTTCTTACCAACCTCTCTCTTGCTGAGGAATCCTCGATTTATGGCCTGAAAAAGTCTCCCAGCTGCTGCTTTTCGAGTGGCCAACTCTTCTTTGATGCCTCCCTTTCAGTCTATAATAGCTCCGAGATATTTAAAGTGGTCGACCTGCTCCAGGACCTGTTCTCCCAGCTTAATCTGATGTCTTCTTTCTTCTCGTGATATCACCATGGATTATGTTTTAGAGCTACTTATGACCATCCCTCTCTTCTCCAGCTCTTCTTTCCAGACTTGCAGGTTGGATTGGAGATGTGCCTCTGATTTAGCAATCAGGGCAACATCATCAGCAAATGCCAGCTCTGAAATACAGACCTGTCTCATTTTCCAGTACCCCATTGAATACTTTCTTGTTCTCTCCTTACATGACTTATGAAACCGTCAAAAACGACAGCAACAGACTACCACACCCTCCGGATAAAAAAAATGAACACATTTTTTTTTTTTTTAAATACATCAATGAGCAAGATACAACATGCTCATAACGCATGAATGATGTGCAGATGAAATAAACAACATAAAATAATGTCTTAATGACAGGCTCAAACGACGCACAATAGAGCGTCTAGTGAGAACACAAAATCACCTCACAAGATAAGAAAAAATATTTTCTTCAAGTAAAACATATCCAGAAGGTACCATCAAAGAAATCTCAGTTGCTGGCGATGCTAACAAAAATCACATACATATTAAAAAAATGCAATGTTATAGCAATGCGAATGACAACATATATCGAGAAGTCATATTAACATATAAATCTATCGAAGTCTCATGCTATATAATCACTATTATCTAATGGATGGCCATAACAAAATCCGTAAAGTCATTATACATACATATGACAATACATGTGTACAATCTAATTAATAGAAGATGGCATCCACCGTACAAAACAATGCTGTATCCCGAAGATCAATGTAAACAGCATCCAAATAGTATGTAAGTGTGACATATGGCATCGTCATGATTCTCAAAAGCACTCCGTACCTGGTACTTGTTTGCACTGAGAACAATATAAATGACACAATTAGCAACATGCTATAATGTACTATAATTACTATTACATGTCTAAGTATTACATGTGGCCATATTAATTTTTTTGACCTTTATATTATGTCAACTCAACCTTCTCCATTACACCAAAGATGGTAATAGAGAAAGAAAACAATTAATTTACCACCCTAAGGTGAAAACAAATGTGTTAATATATATTGTTATTTTCTCTTTGGTCAAAATATCTTTGTGATGGATTTCGTTGTCTTCCAGAAATATTACCACAAGGTTGACAACCTCTATTGGAGTCACCTTTTCCAAAGTTCCTATAAATATTAGAACCAAAATTCTGAGGACCTTTAAATTGTCTCCAATTACTTGAAAAAAGAAAATTACCATGTGATGAACGCCCTTGGCGCTGTTCATAATCACGATTATCTTTCCTACCAAAATTGTTGTTATTTTTGCCTGTGGCAATGGGCTTAACAGGAACATCATACTGACTGGACTGGGTATGATGGGCACTAATAGTTTTGTCGGATGTTATTATTCTATCTAAACTCTGAGAAGTCGATGCACGGTTTTCCTGAGGAATCTTGCCATGGCATTTATCAAAGTCCTCACCGTGATCCAAACTTGATTTACTTTTGTTGGCCTGACGCCAAGAATCACTCCTATCCAAGGCAGTATCATTATTCCGTGGGAAACCATATTTGCCACGAAAAGATTTGTTCACATATTGTTTAATGTTACTACTAGCATTGAGTGCATGTCGCTGGCTCTTTGCATTAACATATTGACCATCAGGTTTGTGTTTAAATCTATCCACCTTATTAGTAGACAACATCCTGTTGTTCAAAACTATATCTAATAATCCATCAATCCTGTTACAAAGTTTTGCAATTTCTACTTCTGCAACAGCTTTCTCCCTAGCAACAGCTTTATGAATTCTCTCGTTGACTTTAACATGAAGTCTGTTGCAATCTAACCTTAAGTCATCTAACTGGGAAGTTAGAGTCTTCTCTTTAACTATTCTATCTCTAAGATCTAATCTCAATTTTTCCTTTTGAGATGTAGTTTCTAAAACCTTAGCCTTCTGAACAAGTTCAAGTCTGAGTGCTTCCATAGCACTATGATGAGTAGTCATAAGTTCATCAACTTTCTCATCCTTTTCTCTATTCGCTCTCAGATGTGTTAACTCCAGTTGTAGTGCCTGAATCTCACTATTCTTAAACTCATTAATCTCTTCCAGAGATTCAATACTCTTCTTTATAACAGTATTTCGTAAAAAATCCACTTTATTCCTTAACTCCAGAATTATTTCTTCATAAGACTTCTTGTCTTGTCTGGCCTGAGCTTTTAATTTGCAACACATATCTTGCGCACTAGCAAGTTCCAAGTTTGCTTTATGTAAGTCATTCACTACCTTTATTTTGTCCAGCTCCATAGCTAAGACTCTCTCATGCAAGTTCCCATATATTTCAACTTGCATCTGAATTCTCTCTTCCGCTTTTAATTTCTGTTTCTTCATTTCTACAAAATCTGACTTCAACTTCTCATTCTCTAAGTTTAAATTTCGAATCAAACTCTCAAATGCATCATTGTTTTTCAGCAACTCCATCTTCAATTTCTCATTGTCTATTTTGACTTGTTCCAGCTCATTAATAAGAGACTGTTCCTTACATAGATATTTATCTTTAATTGAACTCATCTCATCTTCCAGCTCCTTTTTCTCCTTCGTAAATAACAACCTTTGCTCGTGCAGTCTCTGATTTTCCTCAAATTCCAGTTTCTGTTTTTCCATCTCCATCATCTGCATTTGCATTCTTTTATCTTCCAATTCCCTATCTTCAGCCTCCTGAGCCTTGTAATATTCGCCAAGTACAAATTCTCCTAATTTATCTCCCGTCATGCCAAGGGACTTCCCTTGTGCAATAAAGTAATCAAGAGTAGACATCCTGTCTAATAATGTGAGATAAGACCTGAAAAATTAAATAAATTACCTTATCCCAACCTCAATGGGAAACAAGTCTGTAATACTAGACTTGTATACTCACTTCACTTTAATCTATCCCAATCTCTGTGGGAGATAAGTCTTTTAATCAAAACCTTGTATAATCACCTTGTTTCTCTATAATAATATTATCATAAATAACCTCTATCTGAAAAAAGCATCATATTAATAATAATAGTCCATGACCAAGTATATATATATATAGACTGTGTATGATAAACATGTATACGATAACAATACAAAGACAAGAATATACAACAACTGAAAACGTTCGAAGAAGTCAAATAAACACTACAGCGAAACTAAGGAAAAATATCACAAAACATGTGATGATAACTGCGAATAATCAACAAAAACAAATGACGCCACAATGTATAAACATAAGTGTGTATAAAACTTAATGAAAGGAAGAAGAGGCGGACAAATACCAACAAAACAACTGAAAACTAAAGAACAGAAGAAAAAAATATCCCAAAACAACGATAGGTACACTTCGACACAACTAAACGAAAATAGCAACAAATGTCGCTTGCAAATTCCGCTAAGGGAGATTTGCCAAGTCCCTACAGAACGCTGTTATAGGACCTCTATCACGTGGTATACCCTTATAACAGACTCCACCCAACCGAAAACCCGCTGAAACACACACACCAAAGAACATGTAACATAAAATAGCATTAATAGTGTGTTGTAAGAAGGCTCAGTTATACACAATATAACGGTACAAAGTTTCCGAAAAAAACAAACCGTTATCTTAAATATAATCCTGGTCTTAGTCAACAATGGTGTGTGACAATATACAGCAATGCGAGGAAGCTCCACCGTTGAAAATTACAGTGATGAGACTTGTCAACAACAGCTGAACTTGTTTGTAAACACGAGTCGTGATCGTTCACAATGAAGGTCATCGACGAGTTTCAAACTGTTGAAGGTGTGTTGCTGTTATGTGCTGAACAGTATAAATCATCTTGTCCAGTTTCTAATATGTAGTTCCACCATGAATGTATGTTATCATAAGATAATGTCCCCATACTGGCCACCACAAATGTTACCGTAGTTTTTATATGGCCAGTAGGAATGTAACAATATCTTTTCTGTGTACTGTTGTGGAATGGATGTGTTGATGCGTGCCTACACTGTTGAAGGCTGTAGATCTACTTCAATATTCCTGCACGGTGTTACCGTATGTTTCTGTGCTTGTGTAGTCAGTCCGACCTGGGCCAAACAGCATTGTTATGCATGATTAGCTCACCAGGCATTGAGGCGCTAACAGGGTGTCATGTTGACATTCAAACATCTTTTGAATGTGAGGTACTCGAAGTTTGTGTGGTTGACAGGTGATGTGGGTGTGTAGAAAACACGAATGCGTTTAGGCTCTTTGATAGGTAAACAATGCACCCACTCACTCACATGCAGTAGTCAGTAATTGTTGCAACTGCTGGAACGTTTCAACCATTTATTTACGAGACACAGTATCATCAACAGTTAGTCAAATGGACGAGGATCAAGGACATCATTTAAACTGGAAATAACTGGCAAAACATCTGGCATTATAAAGCTTGAACCACTCATCTATTAGGACGTTATCGACAATGGTCTGTCCTTTAACATATAGTTCATACTGCAGCTCACGTACCACTGACTGAACGCGTCAGGTACTTTAAACAACTCGGCCGTACCAAAAGGCGAGTTCCTAATTGCATAATAATAATAATGTTGCAATTCAGCTGGCATAACACACCAGATATATCTTCTTCTGCTCAAAGATATCGGCCGTAATGTCGGGCCTCTATAATAATGTAAACAACTGTGTATTCTTCATAGGCAGGCATAATCATCCATACCGAAACATACCGGTTTCATAATAATATATATTCACTGGGCTTCTTCATAACAGTTAGACAAATAGTCTTAGTTGGCTACATCGAGCACAAATAATGGACTTCTGCATCTCAAAGAACTGTGAGCTCTACTCACAGGTTGCCACAAAATGTTCTGCAAACTAGGCATAGTAATAATGTTTCTTTTACCTTTGACAGAATCCAAGAAATACACAAATAATAACTGTCGTCACGGGGCCTCCCAGTATTGAGGCACAGTTAAGTCCCCGATGTCACTTATCGGTGCAGAGTTGAGAGAGATGGCTGAGCATCACAATCCCCCCTGTGTTGCAGCATGATGAGAACCCAGCATTGCACACTGAGCTTGGGGGGATCACTTGGGCACCAGACTTAATACTGGCTCTTGACTGGATGGCCGCATGCAGGAGATTTCTACAATGGAGAGTTGGCAGGTGGTGGGTATCTGGAAGTGGCTCTGTGCAGGACGTGAGGATTCCTTGGGAGAGCCCAAAACTAGAGCACAGCATTGTGCAAGCTCTGCATAGTTGGAGAGCCCCCCTGGATGACGGGGAATGCACAGTGTGCCACCCCACCTATCCCCAACTGCTAACTTAGAACCAGAAGTGGGGTCCTCTGTATGCATGCCAGGCCAGGATAAAATGCCTGGGAAAAAGACTGGAGCTCAGAACTCCCTAACTCAAAGTTGCAGGATGGCAGAAAAGCCACGGGAAAGACAGGTCTATTTTGAAGATAATGCAACCATATTTTCACCATACGAGCTCGGACACCGCCTCGGTAAACAAGGTCCGTGCAGAGCAGTGACACCCCCAGGCTGCTTGCGAATAGTCTACTACTGGGAACATAAACAGATTAGGGATGAGCCCACTCTCCCGTTGAAGAGGTGCTAAAGTCATAGATACTGGGCCAGAAGGCGCACCGGAAACCACAGTATCACGCAACTCGCTTTTTTTATGGATGAGTACACCGTCAAATAAATCTCGTACTGGTGCTCGCCCTGTGGAGCTCCACCAGGCAGGTGCAGTGCCGGGCTCTGAGCCTCGACAGAGCCCACCCTCAGCTACTGGAGGACCCTCTAGACCGTCTTGTGGAGTCAGCAGACGGCGGAGAACTACTGACCAAAACAAAACAGAAAAACCCAGAGTGCCACTTGTCATGATGCACTGGAATGCAGAGGGAGTGAACAGCAAGCAGGCTGGATACAGCAAAAAGACAGAGCTGGAAAACATCTTGTATGAGAAGCAAGTCAGTGTTTGCTGTATCCAAGACTCACTTGAAAGCAGATCAAACCTTCAAAATAAGGGGATATCAATGCTTCAGATCCGACAGACAAGATAGATGAAAAGGAGGAGTACTTACTCTTGTAAGGAATAACATTCATGCACACGAAAGGAAAACCTACATGGATGGAGCAGAATATCAGCTGTTGCAGATAAAGGTAGACAAGATGGAAATAGAACTCCTGAACTATTACTGTCCGAACAACAAACCCCTGAGTCTCAGCTCTATACAGGTACCAGCCACCAACTTTATAGCAGTTGGAGACTATAATAGTTACTCCCAGAGCTGGGGCTATAACCATCTAGATCACAGAGGTGAAGAGGTTGAAACATGGCAAGATGATCACTCCCTAATCCTAGTCAATAATGCCACAGATACTCCTACCTTCTACTCCAGAGGATGGCACACAACTTCAACACCAGATCTTGCCTTCGCCACCCCAGATATAGCTGGATCTATTAGTAGAGAAGTAGGAGACCAACTAGGGGGAAGCAACCATCGCCCAATCTTTCTTACTGTCCAGAGTGCAACTCTCAGTACAGGCCCAGCCATTACAAGATGGAACTACAAAAAAGCCAACTGGGTTTTATTCAGGCATCAGGTGAACACGCTGCTGTCTACCCTCAAGGTACAGAACAGAGACATTAATGAAGTGGTAAAAGACTTCAACAGATGCATACTACAAGCTGCAAAAGAAACCATTCCCAAAGGATGCCGGCGTAACTACATACTATACTGGTCCAGCACACTCCAAGAATGTCAGGAAGCTATGGACAGGGCTAGAAAGGATGCAGAGTCTCAGCCTTCACTTGAAACTCACAACAAATGGAAAAAGGCTGTAGCAGAGTTTCAGAGAACAAAGCTGGAAGAAAAATGGAAAAGCTGGAGAACTAAAACGGCATCGCTGAACCTTGAGAAAGATGGCAGGAAACTTTGGAGATTAGTCAAGTCTCTAAATGAAGAGCGTTCCTCACCAAGGCAGACTATCACATTGGATGAAGGTGGCAAACTTTTCAGAGGAAAACAAGCTGCAGACCTGTTTGCTAGAAGATACAGTTCAGAAAGCAACTTACCCATTAACATAGACCATCAGAGAGAGATAAGAAAAGAAATACTGGCAACCATGGGACAGACAGATACTCCTGCCCCAATGAGGGAACCCATCACACTAGGAGAACTACAGAACGCTATTTCCAAGCTTAAGTTTCAAAAGTCAATCGGCCCAGACAAAATCAGCAACGAAATGCTAGTAAATCTGAGCTCAGCAGCAAAGACAAAACTGCTTGAGATATTCAACCACAGCTGGTTGAAAGGAACGGTACCCCAAGTATGGAGAGAAGCCATCACAATACCCATACTAAAGAAAGGGAAATGTAAAACCGAGGCTGCAAGTTACCGGCCAATCAGTCTCACAAGCTGTGTTGGGAAGACTATGGAGCGAATAGTCAACCACAGATTGAAATGGTATTTAGAGTCTGAGCAGATCCTGGTGCCGGAACAAGCTGGATTTAGAGAATGCTACAGTATAGAAGACCAAGTTACTTACTTGTCTCAAGCAATAGAAGATGCCTTCCAGGAGAAGAAAAAGGTCCTAACGATCTGGGTCGACTTCAAGCAGGCCTTTGACAAGGTGTGGAAAGATGACCTTATTGCAAAACTTAGGAGAAGTGGAATCCAAGGCAACATGATGAAATGGATCCAGTCATACTTGCATAACAGGAGAACTAGAGTCACTCTTGACGGTCTGCAAAGCAGAAAAGTGTTGCTCCATCAGGGGGTACCTCAAGGAGGAGTAATTTCCCCAACACTCTTCCTTGTTTACATCAATGACCTGGTGAAAGATCTTCCCGCAGGAGTGAAAGCTGCCTTATATGCAGATGACCTAGTACTCTGGTGCGCTAATGAAAACGTCACCACAGCAAATTATAGAATGCAGCGGGCAGCAGACATGCTAGTGTCATGGGCAGAGAAATGGCTTATCACAATAAACACAGACAAAACCTCCACAACACTGTTCTCCCTTGCCCCCAAGGACAAAGCAGCTAACATACACCTAGGGACAACCGTGATCAAGGAAGAAAGCTACCCCACCTATCTTGGGGTGACATTTGACCAAAGGCTTACATGGAATAAGCATATTGAAAATGCAGAAGGAAAGGCCCGAAGACGACTAGGCATACTCAGAAAATTAGCAGGTACCAACTGGGGAGCAAATGAACGAAATCTAAAGACGATTTATAATGGAGTAATAAGACCACACTTAGAGTTTAGCTCAGCAGCATGGTCATCAGCTGCTAACTCACATTTGCAGTCTTTGGACAAGGTGCAAAATCAAGCTCTCAGGCTCATTACAGGAGCCATGAAAACTACACCAATATCAGAGATGCAGAAGGTTGCTGGATTACAGACATTGTCCCATAGAAGAGACACAAAAACCATGATCCAGATGGAAAAGTACAACAGTATGCCAACGCACCCAATGAAGGCAAGACTAGATGATCTGGCATTGGGACGTCTAAAGCGTAGCAGCTTTGTGCATCGGGGAAAAAGACATAAAAGACAGCATCAAGAAGACCTATCCATGAAGACAACACCACTGAAGCCCACCCTATACCCTGTACCATGGGAGCAGGCCAGCAATGCCCTCCAAATTAATACATCAGTCAGTGGTCTCACAAATTAATACATCAGTCAGTGGTCTCACAAGTGGATGTGAGTATAATGATCTGCAAAAACGAACTGCTACATTGAGTATGATCCAAGAAAGCTATCCCGATCAATCATGGATACATGCCTATACAGATGGATCAGCAACTAATGCTGTTAGGAATGGAGGTGCCGGTATCTTTATCTCATATCCTGACAACCACTTTGAGACTAGGCACATTCCCACTGGTAAATTCTGTTCCAACTTTACAGCTGAGGTTCAAGCTCTAGAGCAAGCTGCAAATATGATTTATAACACCAACTCTGACTGCCACCAGGTAGTCATCCTCACAGATGCACTGTCTGTCCTGCAAGCTCTCAAGGGTGGTAAACTCCCGCATCTGAGAAATGAACTAAACAAGGTAGCTGCCAAAAAGAGAACCATACTTCAGTGGGTACCATCTCATTGTGGTGTACCAGGAAATGAAAAGGCAGATAAACTTGCAAAAAAGGGAGGAGAATGTAAACAAGAAGATAATGAAGTCACATACTTTGAGAAAAAGAGAGCTATCCAGACTATCAGAAGAGAACAGAACCAACCCAAAGACGACTATCACACTCTCGACCGGCAGGGACAGATAACTATTTTTCGCCTCAGGACAGGGCATAACATACTGAATAAACACATGCACAAGCTACGATTGTCTGCTTCACCACTGTGCACATGTGGATTAAACGAACAAACTGCTGAGCATGTTCTACAGGATTGTCCTCTGTATGACCAGTTAAGAAAGATATACTGGCCTAATGACTCAACACTAAACTCAACGATATATGGAGCTAAAGAGGAACTTCAAACAACAGTCGAATTCATCATGAGAACTCGTCTGACGGTGTAAACATCAAAGATGCGATCGCAAGAAGAAGAAGAACTGGCTAAATAAAACACAAGTATTGACTGGCTAAATAAAACACAAGTATTCACTGGCTAAATAAAACACAATGTATTCACTGGATAAATAAAACACAAGTATTCACTGGCTAAATAAAACACAATGTATTCACTGGCTAAATAAAACACAATAAAGGCAACTTTTTAAAAATACATATTTGGTGAAACTCCCAAGGCCCACACTTTCTGTCAATAATTTTTACATGCACAGCAGCCAAAGCTGCAACTTCTCAAAGCAGATGACCTGGACACATGTTACACGAATGCATGAAGGCACATCTGGAATCATCTTTATATGACTACCAGCTAGGCACAGTGCTACTGTATTTGGATGAGGAAGTGAACCTCTATCTGTGAGGCTAATTACATCCTCATTGACTCTTGAAATCATCCACACTTCCAAGGATTCCCCTTGTTGGGAAAACATGTTGAGAACCCAGCATTGCACACTAAGCTGGGAGGAGTCACTTGAGCCACAGGCAAACTTTGGCTTTTGCCTGGTTGGGTGCATGCAGGAGAATCTCACTATAGACCCCAGGGTAGGCAGGGGGAGCTGAGAAGTGGCTCTGTGTAGGATATGACGATTCTATGGGAGAGCCCAGAACCAGAGCATGGTATTGTAGCTCTGTATATCTGGAGAGCCCCCCTGGATGGCAGGGAATGCACAGTATGCCACAAGCTTCTTCTTCCTAGCTTGGGACCAGATGTGATGATCCTTTAAATGCAAGTCAAGATGGAGAAACTGGAGCTTATGACTTCAACTCAACACATTTCAGAAGGGCAGTATGGGAGTAAGTGTTAGAGACTTCACTATACTAGGTCCAGCTTCAAGAGGTGGGGGGACCAGTTTCCTTCAACGCTGCCTTTGCCTTCCCTAACTCAAGAGCAGCCAGGTGCCCATTCACATCCATATTTTTAAACTGGTACATTTGCCGTGAGAGACAGCACTCTAACCACTCTCCCTATTGGATGCTCAAGAACAGGAAAGCCAGAACATATTGTGACAACAGGGAAGACTGAAGGAAAAAGAGACGAGGGCGACACAAAGAAGAGGCCTGGATCCCAGTCCCACATGGATATTTATTTGCCTGAGATGCCCTGAGGTGATAGAGGTGACCTAGTAATGTTCTGTGGCCTCTTCTCAGGCAAAACAGTATAGTCTGGTTAATTGTGAACACTTTCATGACATTCCTTACAGCAGTCAAGTTTGTATGCATGTGAATCACTTCCATAATTTCAATACAACAACCTACAAATATAACAAAGATTCACATAAAGAACTAGTATTATCTACGTATCTTTTTCAGTTCTCTAGAATCAAAAGTGGCACATTGTCATACTATATTAACATATATGTGGTCTGCTGCAGGTGACTATTATAAGCATCATTTTTCCAACCTGAAAATTTAAATTGTGTGAATAAGTATCTGGGCTTTATTATGAAATAACAGCATAAGTGCTGTGCTAATTAGCTGTTTTTTTTAAAAACAGCTTTATCATAATGGATGAGCCCTGTTAGAGCCTATAGTTATCACATCGTTATAAATGAGCATAACTCATCCATAATCTCTTTCAAACAAGTGCCAGTGGAACATGTAATGAAATGAAGATGCTGGTGATAGATAGGACACACGCTGAAGAGACCAGTTAATAGCATTACAAGGCAGTCCTTGCTCTAGAATCCCCAGTGTAACATAGGACTGTAATAGCACATGGAGAAGAGAACTGGAGACAGACATGAAAGAAACCAGGAACACATGGAAAGACCTGGTACTGATGGCATGGGACAAGAGGGCTTGGCATGAGCTATGTATAGGTTGTGTTCAGGAAAGCTCTGCTCTATTCAGCGATGACCCTGCCCGAGAAGTCCCATCCTGATTTCCGACTATGGAGAACAGATCCATAAATGAATACTTTTAAACACACCCACGCACACATATAATATACACAGAACAAGAATGGAGATAGAGGTAGCTACTGCAGCCCTGAGATAGCTGTCTGAAACTACAATACTCAAGGCAGACTCTCAATCCATGCTTTGAAAGGTCCATAATGGATGGCTATAACATGAATGGAAAACATACACAGAGGCCTCAAACCTTCAGGAACTGGTGTGGATCTACTGCCCTGGTCATGCCAGAGTAGCCTCGAGAGCATTCATAGTGGAGACATTGGATTTGGATAAGGGAGAAATAATAAGGACAATTAATGATTGCCTGTTAGAGACCAAAACTGTGATCGCTGAATCAGACACATGGAATTTGGCACCTTGTAAAAAACTATCAGATATGGACATATGAGAGGATGGGTCAAGCATGTATACAACCAGTGGGCTATAGGAACAATCACCATTCATACCCTTCGACATTTGCTAAAGAAGACCGAGAACCTATGGATTAATTTTGTTCACAATTTCACTTTTGTTTTGAAAATCTTTAAAAAAGATCCTCAGATCTATAATAATACATTCTTTCAACACTAAGAGTTAAATAGCCGAGAGCCACACAAGATGGCTCAAAGAGCCGCATGCTGTTCGCGAGCCATGGGTTCTCGACCCCTGTCTTAGACAGAGTAAGATGAGTCATTCTATAGTAATTCTCTCTCTGTTCATGTATACAGCAGTTATATATTCCTGATGTGACATCTGGAGTATAACTTTCTGAATTCTTATTTAAGGCTGTGTCGATGTAGGCAATATAACTGGCCACCAGATTAACAGACAGTTGGACGAAATCGGACATACGTCCCACCATTATTCATTTAAACCAAGTATTGATGCTGAGAATGTTTGCAAAACTGCTTATATTTCAGATAGGCCTACAGTATTTTTGTAACCAAACTCTGAACTGGTTATTAGGTATGATTGTCATCGAACCTATGAGCTGTTATTAGCTATGATTTAGGAGGGGAACAAAGGGCTGAATATTGATTGCCACTTCTTCAGTCATGCTTTTAGCCTAGGCCCTACATGTTGTTAAATAAAAACAATAATGTTCCAAAAAAATTATTCATAAGCAAAAAATATTTCAACCCTCTGAGAAGCATGGCATAAAGAAATCTTGGTAAAATACTATTTTAGAGGTCTCTTGCTTAGAGTTACTTCCCTTGGAGCTTTAGGGAGGGTTCATTGTATAATTTAAATGGAGGACGTGTGAATCAGATATAAACTACACAAGAATCAAGTACTGGAGTTTATTGGCATGTTAAATACATGGAGGCTGTAAGGAGTGTCGTGCGGTGAGTATTGGGGCAACTACCACAGTAGTTTTCGCTGAAAAGAGTATATGAGAAATTATGAAAAAGGTCTCCAGAAAATGGCTCGTTAAGACAGGATAGAGACCTATCCGAGATGAGGACAAGAGAAAGCGAATGCTTTACAATGGACAGTGTTTTCTAGTGAATCAAGGAAAGAGTTCTGTTTCCCCCACGACCTTAGCTTCTGTCCTTAAATCCCGTTACAGAAAAAGCCACCAACCTCATCTGTAGAAATTTACCTGTATGTAAATATTTAACACCGACAGCACGGGTTATACATTAACGAACTAGATAATGATCAAACCATTATTGGGTTTATTAATTAAACATCTACTCATATAGGGTTAGTAGGGATTAGAAAAAGTTAACAAATGGACTATGGACAAAGCAGGTGAGGTGATGTGCATCTTTGTTTTTTGGATCTAGAAACAGCATTTGACAATGTCCCCTGGAGTAAACATTGGGACTGTTTAGCAAGGAAGAACATTTCAGAAACTCTGATTCTTGCTATACAGAGCTTCTACAAGTCTTGCTAGCAGAAATTATGTGAGGACGGCAAACTATAAATCAGAAGAGTTCCGGACCACCAATGGGGTAAGGCAAGGTGATATTCCAGGTAATCCAGTGTAGTAAACGTTGTCCATCTAATTCCTCTTGGACTGCCCTCTGTTGTCTGGCACATCACCCAATCTATGGCTGTCAAAAATAATGTTGTTGATAAAGGCCATCCAATTCATGAGTCTAGGTTGACCTCGGTGCCGTTTTCGGCCTAAAAAATCCCACCTCAACTGGGGATCGAACCATGGACCACCGAGCTAGTGTCGCCGAGAGACTTACAGTAGCATTATTCATGTTATTGTTAGAATGAGATAAACAGTTAGGACAGCTCACAAAGAAAAAAATTATAATAATTGCTACTGACAACAGTTCAAGATACAGCTCACATTCATGAGATGTCATAGGAGATTCGAGCAGCTGTGCGGACAGGTTGTATGTCTGTGGTTGTACAGACTGGCTCTCACGAGTATATACATATGTCCAGCTACTTCAAGCAAAGATAAAGATTCTGTGGTTTACAGTTAGGCCTAGTGTTTATTTCTATAGGAGACCAGCGATTAGGCCTATGCTCTCTTGTAAGTATTTGATTGTGAGTAGACAAATTCTGGTTTGTAGGAACATTTGTAGAGGCATGGTTAGCCAGTTGAGTTAGCCAAGAGAACTCTATGAATATATAAAGGAAACGGAAGGCTATGAATATTTAAAGGAAACTGAATGTTATGGAGGAGCAACTCTAAGTAAAAGTTGTTCTACGAAGACTTTAAGTAGGCCTAAAGGTTGAGTAAAGAGATAGATATTAGGCCTACTTCTAAGAAACAGTGCGTGTTTATTTCCATATGAGAACCACAATTATGCTCTCTCGTAAGTATAAATTTCTTCAAACAAGGCATCTTTGGGTCTATATTTTGTTTAACAAGTTCTCTAACCTGGATCACCCGATCGTCAGTGCATTACATCAGCCCCCACTAATTATTAAAATTGACATCAATTTCTGATGATCTAGAGATACAACAACATGGGCTAACATCATTGTACAATTTATTATCTCTTTAATCTGCTTCGTTTTTTTTTGCCTGCTTTTTGCAGAAAGAGTAACTGACAGTTTTGCAGAGTGCATTAAATAATTTCCTCTCCTGGTAAATATAGGCTACCGGTTTGAAACACAGTGGCATCATGTTCCTCATCATCAGTTGCCATCTCCACAACGGAGGTTGGCTGTAATGGATCTCCAACGTCTTCTGTCTCTTGTCTTGGTGGTACACTCTGATAGACTCTTTCCCGTCCATCTCTTGATGTTATCTTCCCACTTATAGCGCTGTCTTCCCCTTGCACGTTTACCTTCAACTCTCCCTTCTGTTATGGTCTTCTGCAAGGTGTTATGCCTTTTTATGTGGCCAAAGTATTTTAGCTGCCGAACTTTGACCTCTCTCATTAGTTCTCTTTTCATACCTAGATTTTCTAGGACCTCCTTATTTGTTTTCATCTCTTTCCATGAGATACGCCCCATTCTTCTATATATCCACATTTCAAGAGCCTCAATTCTTTCTTCCAAATGCTTATTCATCGTCCATGTTTCTGCACCATACAGAAATGCAGAATATATATAACACTTTATGATTCTCAGTTTTAATTTATGAGATAACTGTTTGGATGTCAGTATATGTTTCATGTTGTTGAATGTAGCTTTGGCCATTCCTATTCTCTTCTTGATTTCTGTTTCACATCTGCCATCTTCTGTTATTATATGACCAAGATATACGTAGCTCTTGACTTGTTCCAGGATTTTCCCATTTACGCTTATCTTTAATGTGGGTTTATCGTCTGTTTTGCTAATTATCATAGTTTTAGTTTTCTCAATATTAATGTCGAGTCCATATTCATGACTTATACTGTTCACTTGCTTCACTAGTTCTTGTAACTCCTGTTCGCTTTCAGCTAACAACACGGTATCATCTGCATATCTAAGGTTGTTTATTGATCTTCCACTGATGTTCAGTCCTGGTATTTCCTGTATCTGTTTGAAAATTTTTTCGGTGTATAAATTAAATAGGCAGGGGACAGCACACAACCTTGTCTGACACCTCTTTTTATGTCTATGTATGGTGAATAATTCCTTCCCGATCTTACTGTGGCAGTTTGCTCCCAATAAAGGTTACTGAGTATTCTTATATCTTTTCCATCAATACCTATGTCTTCGAGGCATTCAATTATTTTCTCATGATGGATTCTGTCAAAAGCCTTCTTATAGTCAATGAAGCACATATACATACTTTTTTGGACCTCTGTATATTTTTCTGCTAATCTTCTTAGGCAAAATATTGCCTCTCTTTTAGAGGTTTCTTGCTTAGAGTTACTTCCCTTGGTGCTTTAGGGAGCGTTCATTGTATAATTTAAATGGAGGACGTGTGAATCGGATACAAACTACACAAGTATCGAGTACTGGAGTTTATTGGCATGTTAAATACATAAACAAAGAAACGAAAAAAAAAAAAAAAACATTGACAATCCACAATGAAACCAAAAAAAAAGTAGGTACTGGAGAATGTTGACGTTGGAAAAAAAACATTGACGTTCCCGAAAAACATGCATGCACGAAAAAAAAAAAACAATCATCTGATGACAAGTTAAAATGAGCGTTTAGCGACCGACGTCGCTTTAGTGCACGAAAAAAAAAAAAAATCACGGGATCAAGATATTTACACCGGACGAAATGTTGATAATTTAGGACATCCAAGAAAAAATCACAATTGTATAATATTAATAATGATTTTAAAAGTAGAAAGTCATGGCCTAACAAAGATGTGAAACCGTGGGAATTGATAATATGTATATTGATAGTATGATAGCAGCCAGACAGATTGCCCTTATAACACTGCTGATGAATCTCTCTTCTGCCTTGCAGTGTAGTAGTTAGATGATCTTGTCCCAGTAAACTCTGGGTCGTCCTGAAGCCATGACGCAGCTGGCGTTTGTCGTTTGTTGTCATTGTCCATGAGCCGCATCCATAAGTCATAAACTTGAACATAGGTGGAACGGTATCAGCTATCTTCGTCAATTTCTCTTTTGCTGGGGAATCCATTCTTTACATAGATCTATAAACGACTTATACGATATGTTTAAACTCCCACCTACCACCTAGCAGAAGATATGACATCACTGATTGATATGCATGCAGACGGCGAAGTGTGAGCAAAAGTGTAAGAACGATCTGTAGGGCATTCGAGTGTGTGTCTTTGCAGTGTGAGAGCGCTTGTGTTACTGCTCCCATATTTCATCTGATGTCGGCGATTACAGACATATTCTGATATTGTACATGGCTTCTCAGAAGTATTTATGAAAGATAGTGTCGTGTGTGTGTCGATTTATGAGATGATGAAACTGTAGCCTGACTTAGACGGATAGATGACCATCTTCTCATACATGTGATGTAAAAAGGATCCAAAATAACATTTGACGGGAGCAGAATACGTATTTTACATAATTAAACTTCAGTTCTATGTGAGACAGAACCGGAGTCGTTGAACTGTGTATTTTACTCTCTGTGAGCGTTGGGATGAATGAACCTACTACTTGGTCACAAAAATAGAATTTGTAATTCTATTCCTTACACTGCACATCATAAAGTAACGCCACATGTGGAAATAGGACGATCTTGACATTTCCTTCCCTGTTACTCTTCATATTCCGCACCAGAGAAGCACACAAAAATTATGCAGCTCTCACATGATCTTCATTTGGTGTTTGTGCTGCACTGAGAGGACTCCCAGATATTGTTCCGCCGTCTGTTGTTACTATGCATCATATGCATGTAATTATGTCTGTCTGCTCCAGTTTCTGGTCCCTTATCGTTATGGGCTCAGGATTGCTCACATTGAGTGTCATGACCTCTGTATTTAGATTGATGCAATAGGTTATATTTGGGGTATACTGTGTGTTAAATTATCTGTCGGTGCTACCGTGATGCTAGTTCTGAAAAGGACTGGCCCTAAAAAGGACGGCTAGCTGACTTTCTGGATTCTTGTCATCGTTTGTCATTTCGGACTATGGTTGCGTGCTCAGTAATGTATTTCCCATCCTGCCTGTTTAGTTCGCTGGCAATCTCTTTCAGAACGGATAACTCATCGATGTGTGATTCGATTTTTTCTTGGATTTGTTTGATGTCCTTCATCATGCTCCAGACACGCTGCAGATCTATCGTACTATCACATCTTTCAGTTTAGGTCCGCCTATGCAGCCTCGGTATCTTGCCCATTCAATGGGTACCGTAAACAAAGCAGGTGAGGTGATGGGCATCTTTGTTTCTTGGATCTAGAAACAGCGTTTGACAATGTCCCCTGGAGTAAACATTGGGACTGTTTAGCAAGGAAGAACATTTCAGAAACTCTGATTCTTGCTATACGGAGCTTCTACAAGTCTTGCTAGCAGAAATTATGTGAGGACGGCAAACTATAAATCAGAAGAGTTCCGGACCACCATTGGGGTAAGACAAGGTGATATTCCAAGTACTCCAGTGTAGTAAACGTTGTCCATCTAATTCCTCTTGTACTGCCCTCTGTTGTCTGGCGCATCACCCAATCTATGGTTGTCAAAAATAATGTTTTTGATAAAGGCCATCCAATTCATGAGTCTAGGTCGACCTCGGTGCCGTTTTCGGTCTAAAAAATACCACCTCAACTGGGGATCGAACCATGGACCACCGAGCTAGTGTCGCCGAGAGTAATACAGTAGGATTATTCATGCTATTGTTAGAATGAGATAAACAGTTAGGACAGCTCACAAAGAAAAAAATAATGAATGAAAATAATAATAATTGCTACTGACAACAGTTCAAGATAACAGCTCATGTTCACTAAAAGTGGGTGATCATCTAGAGACGTAAATAGAATGTTCGAGAACAGCGAAGCTCGACCAATGAATTTAATCCAACAGTATTGGGTTAACGAATCAGAGAGTGGCAAGAAAAACACACCACGCTGAGATGACCAGATGTCATAGGAGATTCGAGCAGCTGTGCGGACAGGTTGTATGTCTGTGGTTGTACAGACTGGCTCTCACGAGTATATACATATGTCCAGCTACTTCAAGCAGGTGTTAAAGATAATGATTCTGTGGTTTACAGTTAGTGTTTATTTCTATAGGATATCAGCGATTATGCTCTCTTGTAAGTATTTGATTGTGAGTAGACAAATTCTGGTTTGTAGGAACGTTTGTAGAGGCATGGTTAGCCAGTTGAGTTAGCCAAGAGAACTCTATGAATATATAAAGGAAACGGAAGGCTATGAATATTTAAAGGAAACTGAATGTTATGGAGGAGCAACTCTAAGTAAAGGTTGTTCTACGAAAACTTTAAGTAAAGGTTGAGTAAAGAGATAGATATTACTTCTAAGAAACAGTGCAACAGTGAGTGTTTATTTCCATATGAGAACCACAATTATGCTCTCTCTCGTAACTATCTGACTGTGAGTATACATTATGCATAAGACTGATTCTTGTATCTAGGAATGTTTATAGAGGCATGATTATCCAGTTCGGACAAAAAATCTATAGATATTTAAAGGAAACTGAATGCTACTGAGGTGCTGATGAGTGCAGATGTGATGAAAGGGAAATGATCTTGGGAAATACGTGTTGAGTAGAGTTAATTTTGGGTTAGAGTACTTGCTTACAGATTGGTATGGATTTGTTTAAAGATATCTCCTCTTAGTTTCGTGGAAGACAGTATGTCAGATAGCAGGTGAACTCTGGTCATAATGAACTGTTTCTGTACTGGTTTTAAGTGATGTGTGAATAGCTCTCGCGGCTAGTGTCCGCGGGGATTTTTGAGAGCAGTGTTAAGAGAACAGTAGATTCTCGTGACTGTGTGAACGGGGTGTGTTCCCGTGGGTTCAGTGTGTGCAGGGTTTTTGACTGAGGTGGTCAGCCCTAAGGTGTTTTTTGGATAATGTATGCCTGCGCAGGGCTATAGAGATTTTGTAGGCCTTGATTATTATATATCTGCCGTAGATGCAGTATTTGTGCACTGATGTGAAGTATAGAGATTTTGTAGGCCTTGATTATTATATATCTGCCGTAGATGCAGTATTTGTGCACTGATGTGAAGTATAGAGATTTTGTAGGCCTTGATTATTATATATCTGCCGTAGATGCAGTATTTGTGCACTGATGTGAAGTATAGAGATTTTGTAGGCCTTGATTATTATATACCTGCCGTAGATGCAGTATTTGTGCACTGATGTGAAGTATAGAGATTTTGTAGGCCTTGATTATTATATATCTGCCGTAGATGCAGTATTTGTGCACTGATGTGAAGTATAGAGATTTTGTAGGCCTTGATTATTATATACTGCCGTAGATGCAGTATTTGTGCACTGATGTGAAGTATAGAGATTTTGTAGGCCTTGATTATTATATATCTGCCGTAGATGCAGTATTTGTGCACTGATGTGAGGAGTAGAGATTTTGTAGGCCAGGATGTGTATGGGCCGTATGTTAACTGCATTATGAAGATTCATGTTTCGATGTAACTGTATTCGTCTAGATCTACGTGATGTTATAATTGTAATAAACCATGGAGCTACACATAAAAAACCATAATTATTACACATATTAACATTTGGTGGACCAAATCAACGGGTCGTAACACCCACATTACATTCGCGTGACAAGAGAGGAAATTAGGTCAGATTCTGGACCAGTCATTACAAGTGGGAACACTGAACTGTGTTATGTTTGGCTCTGTGTGGGCGTGGCTTAATTCAACTGTACACAGGTATCAGCTGACTGCGCATATCCATCCTCATATCTTGGCGTGTGTAGCAACTAAACTAACTTTATCAGTTGGTTTCGATATCAAATAGCTGTTATCTGATAGCGACATTGATGCCATAATTGTTACAGTGCTTGTTCCAGTCTTTCCATATACAGATTCAACTATAGGTGCAGTATTTTGGAGAGTTCGTCTGCACGTATACCTCAAGTGATTGCGGGGTTGCTGTGATCGGTTCCTGTCGTCTGATGCATTGTTGAGGACATACTGTACAGTGGCAGGGATTTGAAGACAAGAGTGCCTAGTCCTTCTACCTTTCTGCAGTGGAGTAGTTTTAACGTCAGAAATATGTGATATCCAGTGTGTTAGCGAAAGGGTCAGGATTACCTTCAGTTAAGTGCTTTTGTTGTGTGTAAATGTTGCCACTTCTGTCCATGTCAACGAGCCTCAATCTGCACTATCCTATTCTATTGATAACTATTGTTGTTGTTGTCGATAATTATATCGATTAATTATAGAATATGATGATGTACAGGGATTGATGATACAATATTTGAGATCTAAACTTGATTTGGTATAATGAAAGTTTAATTAAGACATATATGGTTGACTAAGTAAACAAGTCACAATGGATTCTGATACAGATCCGGAGGATATGAGACCTGTATTAGAGTATCTGTTTCAGGAAGGGACAGATTGTCAGAGATTAAAAAGCCCAGAGCTTGAGTCACATGTTATGGACAGGTTTTTGGTTTGTGCATCAAGAGCTCTAAGAGAGTTTGCTGAGGAGAATTTTCAGTCTCATCCTCATTTAATGATGGCTAAAGAGTTAGCGCATTTGCTACTTTGGGAATTTCGTGGATTTGTGTGCAACTATGTTAATGTTAAACACGATCACATAAGGAAGGGAATACAAAAGATGATTCAATACGGCATTTCTGATGATCAGGAAAAGGAGTTAAAAGAGAAGAAGCAAATAGGAGATATAAAACAAAGTACACAGGAGAAAAGGGAAAGTTGCTTAAAAAGTACTACTGAAGTGAATAAGCTACAGGAAAAAGTGACTAAACTTACAGGTGATTTATGTAAATCTAATTCTGAGCTTGCTTGTGTTCGAGCAAAATTAGACTCGGCATTAGGCAAAATTAAAGAGATGGAAGCTCAGATGGGAAAAAAAATGGCGAAGTTAGAAATCTGACTCAAGAAGTTCAAGAGAAGACGGAGATTTGTGGAAAATTAGAAGTTCAGATTAAGAAATATGAGAAGTTGTGTAATGAAACACTTATTGATCTGTTAAGTGACGATGAGATTTGTGGTCGCCAAATTAAAGAAAAGGATACTATATCCCTAGAGAAGGTTGATAGGCTTACGAATAGTCATGATATTGAGATTGAGAGGGTTGATAAAGAGAGAGTGAAAGAGTTAATGATGGAGAAAGACAAATTGATTAAAATTGAAAATTTGTTAGCAGAGGAAAGCTGCAAGGTCTTAAAAGCTGATAGTTTAAACAAAAGATTAAGTGAACAGATTGCACTTAGAGACATTGAGATTGCAGAAGCAAGAAGAAGAATATATGGTCTGCTTGACGTAGTATTGAATAGCAATATGTGGTCTTCTGTCAATGGTGACAGGGATAGACAGAAAGTTGCTTATCATCAGAACACTAAAGCAAAAAGCCAGCCTTATACACTTTTTGCGGATTCTACGGTCAAGAATGGTGGACATAGATCGTTTCGTGGGAAGATATAACTTCCAACGCAATACAATGATGATTTCCAATAATATTGTTTCTTGGCGACAGTCCAACAAAGAGAATTCTACAGTAATAGGCAGTCCTGTAGATAAGGAAAGAAACAGTGCTAAATCTCAAGTCAGTGTGTTAAAAACCAACAGCGTATTTATTGACAGATCTGATAAATTGGTTACAAGTAACAAACATACTACTGCTTGTTCCATGAAGGAAACAAATGTTGTGAAAAAAAAATAAAGAGATTGTCAAACCTTCTAGTCATACCCAGTCAAGGCAGTGTGACTCATTTTTTAAACACATTGCCACAAGCAAAGAAAAAAATAGTTTTGATAGGAGACATAACCCTAAGGTTATAAAGTACCAAGGGAGTTCATCCTACGGTAACGTTTCTTCTCCCAAAAACAAGAAAAAATGTGACAGATCTCAACATTGTGATTCTAAAAGTTTAGAAAACTATAGCAGAAGTAATTATATGAAAGTTCATCAGTCTAGTAATAATTTTTCTGCTAAAAAGCCAGTTCTATCTGATGGACATTGTTATCTGGGAAGAAGTATTAAGAATAACTATTGTAACTGGGATTTAAATCAGTACAACGGTGTTGATAGAGCAAATAACAATGCTCTCAAAAGAAATTATACAGATCGCAACCAGGTTAACTGTGCTCCACATAAGAGCAAGATTATTAGCAATCAGAGTAATAGGAACGGTAATAGGTTCTTAAATGCTTTTGCTTGTCATGCTGATAGATTTGAGAGATCATCTCGGTCTTGTGAAGGTAGTAAATTTTTTTCAGCCTACCGCACTGACAGCTGTGAATTATAGGTCAGGTTGTCCCTGAGACGTCTATGTTGTCTGCTATGTGACGAGAGTTGTTGACATCGCAGGAGGGCCACAACCTTACACCACGGAGTTCGGGTAATTGTAAAGTGAATTTTCCGTGTTTCCTCATAATCTTACCATGGATTAAAATAGATATTTTCATTTGTATTGTCTCACAGCGAGCGACTTTGCGAGCGGAGTCACCATTCTAATTTGACATTACCTGCGAGAGATATAGATCACTATGTACCATTTATCCATTCAAGCGAGCCTAGACAGTACGTTAACCCACCGTGTCATGATGTCACCTTGCGTGTTGATGAGATGTTCGCAAGACCTCGAAGAATTTTTTTTTTTTTTTGTTTTTTCAAAGGTCCTGTTTATTTTTTGTTCTGTTTACAAACAGTGAATGTTATTGTATTCCTTAGTATAGAACTTCATATGTTGTTAATGAAATGTTTTGTAATCTTTGTAACATTTGATTGCCATAATGTTTTGGTTGTTACATATGTGACTGTATTTTAATTATGCATTAAATAATTTCTATGCTCAAACTTATTTACTGAGACAATGTAATAGTCATTTTCATAGATAGTCCTGAGTGTTTTTATTCACTACTTAAAATTTTGGTTTTGTTTTTCATCATGGGTTTCATACCATGTTTAGTTAACATATTTATATACAAATTATTTGAATTAATTGTTTAGTGAAAGGTAATTTTAAACATAACTTGTATGTATTATTAATGATTTTGCGTTGAAGTTAAGGACGTATTCTGAAACTTGGTTTTCATTTTTTCTAAATTATGACATTTGATAATTTAAACGATTCGATTTTTTGTCAGCTAGAATTAACTTAAATTTCCTATTAAATTAAGTGGGTAGAATTAACAGCGACGGCTGATACTCGTGATCATTTACAGAATTTAAATATCTGATTATAATACATAGTTAAGATAAATAATATTACACTTATATATTTATAACTTTGTAAGCAGTTCAACAGTTTATTACCCAATGTGACGTTTCTTTGATGTATTTTTTTTTAAAAAGAAGAGAAAAAAAAAACTTTCACGTTTTTCATGTATGTTTGTTTAAAAATAAGATTATTTTTATGTTACTCAGCTAATTTAATTGTTAGTCGTTAATTATAGCTACATATTACTTAGAAATAAAAAAAATACTATTTTTATTTAACCTAACGTTAAGAAACATTTTTTGTATTGTAAATTTTTGGAAAATGTGTTTTGGACATTGTGATATTTATTTTTTCTGCGCCAGCGCTAGATTGTATGTTAAGCTTACTATTATGTAGTGACATTAATTCTTTGAAAATGTCGTGATGTTTGGATGTATTTTTTGGTTGTTAGCGCTTGACTATGCGTCAATGCGGAACTTGTGTTATCGTTAATAATTTTTGTTTGGGTGATATTTGATGTAATTTATTTTTGGTTATGTATAAGTTTATAACTTAGTTAAATTACTTATTATGCTGTGCTTGTCTTAAGCTTTCTTTTTTGTGTTAGTATATAAATATACTTTAGAATTTTTGTATTTTACAATACGTTGTTTCATTTAGATAGTTATTGTTAGGTGTTGTTACCAACTTTCTTTACATTTGCATCTTTACTTTCATCTCTCTTTGTTGACTATTCGTCATTTCTTTACATCTTGTCTGTTGTCTTTTCAATATTGTCTGATATTTTGTTTATGCTTCCGTGTTTCATCTTTGATGTAATTCATACTTCTTGTATACTTTTTTCGTGTTACGCTATTTATACTTTCATTCTTTGTAGTGTTAAGTTAATTATATAACTTTAGATAATGTAATTGGTTCTTATAGTTCTATTTGTTTTACATGTATGGAATTGTTGTCTTCATTGTCATCTTATGATTCTATTTGATTCTTATCATATTCCCATTTCATATTTTGTCTTTTCTCGTATGATAATTTATTTTCTGTTTAGTTTGTACTATGTATACTTAACTTGGGTTTTGTATTAGATTAATTTTTATTTTGGTATGTTTGAATGATTATGTTGGATGATTTAGTCATTATCTTACATTTATTGATGATATTTTTGTAGATGTGCTATGTTCTCTTGTCATAGGTATATTTTTGTAGGTAATTGATAGAACTTCATTAATTTAAAAAAAAAAATTTTTGGGAATTAATTTAAGAGATATTTGATATAACTTCATTGACCGTTAAATTTTTGGTAGTTAATTTTTGTACGTATTTGATATAACTTCATTGACTGTTAAATTTTTGGGAGTTAATTTTCAACAAAAAAAATGATATAATCATGTTTTTCCCCTGGGAGTGTGGCAAACTGATGAGTGCAGATGTGATGAAAGGGAAATGATCTTGGGAAATACGTGTTGAGTAGAGTTAATTTTGGGTTAGAGTACTTGCTTACAGATTGGTATGGATTTGTTTAAAGATATCTCCTCTTAGTTTCGTGGAAGACAGTATGTCAGATAGCAGGTGAACTCTGGTCATAATGAACTGTTTCTGTACTGGTTTTAAGTGATGTGTGAATAGCTCTCGCGGCTAGTGTCCGCGGGGATTTTTGAGAGCAGTGTTAAGAGAACAGTAGATTCTCGTGACTGTGTGAACGGGGTGTGTTCCCGTGGGTTCAGTATGTGCAGGGTTTTTGACTGAGGTGGTCAGCCCTAAGGTGTTTTTTGGATAATGTATGCCTGCGCAGGGCTATAGAGATTTTGTAGGCCTTGATTATTATATATCTGCCGTAGATGCAGTATTTGTGCACTGATGTGAAGTATAGAGATTTTGTAGGCCTTGATTATTATATATCTGCCGTAGATGCAGTATTTGTGCACTGATGTGAAGTATAGAGATATTGTACGCCGTGCGATTATTATATACCTGCCGTAGATGCAGTATTTGTGCACTGATGTGAAGTATAGAGATTTTGTAGGCCTTGATTATTATATATCTGCCGTAGATGCAGTATTTGTGCACTGATGTGAAGTATAGAGATTTTGTAGGCCTTGATTATTATATATCTGCCGTAGATGCAGTATTTGTGCACTGATGTGAAGTATAGAGATTTTGTAGGCCTTGATTATTATATATCTGCCGTAGATGCAGTATTTGTGCACTGATGTGAAGTATAGAGATTTTGTAGGCCTTGATTATTATATATCTGCCGTAGATGCAGTATTTGTGCACTGATGTGAAGTATAGAGATTTTGTAGGCCTTGATTATTATATATCTGCCGTAGATGCAGTATTTGTGCACTGATGTGAAGTATAGAGATTTTGTAGGCCTTGATTATTATATATCTGCCGTAGATGCAGTATTTGTGCACTGATGTGAAGAGTAGAGATTTTGTAGGCCTTGATGATTATATATCTGCCGTAGATGCAGTATTTGTGCACTGATGTGAAGTATAGAGATTGTGTAGGCCTTGATTATTATATATCTGCCGTAGATGCAGTATTTGTGCACTGATGTGAAGTATAGAGATTTTGTAGGCCTTGATTATTATATATCTGCCGTAGATGCAGTATTTGTGCACTGATGTGAAGTATAGAGATTTTGTAGGCCTTGATTATTATATATCTGCCGTAGATGCAGTATTTGTGCACTGATGTGAAGTATAGAGATTTTGTAGGCCTTGATTATTATATATCTGCCGTAGATGCAGTATTTGTGCACTGATGTGAAGTATAGAGATTTTGTAGGCCTTGATTATTATATATCTGCCGTAGATGCAGTATTTGTGCACTGATGTGAAGTATAGAGATTTTGTAGGCCTTGATTATTATATATCTGCCGTAGATGCAGTATTTGTGCACTG
The DNA here is from genome assembly GCA_024509875.1 of Oreohelix idahoensis. NCBI lineage: Eukaryota > Metazoa > Mollusca > Gastropoda > Stylommatophora > Oreohelicidae > Oreohelix > Oreohelix idahoensis. The sequence goes on along the minus strand of JAMPIV010018873.1, from coordinate 386,159 downwards.
ATGTGAGGAGTAGAGATTTTGTAGGCCAGGATGTGTATGGGCCGTATGTTAACTGCATTATGAAGATTCATGTTTCGATGTAACTGTATTCGTCTAGATCTACGTGATGTTATAATTGTAATAAACCATGGTTAAAATATCATCAGCCGTTTATAACCGTCTATGACTTCTACGTGCGTACCTGTGTTGTGAGTGATTGTTCCAACACGCACGCACGCAAGCTACCACAAAGAAACCAGTATTAACAGGTGCATAAGTACCAAGGCGTGGAACTGGACAGACGGCTACTGCTCAAAACAATCATGCAGAAAAAGAAGACAAGACCATTGGACGCCTGAACATTGTGAAACGTTTTAGGACCCCCAACTGGGGAGCAGGAAAAGTAAATCTCAGACAGATGTACTTAGGATATGTCCAATCAGTTACAGATAATAACCTACCATCGCAGTCGACAATGAACAAAACCACCCAGGCAGCAAGGTCCGTAACCAAGCTCTTATGTTCATATGTGGGGGCATGAGAACCACGACAACAGCTGCCTGTGACATGGGCACAAAAATGGAACTTATGGACAATGACGTAAACATACTGTCATGGAAACAGAGTGCTATCGAAGAATAAGAAAGAACACAAAACAAGACAGGTGGTTGAAAACTAGAAGTAGATTAAAACAAAAATCACGACTGCCAGTAGAAATAACTATAGCAGAACAACACCACCCTCCACAGACACAAGAAATAATTTAAATTGTATACCCAGTCCTTCATCCTGGAAAGGAATTAAAATTACACGTAATAAACAAGAGACACCAACAAACAACACTAAAGACAGCTACTTTAGAGTCTACAAAAACTACTGTAACACCGCAACGAATACATCCACAGATGGCTCTTCCATCAAGACCACCATTAACGCTTAACTTGAAGCGTACGTAAAATACTCAAATGGTAAAACACTAGAAATATGTGAACCATATGGAGAATTTTGTGGTAATCACTAAGCTACTGCCAGGCTCTTTGCAAATTCTACAGCTGGCGTTGTCTGTGAATAAAGAACGAGCTCAGTGGTCCTAGTTAAACAGCACCAACAACAGAAACCACCGATAAATCACAAAAAAAATTACATAACGTTGTCTCATGATTGTAGCGATTTTTTAAAATATTTACTTCATCCACCCACGTATATAACTGGCCACTCCTACTCATGCAGCTAGACCTAGTAAAGTGAAGTCTCTAACACTTTACTCCCCTACATTAGTGTCTGCTACGGCACTACCTTGACATGTACCTTTTTAAGCACTTCAGTAATATAGTGTGCCGTGAAATTTTGAAAGACACTTAAGTGTGCCGTGAAGCAAGAAAGGTTGTGGAGCGCTGGTCTAGAGAAAGATCTACTTCTTCTTCTGCATTAAGTTTGTAGTCATGCTAAATCTGCAGGCCTGTCGCCAGGACGAAGTCCACAGTCTTTACCAGGTCGGCGCGGCAGCCCCATAGCTTCTGCTGGAGCTCAGCACCCCTTGGCCAGGTCGCACGTCGCGGTTCATCGTGGGTTGGACAGTTCTGGAGAATGTGTTCTGGGGTATGGATTCCAGTTCCGCATGGGCATTCATTTGTGTGGGATATCTTGAGGTGATAGAGATGTCCTAGTAATCTGTAGTGGCCGGTTCTCAGGCGGAACATTGTGGTCTGTTGGTATCTGTTTAGACGGTGTATTGGGTCATCTCTGCTGTATATATCCCCTTCCACTGATTTTTGTACTTGTTGTGGATTATGGTTTTTGCTTCCCGATACGGCAATGGATGGCTGTATTGTTCCATTTTACTGCCACTTCTTGATAGAGCATCTGCTTTCTCATTACCAGCAATTCCACAATGGGAGGGTAACCACTGAAGGGCAATGGTTGATGATTTTCGGATGATGTTAAGCTCAGATCTGATCTGATTCATCATTTCTGGTGTTTTGTATTGATTCCAGTAATGATCTGCAGTCGGTGAAGATTACTATCTTAGCTGGTGGTTGTTGTTCGGGTCTGGTGAAGATTTTCAGGGCTTGCAGTAGTGCCATAGCTTCTGCCCTGAAATTGGAGATCTTTCCAGTTGGGAAGGCCTTTCTGATGATCTTTCCATTTAGGAATCTTATAAAAATGCCCCCCCCCCCCACCGTTCTTTACTGCCCCCTCAGCGGATCCATCTGTGTATGCGTGTGTCCACTCTTTCAGGTTGTACTTTTCTTCAATCATTTATTGAGTCAAGGTTTTTAGTTGTTGAGGGGTCTGGTGGCCTTTCTTTTTTATTTCAGGGACTTCTGCGAAGATAGATATATTTCCATGGCAGTCGTCTGGCTCCTCATAGTCAATTAACATTTCAACCTCAGTAGGTTGTTTTGGGAGGAGGTCTTCATGGCATCGATGCAGATGATTGGAGATGTTTATGAAGCTGGTTCTTTTCAGCCTGTTCTTTGTCAAGCTATGGAATTTGATATGCATTAGATGACTTGGCATTCGTAGAAGCTTCTCACTGTGTGTAAATACCTTTTCCTCACGTCTGTCATTCAGAGAGCGGATGTTGGTGTATCTCTCCATTATCTGGATTGGAGAAGTCTTCATCCCTCCAGTGATTAATCTAAGGCCTGAATTTTGTACTTTCCCTAGACGTTCTGTGTTTGTTTTAGATGCCGTGGCCCAGGCTGACATGCCATATTCAAGTACAGGCCTGACTGTGCCTGTATAGACTTTTTTTAGTATGTTGGTATTTGCCCCCCCAACTTGTGCCAGCCAGTTTCTTCATAACAGAGAGCTTTCTTATTGCTCTCTGTTCTACTGCATTTATGTGCGGCTTCCAGGTGAGTCTCTTATCCAACTTGACTCCCAGGTATGTTGGATTTTCCTCGATTGGAAGCTCACTTCCATTTAGTTGCAGTTTGAAAAGACCTACTGATATAGCTGTACAATTCCAGTGAAGACATTCATAACACTTTAAAGATGAGTAATAAATGTAACCACCCGTGTGTTACCGGGGCCCGAAAGGGGAGCAAAGAATAGTAACACTGCACCCTACCACGCATGTCGTAAAAAGCGACTAAGGAGGGTATGGGCATGGGGCTGTTTACCCCATCCCGTAAAAACTTCGCACAGTGGGCTGATCACCTGCTTGCCAACCAATCTGATTACGGAAACAATGATAGATTGTTTGGTCTGTTTTTGTTCCACAAAGACGCCACCAGGCGTGGTGGAAACAGCGATAGATTGATCAATTTGTTGTTGCCCTAAGACGCCACTAGGCGTACTGGCCACATACTGCTTTGCCGGTTGATGGCTAAGGATGGAAGAAGAAGAAGAATAAATGTAACCAAACTCTTGACCAGTCAAGGACAGTGATTTGTTTGATGTTTATTACTAATAATATTAGCATAGCCAAGAGACTAGTGTGAGAAGAACATCTGAGGAACTTTTTTTCAACTTAATTGGAAGATTCAAATTTTGTATTTTATTTTATGTAAATAATAAATTCAGTACTTGTACTCAGCTGACTTATTAATTTTATATTGTTGAACTTTGAGTTTTACTGAATTGTTTGATTATCATAGGTAGTTACATAGCAAAGGTGGCAACATCGGGTCTGACTTTGAATACTTTCTGAAGCAGATACCTTCACAGCCGTGACTATCCAGTGATACCAGTCTTCTTCTCCAACACTGGGGCTTCACTCTTTTCAAGACAGAAAACTATTTTGGCTCCACTACTGTCACTACACACATAAAAATCCTTTCATGGGTTAAGCTGACATTTTCTTCATCCTCGTTCGCCTTCAGACTTCCACATTTATGACTCTAATAAAGGCAGTAGTCAGCTCAAGGTTCCCGACATCTCCAAACAGTTTTTCGTTGACAGAAGTGGGTTGTTGTCATATGCTACTCAGTTCATTTCTGTAGGTTAGGAAATACTGCAGCAGGTGTCCGACGGTCATGGGGCTGCTACCACAGGTGCAGAGATCTGTTGCACCAATTGTGTATTTGTGGTATAGATGGTATCTCAGTATGTTGTGTCCAGTGCGTAGCCGAAAAATGATGACCTGTTCTTTCCTGAATGGTTGATGATATGCATAATTTTTCAATCCTCCATTGACTGTAACCCTATAATGTTTTCCATATGGTTGATTTTTGTGGACTTAAGGGACACTGTTATAATATGTGCTGCTTGGTTTTGGAGTCAGTTTACTCTGTCAAAACATGATTTTGCTGCCGTCGACCAAGCTGTGATGCCGTATTTCATAGCAGGTCTGACTCTGCCTTTGTACAGCTTTTTGAGGATATTCTCATCAGCACCCCATGTGGTACCAGCCAACTTTTTTATGATGGCCATGCAAAGTTTTGCCCTTAGCTGTATTTTGGTTATCTGTGATTTCACTGACAAACAACATTTTTCTTTCTTATATAAGAATAAGTGTTCTTAGGTCAATTTCTTGCGCTGATTTCAAATCTGAAATCCGTTTATCTCTATCACGTCGGGTTCTTAAGATATTTGTGAATAAATATATTTTTGGGAAACCGTTATTTGCTCCGTTTCATTTTTACTATATAACTTATTAAAAATTAATAAAAAGCAACATAACTCTACTTTTTATACTGCTAAAAGATGCATGACATATGTTACGCGATTTTCCAAATAGTTACTGTATTTTGAAATAATTCTGAGCAAAATATGGCTTCTAGAAGTTGTAGAAATTCGGCTGATCTGTTCTGTTACGTGTGCGGATATTTTACCGATCGTGTTGACCAGAAAAACTTTACACCATTATTAAAGATAGCATATGAACTTTATTTCGATTCGAAAGTTGATGATGCAAATAAATCTTGGAAGCCAAATGCGGTTTGTTCGATACATTGGCAGGTTGGTTACGAAAATCGCCGAAGCAAAAGTCGATGCCTTTTGGCGTGCCAGTAATATGGCGTGAACATACAAATCACACTACTGATTGTTACTTCTGCTTGACAAATATCCATGGTTTCACTTTTAAATCTAGAAAGTCTGTGGTTTATCCAATATTGAATCGGTTTCGAAACCAGTGCCTCATGATCCAATCACGTGTCCGATCCAAGTACCACCAGAACAATATCCGTTGGACGTAAATGAACCATCAGAAAGTGATAGTTTACCTGCTTTAGAAACTAATTCTGACTCAGATTACATACCGGTGAATGATGGTGTTTACTTAATTAACCATTCAGAACTTTCAGATCTAATACGTGATCTCGCTCCTACCAAAGGACAAGCGGAATTACTCGGTTCGCGACTCAAAGAATGGAATCTTTTAGCGCCCAATACTCCGATATCTAAATTTCGTCATAGACACAGAGAACTTGTTCAATACTTTGAGATGGATGATGACATTTGCTATTGCAAAGATGTAAACGGTCATGAGCACATAGTCAACGAATGGCGATTTTTCATCGATTCTTCCAAGACTAGTCTAAAAGCCGTGTTATTGCATAACAGAAATTTTTTTTCATCAATTCCAGTCGCCTACTCTGTTCATATGAAAGAAACTTATGATAATATGGCTATACGTTTGGAAAAAATAAAGTACAATGACTACCAAAGGCGGATTTGTGGAGACCTAAAGGTCATTGCAATTCTCACGGGCATGCAGACTGGGTATACTAAATTTTGTTGCTTCCGATGTGAATGGGACAGCCGCAACAGACAGGAACATTATGCAAGAAAGGTGTGGCCTATCCGAGATCGTATGCAGCTCGGGCATAAAAATGTAATACGCGAGCCATTAGTTAACAAAGACACCTTCATTTTACCACTGTTACATATAAAGTTGGGGCTCATGAAGAATTTTGTAAAAGCGTTAGATAAAACGAGCAAAGCTTTCACTTATCTTCGAGAAAAGTTTCCGCAAGTTAGCGATGCAAAGATAAAGGAAGGTATCTTTGTAGGACCTCAGATTAGGAAAGTTATTGCAGACAAACAATTCGAGAACTTGTTACATGGTAGTGAACTTCGCGCATGGATGGCATTCAAATCGATCGTCGATAACTTTCTGGAAAATCACAAATCTGTCGACTATGTTGCATATTGTTAAGCAGTGCATAGATGCATACATAATTATGGGCTGTAACATGTCCCTCAAAATCCATTTGCTCGATTCGCATCTTAACTTTTTCCCTGACAACCTTGGCGAAGTCAGCGATGAACATGGAGAATGATTCCATCAAGATATCGCCGTAATGGAGTCACGTTATCAAGGACGGTGGAGTGTGACCATGCTTGTCGATTATTGTTGGATGCTTCATCGCGATGTACCACATGCCATTCACCGACGAAAGTCGACTGCAAAGAAATTCAAGCCTACATAACTGTTATACTTCTTGTACGAATGATGTTGTAATACGGTATGCGTTGTTAAAAAACTTCAATTGCGTATTTCTAGAGATCCCGACCTGATAGAGAAAAACGGTTTGCAGATTTAAAAACAGCGCATTAAAATTGACCAGAAAAACATAGAAATGTTAGAGAAAGAAAAAAAAAGTTTTTTTTTGTTAGTCAGTGTTTCCACATCATTCAGCGGTCTAGTGTGATTCCTAAGTATGTTGGTGTTTTATCTCGTACTTGCTTGCTGTGGTTTATTTGACAAGGTAAAAATAGTGTATGTTGCTGACATTTTTATTTTTGTAGTTTTCTTTATTCATTTACTGAGATAAGTCATTTTAAAACCGCCACAGACAATTAAACTCTACTGGTTAGCCAATGATTAAAATAACGATTTCAGAAACTTATCCCAAAAACAGACAGAGATAGCAACATTTTATGTTTTCCTTAAAGTGAACCAGTAATTTAAACATATTTTCTTAGCAACAATTAACAACAGTCTTTTTTCTTTTATGCTCAACTTGATAAATGTGGTTAACAATGGTTTTCTTTTATTTACATGTTGATAAACGTTACATTTTTTCTGTATTAAATTTTGCAATTTATTTAACATATACTGTAAACGTTGAAGTTGTATTGGTGATTTACAAGTTTTGTCCAGAATACTAAATTATTAACACCCACTCCATCTTTCAGTCTATCAGCTATTTCAAATCTACTGTAGCTACATTGTCATCTATATCGACAGTGAGTGTAAGAAAGGCAAGTGTCGCCAGAATTAATTACAAGAGTACAGCCCATACAGTGTGTGTCACGTGGGCCTACCTGTTACTTTTCTGTACCCTTTTTTTTTTACACTTCCCTTCAATACAGTAGTGTCCTGTTGTCTTATGTCAGTGTATCTGGAGCGAAAACTCTGAGCCTTCTTCTTCTTCTTCTATCCTCATTCGTCCTGAAAAGGACGGTGGTTGCGTTGTGTCTGTTTACGCCTAAGCTGTGATATCTGCACCTTTCGGTCGACACATCCGACTTCTGCACAGCATTTTTTAGGACCGGGTTTGCCTTCCCATTGCGATCCACACTCGCTCAGCCAGACTGCACTGCTGCAGACTGTTTCCAGGACCACCACGTGGAGGTGGCGTGCGGTCTTGACTGTGTTGTACAGCAAACTCTGAGCCTATCTACCTTCTTTAGGCAAAAATTTGAAGTGGTTTAAACTGAACATTTTCAGTTATCTAAATCACCACTTCATCTACCTTCCTGCAACATTCCCTAATACAACCGATGATATTTGGATTGCAATCATAGATAGATGATATATAGACTTGTAGATGTTTGATAGCCAGATAGATGCATGCACACATATATATACACACTGTGACCACTAATGTGTAGCTGAATACATGTTTTAATGAATTCTTACTTACTTACTTACTTAGTCGTTCCCCTTCTACCGTGAGGTGTAGAGGTTTGGAAGAGAGAGCGCCAGACCATTCTATCAGCTGTCTTCTTCCTGGCCTGGTTCCATTCTAGTCCTCGGTCCTTCAAAGATTGTCTAATGTTGTCCTCCCAGCGGACTCTGGGTCATCCTGGAGGTCTGGATCCCTGGCTCTTTGTTTCCCATGCTTGTCTTGGTAGCCGATCTTCTCCCATTCTGCAGACATGGCCAAACCATCTCAGTTGGGACTGTTCTATTTGGGTCTGCAGCGGGTGGGATTTTAGGCCTTGACGTATCGTCTGGTTGCGGACCATGTCTCTTCTTGTTACTTCAACCACTTTCCTCAGATACCTCATTTCTGAGGTTTGGATCCGGCTTTTGTGGGTTGTAGTCATTGCCCACGACTCGCATCCATATGTCAAGACTGGGACATAGGTGGAGCGGTATACAGCCATCTTCGTTTTCTTACCAACCTCTTTCTTGCTGAGGAATCCACGATTTATGGCCTGAAAAAGTCTCCCAGCCGCTGCTTTTCGAGTGGCCAACTCTTCTTTGATGCCTCCCTTTCGGTCTATAATAGCTCCGAGATATTTAAAGTGGTCGACCTGCTCCAGGACCTGTTCTCCCAACTTAATCTGATGTTTTCTTTCTTCTCGTGATATCACCATGGATTTTGTTTTAGAGCTGCTTATGACCATCCCTCTCTTCTCCAGCTCTTCCTTCCAGACTTGCAGGTTGGATTGGAGATGTGCCTCTGATTTAGCAATCAGGGCAACATCATCAGCAAATGCCAGCTCCGAAATATAGACCTGTCTCATCTTCCAGTACCCCACTGAATACTTTCTTGTTCTCTCCTTACATGCCTTGATGACATCGTCCATAAGGAGTATGAAGAGGTAAGGTGATAGGATATCACCTTGTCTTACACCAGTGGTGGTCCTGAACTCTTCTGACTTATGGTTTGCTGTCCTCACATAATTTCTGCAAGACTTGTAGAAGCTCTTTTAATGAATTCACATCTATAAAATGTCTAGTGGTGTGATAAAATCAGTCTGCTTGATGATAGCTTGGCATTACAAGAAACATCATTTTTTTTTAAACTTCTTACTGATGTAACAAATATCAAAATCAGAAAATTCAGAATAAAGTCATGTGTATTTGAAAACAATATGCCAAAGATGGGGAATTCACAGAAAATCAGGTGTAATGTTGAGCACCACACTCATTTCTGAATAGGTCAACGCTTTCAAATGCACATGAAATGCATTTAAAATCATTTTTGACGAAAGTAACATGCCCCTTCTGAAAGCAGGGAATCTGAATTTTCATAAAACACAAAAATCTTAAAATCAGTATTGTAAACTGTGAAATATTTCTAGAGCTTTTCTTGTATTCAAATGTGGTGACAGATTGTTGGTTTAATCAGAAAGTGCCTCAAATAGAGTTGTTTTTTCATTGTTGTTTTTAACCACCCATTTTTCAGGTCCCTGCTTTTCAAGACTTTCAAGTATCTCTACTGAGCAATAACAAGCTCCTGCTTGGGGGGAATGGGAATATGGGCCAATGTCAAAGGATAACAACACAGTTAAAAGATATTACAATGTCTTTGCAAGCTGTAAATGCTCTAATGTTACTACTTCAGACAAACACATGTGGTTACACAACAACTAGTTACAAAGTCTGCACATTACAAATCAGAAGACCGACATTTTTTCGTGCCTGCAGTTAAACAAAAAAAAAAGTAACAGTAATTCAATAAAAATGTTTTAATTCAAGTGATCATTGCTAATTTCTTCATAATGCAACCAGGCAATTAAAAATCAAATCAAATTTTAAAAAATCAAGTGCACACTTTTTAAGACAGATGTTCGGAGTAAATATATTGTGGCATTCAGGCTCTTCAATGCCGTCACGCAAACAGAATTTTCCCTGTCACTGTTCTACATATTTCCTTCAACTTTTCTTCCTTTCAAATCTAAATATGTCATCTACACACCAGCCACAACTGATTGAGATATCCTCACTTCAACATGTCTTAACAAACTGGATATACCAGTCTACACTTCTATAATGCCTTTATAATAGCAACTAAGCCTCTACTGCAAGAATATTCTACTGACAAGGAACAAAAACATAACTAGCCGTGCAACCACCACTTCAGGACAACCCTACGGTTATAAACAGATCTTCAGAAGCATCACTACTTCCACTCATATTTATGATTTAAACAGGAGATTTTTTTACGCCAGTATTGCCAGATAAACGTAACACTTTCTGTGTCATATATTTTCTGGTTTTTTTTCTTCCCCTCAACACTAATAAAGCATCAGATAGAAATCTCACATCATGTTACATGTCTGCAACCTTTTATCCAAAATCTCTTGAAACAAAATTTGTTTAGTGAAGCATCACTATATGCACCCTTGTGTCTTCCTGAGGGTATCTAAGAGACAATGACAAGAATAGGACTACCACACCCTCAGGCATGTCATACAAGGTGATGTGAGTTGCATGGGGCTGGTGATCTCATGTAAAACAAACTGCTACAGAAACCAAAGCTGTAACAGCACGTGAATGGATGGTGCAGGCTTCCTGCAAGGGGACTAGCTACAGCGGTGGCTCCGTGCTCTGTAAGGAGCACAAAGGAAAATAATGACCCAAGCCAGCGTTCAGTGTCAGTAGCACATTGTTGACTTGCCCCTATTTTTATACTGTCATGCTATTGCAATACATTTAAACAAGTAGATGTATGAGCCAGAGCAATGTAAACATAGTATGGTCAGCTGTGTCTTGCACTGCTACAAACCACTGCGTCTGCAGCTCTCACATGTTTTTGGTATATTTTTGTGGTTCTCAGGTTTAATTTCACCGAGAAAATGTCAAAAATGGCTGCAGATAATGCTATGGGTAACAGTGAGGAGAAGATTACAAGGAAGCATCTCTCATTATGGACAGCGCAGGACATGAGGTAATGAAGATGCTACACAGTAGTGTGTCTGTGCGGCATCTTAATGAATAATATGTTGTGAGAACTACTACTGTATAAGACTTAAAGAAACGGAAAGACAAGATGTTGAAGTTTTACAATGACAGTGACGACTAGAAACTAATGACAAATAGGAAAACTGTTTGTTTGCAGGATGCTGTCACAGAAGTTTCTCGGGTTTTACCATAATCATCTACTGTACCATTATTCTGAAATTCACAAAAATATCTGGCTCCAAAAGTTTCTGATAAAAGGCTGCGGACCTGTATACAATTCACAACTGAGGCTGAAGTATATACAACTTATTAACTGCAGTGCTAGTCATCATAGGACCTCCCAGATTCCTCACCACCCCACCAAACAGCATCAGTTCTCCCCTTCCCTCCAATATGCTGCAACATATCGTCTCTGTTGGGGCACCTGTGGGCTGTAATTCACTCAAAGGCTTCCACTCAGCCATCCCATCAGTCAACACTCTCCCGATGTCCAAAACATGGACATCCATTTTATTTCTTGTGGATATAAGATCAGGAACTTGCTGATCTGGAGAACCATCATCAGAGTTGTCATTAGATTTCTGGACCCTGGCTGCCGCTAGGGCACGAGATTTGGAGCGTAGAAGCTCTTCCTGCCGCTGTAAGGCCTCCAGCTGTTTCTGCCGGTTATTCATTGCATTTGGGCGTATGGATGGCATGCTGCCAATACCCCTAGCTTTTCTGGCTGCATGGCTGGTCAAGCGCTGTAAACTTCCAAACTGCGGTTGATCTGCATTTTGTTGTGGAGCATGAGGAAGGAGCTGCCTGTGAACATATTCATGTTGCTGAGGGTAATGCTGTGATACCCCCACATGCTGCCCTTGTTCATTTCCCCACCTGTTGGAAATTCTATGAAAGTAACCCTCAGCCTCCTCTTCATCCACCCCTTGGGCCTGGTTATGATGGTCACTGGGACCTGGGAGATTCAAGCAATCTCTGTGCAGCCGTTGCTGTAAGGAAAGTAGGTTACTGTTTGTCTGTAACACTTTCTCTGGTTCTCTTCCACCCAAATCCTCTGAGTAAACAGACCCAATGTCGTGATGCTGCTGTGACTGAAGTTGGTGCTGCTGCTGAAGATGTGGTTGTTCAAGATGTTGCTGCTGCAATTGATTTTGCTGAGAATGATGCTGCTGCTGAAGTTGATCTTGCTGTGAATGATGATGCAGTTGATCTTGCTGTGGATGTTGCTGCTGCACATCCTGCCTGGGACTATGCTCAAGCTGAAGTGACTCTGGGGAAACTGGGGAACTGTCCGTACTACTACAACTGCTATCGCTACTGGACCAGCTAGAATTATGGGATGTTCTCTGCTTGTTATGAACTCCGATGTTACGAGTCTGTCTGACTTTTGATGATCTGGCTATCACAACTATTGTGTCCTTGACCTGGGGAAAATTAACATTCATACACTGTAATTTTTGCTGACAACAGCACTATAGTGAAATGTCAAATTTTAATATCTTAAATCAAGATCGCAGCAGAGTCTATAAAAGCCTCCAATCCCCAAAGATATGACTGCTGTTGGGCCACAGGCACACTGACCTCACATCTACTGCCTTCTGGGTTAGTATTTTTTTTTTAAATAAAGGCTAATGGAGTTAACTGTACACAAATCTAATGAAAGGCAAGGGTAAACCACCACTGAATTACACCGGATGAGATCATGTTTTCACTATATCTGAATAATATAAATTCAACTGATAAAAACCAAGACCAGGAAGAAAAAGAAATACCCTGGTAGCTGCCACACAGCATGGGGGAGATACTGATAATACAGCTAATTCTAGATACCAGAGACTGCAGGAAACAGAGTGATAAGACCTTCAATGCCAGTTGCCATGGCACTTGATAATGTTGAAATCAATATGCCCTTAAACATGGTTAGAAGATACAAATTCCTGATTTACTCAGTTATATTACATTGTCAACTGACCAGATATCAAAGCTGGCTTTTTATAGGGGCACAATCCCACTTTACACTTCACTGAAGTGGGCATTCGTTTGTTAACTATTCCATAACCAAGGAACCTTTCACCAATATAACCATGTACAAAGCAAATAATAACTCTCACAAATCAACACGGCTTAATATTTGGAGTACACATACAGAACATATTGAATAATTTAAGAAATTAATAATAAACATCTAAAATATTCTGAAAATACTAGACAATTTAAAAAAATACTGTGTGGCCTGTGAAAGATAGGCATATTGGTGAGTGTAAAAAACAATGAACTAATACAAAGAAATTATAAGACTCCAGAAATTCAGATAAATGAGGAACTATAAACAAATGATCTATGTTAAGCAAGATACTAACAACAAAACCTACCATTAAGATAAGCAAGGAACTATGTCAAACTAGCTATATCACAAGCAATGATCTGCACCAAACAAATGAACTTTACTAAACTAGCCACATGACAAGTAATGAACTATACCAAACTATTGAACTATACAAAACTAGCCATATGACAAGTAATGAGCTATACCAAACTAGTGAACTATACCAAACTAGCCATCTGACAAGTAATGAACTACGCCAAACTAGCTATATCACAAGCAATGAACTACACCAAACTGGTGAACTATACCAAACTAGCCATATCACAAGCAATGAACTATGCCAAACTAGTGAACTACACCAATCTAGCTATATCACAAGCAATGAACTATGCCAAACTAGTGAACTACACCAATCTAGCTATATCACAAGCAATGAACTATGCTAAACTAGTGAACTATACCAAACTAGCTATATCATAAGGAATGAACTATAGCAAATTAGTGAACTAAAACAAACTAGGCATATGACAAGTAATGAACTATGCCAAACTAGTGAACTATACCAAACTAACCATATGATAAGTTTATGAACTAAGCCAAACTAGTGAACTATACCAAACTAGCAATATGACAAGTAATGAACTATATCAAACTAGTGAACAATATGAAATAAGCTATATGACAAGACAGACTAGCTCAGGCGTTGGCGTAGCTGGCAAGTCTTTTTTAGGGCTTAAGCTAGCAGATAGATAATGTTGGTCCTTTTCAGGACTTAGTATCTATCAACGCTGATTGGGTTAGCAGTCAACAGAGTTGACTTTTTTTTTTGAGATGGTAAATGCGCTCTGATATAACCAAATAGGTTGAAAGTAACGCGCCTCACCAGAAGAAGGCAAAAACCGAACCAAAAAATATTTAAAAATATGACAAGAATTGAAGTGTATCAAATTTACTTAATTATAAGAAACTACACAAAATCGACCCCAAAGAACTATAGCAAACCTATTATAGAACAATAAACTGTATCAAACCTACTATATTGTCTATAACAGGGTTGTGGAGTCAGCTAACAAATTTTCCGACTACAACTCCTATTTGTTAAGTCCGACTCCGACTAAGTTTTTTTACTAGTCATAAAATTATGCACTAATATGGAGTTGTATGTATAAGTATGGTATAAGTACAGTATAAGTATGGTGTATGTGTGAATAAATGAATACAGGGTATGTGGCTTTCATAGATTACATTTTTAACCATTCATTCATACAATAATACTTACTTACTTATTCGTTCCTCTTCTACCGTGGGGTGTAGAGGTTTGTAAGAGAGAGCGCCATACTATTCTATTGGCTGTCTTCCTCCTGGCTTGGTTCCATTCTAGTCCTCGGTCCTTCAAAGATTGTCTAATGTTGTCCTCCCAGCTGACTTTGGCTCGTCCTGGAGGCCTGGCTCTTTGTTTCCCATGCTTGTCGTGGTAGCCGATCTTCTCCCATTCTGCAGACATGGCCAAACCATCTCAGTTGGGACTGTTCTACTTGGGTCTGCAGGGGTTGGGTTGGATTTTTAGGCCTTGACGTATCATCTGGTTGTGGACCATGTCTCTTCTTGTTACTTCAACCACCTTCCTCAGATGCCTCATTTCTGAGGTTTGGATCTAGCTTTTGCGGGTTGTAGTCATTGCCCATGACTCGCATCCATACGTCAAGACTGGGACATAGGTGGAGCGGTATACAGCCATCTTTGTCTTCTTACCAACTTCTCTTTTGCTGAGGAATCCTCAATTTATGGCTTGAAAAAGTCTCCCAGCTGCTGCTCTTCGGGTAGCCAACTCTTCTCTGATGCCTCCCTTTCGGTCTATGACAGCTCCAAGGTATTTAAAGTGGTCGACCTGCTCCAGGACCTGTTCTCCCAGCTTAATCTGATGTCTTCTTTCCTCTCGTGATATCACCACGGTTTTTGTTTTTGAGCTGCTTATGATCATCCCTCTCTTCTCCAGCTCTTCCTTCCAGACTTGCAGGTTGGATTGACAATGTGCCTCTGATTTAGCAATCAGGGTAACATCATCAGCAAATGCCAGCTCTGAAATACAGACCTGTCTCATCTTACAGTACCCCCACTGAATACTTTCCTGTCCTCTCCTTACATGCCTTGATGACATCGTCCATGAGGAGTATGAAAAGATAAGGTGACAGGATATCACCTTGTCTTACACCAGTGGTGGTCCCGAATTCTTCTGACTTATGGTTTGCCGTCCTCACATAATTTCTGCAAGACTTGTTGAAGCTCTGTATAGCATGAATCAGAGGTGATGGAATGTTCTTCCTTGCCAAACAGTCCCAGAGTTTGTTCCAGGGGACCTTGTCAAATGCCTTTTCTAGATCTAAGAAGCAAAGATGGATCTCACTCTTATACTCAAGAGCCTTTTCATTCAACTGCCTGAGTGTGAAGATTAGGTCTTGAGTACTTCGATTTGCTCGGAAGCCACATTGAACCTCATCCATTTGTGGCTCAGCTAGGTGCCTGAGTCTCTGCTCCAGGATTCTAGAGTAGATTTTACCAGGGATACTGAGAAGGGATATGCCTCTATGGTTTCCACATTGTCGGTTGTCACCCTTTTTAAAAATCGGTGTTATATGGCAATCTCCCAATCCTTTGGTATGGTCTTGTTGCACCAAGCGCCCGTAGGACCCTTAGGAGTAATAGGTCGCCTGCTGCTCCCATGTACTTAACCATTTCTGGTGTTATGCCATCATATCCTGCAGCTTTGCCCATCTTGATTTTCTCCATTGCAGCCTTCAGTTCTTCCATCTTTATGTCATTTTCATCACCATTGGTTTCCTCTTCTGTGCCAGTGGTTTTCATTTCTGATGTTTGACCTTGCTCACCATCCAGGAGTTCTGAAAAATATTCTTTCCTTTACTTCTTTTGGGGCAGTAAGCAATATGCCTTCCTTGTCCTTTATAAATTTAGGAGGACACTGTTTTTTCTTCCTCATATTCTTTAGGGTCTTATAGAATAATTTCTGGTTTTCTTGCGCATCGTTTTCTAGCTTTTCTCCAAATTCTTCCCAGGACTTCTATTTTGCTGCTAGCACCTTGTTCTTTGCTTCTGTTCTGAGTATCATATATTCTCTATGTTTCTCTGTTTTTCCTGCTGTGTTTTTAGCTCCTAAGTATTGATTCCATGCCTTTTTCTTCTCTCTTATTTTCTCTTTAACCTCATCAATGTGTCCTCTTTCTCTTGTTCCCAAGTCGAACTTCACCACATGCTTCTGCTGCAGCTGTCTTTTTGATGTCCTTGAATATCAGCCAGTGTTTCCAGGTCTTCAGGTAATTCATACAATAATACAAAACACAAACTTAAAAAGTATTTTAAAATATGATAATATGATTCCCTTGCATGGATCAAACATGGATCTCTCTTGGCCTAATTCTAGTAAAATTTGGAGTTTCTTTACCGACTCCACTATAAAAACGATCGACTTCATGACTCCGACTCCACAGCTCTGGTCTACGACTGGCAAGGAACAATACAAAACTATCCATATAACAAGCAAGGAACTATCTCAAACTAGCTATAAGAGAAGGTGAGAACTAAAACAAACTAGCTATAAGAGAAAGTAGGAACTAAACCAAACTAGCTATAAGAGAAAGTAGGAACTAAACCAAACTAGCTATAAGAGAAGGTAGGAATTATACCAAACTAGCTATAAGAGAAAGTAGGAACTAAACCAAACTAGCTATAAGAGAAGGTAAGAATTATACCAAAATAGCTATAAGAGAAAGTAGGAATTATCCCAACTAGCTATAAGAGAAGGTAGAAATTATACCAAACTAGCTATAAGAGAAGGTAAGAATTATACCAAACTAGCTATAAGAGAAGTTAAGAATTATACCAAACTAGCTATAAGATAAGGTAGGAATTATCCCAAACTAACTATAAGAGAAGGTAGGAATTATACCAAACTAGCTATAAGAGCAGGTAAGAATTATACCAAAATAGCTATAAGAGAAGGTAGGAATTATACCAAACTAGCTATAAGAGAAGGTAAGAATTATACCAAACTAGCTATAAGAGATGGTAAGAATTATACCAAACTAACTATAAAAGGAGGTAGGAATTATACCAAACTAGCCATATACATATAGCGAGGAGTTATACTTAAACCCAATAAATAATAATAATCAAGAAACTACATTAAACCTATTATAATGACAAACAAGGAACTATACCAAAATAAATATGTGAAGGTGAGGTACTGTATCAAACAACTACATTACAGCACACAATTATACCACAAAAACCATACCAACAGCTATATGACTTACCAGGTATGGCTGCACATCTAATATACAAAGTCTCCATAACTAATCAATATTCTAGCTGTGACACAGAAGTGTTCTGACACTACTTACCCGGCATGCAGCATGACACCAAGTTTGAGGCGCTGCCAACTCTGGATGCTTGATTGTGAGTTTTGTCCACTGCCAAGGGTCTGAAGCATGCAAGGTCAACAGCCACATGTCACTGTAAACCTAACAATGATATAAGAAGTATTTCAAGAGCTCCCTGCAAACCCATAAACAAGCATTAAGTTATTATCTAAACTAAAGGTCACATCTTTGCCAAAAGGGTACTCAACAAGTCTTCAGTCTATATGACAAAAGAGAATACTTTTTTATACATACCAAAAAAAAATACTGAAATGAAAGTAGCTTCCAAACATCTTTAACACAAGCAGTTCTTAAGCAAAACCCCCCAAAAAAACAACATACTATAGGTCTGTATTATTTTATCCAAACACCTGAAAGCTGAAATATTCTGAAAATTGAAAGCTTCTTTGGGCGACTTTGGGCGTTTTAAATTACAATTGTGCGACTGGAAAATTTTCAAACACATTCTCTGTGACTTCCTGCTATTTCGGGCGACTTTTTGCTATTTTGGCAAAAAAAACAGGTTTCCGAAACATCGCTGTTCCCGAGGATTTTGGATAAACGGATATGGTCCTGTCGAGTATTTCAAGAAGCAATAAAGAAGGAATTAAATACATGATCCCCATAGTACTAATTGTCTAGGTGCTATGTCCTGTAATGAACAAATCCCACCACCTTTTAAGGAAAATAAAGAAAAGACGCCTAAAACTCAACTGAACACCTATTAAAAGAGCAAGTGGGTCTTTCAGTTTTTTGTTTGTGCATTGACCATAAGTCTGACTACAAAGATTCAATGAAGTTGAAATGAAATGAAAGCAATGAAGTGACCACGGGTGAATAAGTTCCGTCATCAGGACATGCAGCATAAATAAATTATTTTTTCATATGTTTTGTAGGCTTACTTGTTCGTATTAACATAACAAAAGAACTGTCTGTAACAGACTTTTGATCTTGACTTCATTATGTTCTGGTGCATGCAGGACCAGCAACTAGTTCTTTCCATCTGCTCACTGGCCATCTCATGTCTGTGTTACAGTCAGATAGAGATATGTTTTTTGGTACGGTCAAAGAGAAGGTACTGACTGTTTACTTTTGGTTCAGATTAGATTTAATTGTTATCTTCCCTTGACATTATTCAGATGTCCACATAAGGATATCTAAGTGGTATACAGATGCCCATATAAGGAGCGCTCTGGTCAGTTTTCTGGGAACGCTCTGGAACGATCCATGGGTAAACGCTACTCATGATGCGGGTGTCTACGCATGCGCGATTGATTTGCGCGGGTCGGAAGGACGGTTTCTTAGAGGAGTCTGGCTGAGCGATTTGAGCGGAGAGGGTGTTCCGCGATGTTTTTCTGGCAGTGTAAAAGGGGATCAGAGTTCTGTGTGTGTTAAATATATTTAAGATTCCCCTTGATTGTGATTCTGGCATAGTTCGGTAAAGCCTAGGAAATGGCCTGTGTTTCTTGTGTATTTTGTTTCCTGGAGTGCAGAGCAGGTAACAATACTTTTGAAACTATTTGTAGTAACTACAAACTTGACATTTTGAGGTGACTTACTCCCGGTGCAGGAAGTAGAGTTACAGAAGATATATAGATTAATATTGAGTACTTGGGAGTCCGCTATCTATGCGGCCTATTTTTGCCAGAGATGTACCTGACTTGCTGTGTCAGAAGATATATAGATTAACATTGAGTACTTGTAAGCCCGCTGTCTACGCGGCCTATTTTTGCCAGAGATGTACCTGACTTGCTGTGTCAGAAGATATATAGATTAACATTGAGTACTTGTAAGCCCGCTATCTATGCGGCCTATTTTTGCCAGAGATGTACCTGACTTGCTGCGTCAGAAGATATATAGATTAACATTGAGTACTTGTAAGCCCGCTGTCTACGCGGCCTATTTTTGCCAGAGATGTACCTGACTTGCTGTGTCAGAAGATATATAGATTAACATTGAGTACGTGGTAGCCCGCTCCTTATGCGGCTTGATTTTTGCAAGAGTCTCTGTAGTGTTGGATACTATGAACTAATGCTATCTACGTGATGTGGAAGATGATTGAGCCTTGTCCTAATGACAGTACGTTTGTTTTGATGTCAACGTATGTTTCTGTTGTCTCGTATTAAACTGTTTGAAACGTCACCAGCCATCCAACGCTTCATGACTTCTACCTATGTGTTGTGGTGCTCAAACATGTCCCATTGACACTGCCTCTCTGATGTCTTAACCACACTGCAACACCAGATTTCTACACAAACAACGTACTTTTACAGTGGTGGCCAGTGTGGGGATCTGTTACCCAAACGACATTTGCGTCACAAGATCTGCAACGTAATAATTGATAATAACATTGATCATCTTCCCGAGCTACCACTGTTCCCATTCTACAGTGGTTAGCCAGCTTCCTGTCAGCGATATAGTGTAATTTTGTCATCATTGTCTGAAAGTTCCCTTCTTGTCAGTCCTCGTTCCTGTCAAGTTATGTCAATAAGGCAGTGTTGCCAGTTCAAGTTCAACATGTCAGGAATCGAAGTAATGTAAGATGTCTGTACCTTATGTCACAGAGTTGCTGTATCCTTTCAGCGTTGGATCTTCCTGTCGCTGAACTGTGTTTGCTGAGAACTTCATTGCTGTTATTCTCGAGGCCAGGGTTTTTTCGCCAGTTAAGATAAGTGGCTATATGTTGTGTAAACTGTGCCTCTATATGTGTTGTGATTAAGCCTTCCTCTCAGCACATTCTATTCATATTCCTTGTTTTATGTTACATGTTTTCTTTGTTTATATGCCATATTTGTCTTTATATTTCTGCGGGCTTGGTTGGCGGTGACTGTCGTAGAATATCCCACTTTACCGAGGGTCTACGACAGCGTTCTTTAAGAACGATTGCAAATTTCCCACAGTGGAAATTGCAGGCGACTTTTGTTGCTGATATTTATTGTTTAGCTGTGACGAGATGTGTTAGTGTCGTTTTCATATATTTTTCTCCGTTCTTAGTTTTTTTTATTTGATTTGTTTGTATTTGTCTGCCTCCCTTTCCTATCGTTTATTTCTATACACCTTTTCGTTTATACACGGTGTAGTCGATTGTTTTGTTGGTGATTCGCAGCTGTCATTACATACTTTGTAAGATTCTACTTTAGTTTTGCTTTAGTGTTTATTTGATTTTTGTGAACGTTGTCGTTTGTTCTTGATGCTTTGTCTTTGTCATTCCAGTTGTTGTTATTCATTGTTATTATATACTGTCAATATTGGTATGCACAATAAGTATATAAGTGATTATACTTATATTATATAAGTGATATACTTCCATACAGTCTGTCTCAGAAAGGTAATGAACATCAAATGGCAAGACAAGATCCCAGATACCGCCGTTCTTGACAGAGCTGGTATCCCTAGCATCGATACTATTCTGATGCAGTCACAGATTCGCTGGGCAGGTCATGTAGTCCGCATGCCAGACCATCAACTGCCAAAGATACTCTTTTATGGTGAGATGCAGAAGGGTAGACGCTCCCATGGTGGCCAAAAAAAGCGCTTCAAAGACACGCTTAAGGCTTCATTAAAAACCTTTGACATAAACCCTGACACATGGGAAGCTGCTGCGCAAGACCGAACTGCCTGGCGCACATCTCTTCGTGGTGGTGCAGTGGCATGCAAATCTTCCAGAAGAGCAGCAGCGGAACAGCGGAGACAAGCTAGAAAAGACTGTGTAATAAAACCTTCTTGTGATGCAAACATTCCCTGCCCACACTGTCTGAGATCCTTCCAGGCCCGCATCGGGCTCATCAGTCACCTTCGTACTCATAGACTATCCTAACAATTGGATGAACAGAGTGGTCTTCATCACCCGTGATGGACGAACGAACAACGAACAAGTGATTAATTATATTATTGATAACTAAGGTATTGATACAAGTTCTTGAGCAAAGACTTGTCACCCACTGAGTTGGGATAAAGTGAGTTTCTCAAATAATAATTATTGCACAGGGTATTGATCTTATAATTAGACATAATGTCTACATTGGATTATTTTATTGAGCAAGGGAAAACCCTTGGCAAAACTGGAGATAAATTAGAGGAATTTGCTCTTGCTGAATATGCCAAGGCGCAGAAGGCTGAAGAAAAGAGACAGAAAATTGAAGCTGAAGATAGGAGATTGCAGATGCAAGCAGATGAGAGAAAATTCCAAATTAATATTAGACAAACATAAAGGTATGTTTTCAGGCACTCGTAAGAAATAAAGAAGTAGAACACTCAGACAACAGAAAAACAACAGACGTGAGTGGCTTACCCAGGGTTCGAACCCCGTACCTTCCGTACGACAACACCGCCTAGCTATACAAGCGAATCACACTAACCTCACGGCCAGCTAGGCATCCCCAAAAAAGGATGCTTTACTGACCGGTCATCAGTGCGAAACACAAGACAACACCGGAAGTTTACAATGGACACCTCAGCCTATTAATGACGCAATCACTTCTGTTGTTCCTCTATTCTGCAGTATATGTCAGTCCAAACAAGACAAAGACCTTGATACTGTGTCCAGTAAATGATAGAAGACTTAAGGACAGTAGTATAGAACAGAGGGTAGGTTTCTGGTATTGTATAAACATTAATAACACATAAGGAAGGGAAACCCGAGGCCTGTAAACAGTAAATTAATATTAGACAAACATAAAGGTATGTTTTCAGGCACTCGTAAGAAATAAAGAAGTAGAACACTTAGACAACAGAAAAACAACAGACGTGAGTGGCTTACCCAGGGTTCGAACCCCGTACCTTCCGTACGACAACACCGCCTAGCTATACAAGCGAATCACACTAACCTCACGGCCAGCTAGGCATCCCCTTATGTGTTATTAAAATTCCAAATGGAGATGGAACAAAAGAAATTAGAAACTGAAGAGAGAAAAATTCAGCAGCAAAGAGAAGCAGATGAAAGAAAATTCCAAATGGAGATGGAAAATAAAAAATTAGAAAGAGAGGCTGAAGATAAAAAATACAAATGCAAATGGAAGCTGAAGAAAGAAAATGAAGCTAGAAGCTGAAGAAAGAAAACAAAAGCTAGAAGCTGAAGAAAGAAAGGAAAAGAGAAAATGTTACATGACGAAAGAGTCTTAGCAATGGAGCTGGAGAAAATAAAAGTGGTAAATTCGAGTAATGCACAAAATGGTACAAGCAATCAATCAACTTCTGACAAGGCAAATATTAAGACTTATGATGTTAAGTTACCTGCTTTCAATCCTACTCGAGATGATATTGCATTCTATCTAGATAGATTTCAGTTGGCATGCGACTCCCATAAGATAGACAAGTCGCAATATTGTGAGCAACTAGGTAGGTTACTTACAGGTGATGCCCAAAAGGTTATGATGTCGGTGGAAGGCAAAAATAACTATGAGGTTGTCAGAGCGGCCCTGTTACAAAAATACCAACTGGATGAAGAAGGTTATCGCCTACGCTTTAGGTCTCTGTTGCCAGAGACAGGGAAAGATTTTTCAGACTTTATATCAGAAATTCGCCTGACTTTTAATCGTTAGGTGGAATTGTCTAAAACTGAACACACATATGAGGCCATTGTTGACTTACTGCTTCGTGACAAAATTATGTCATCTGTGAGTAAAAACTTTCTTTCCTTTCTTCATGAGCGAAAACCTCCAAATATAAAAGATATGGAACAATACTGCCGTCAATATGTCACGGCACATCCTAATGAAACGTTTAGCAACTCTAAAGTCGAAGAAAGTTTACCCGTTGCTTCAGCAACACCATATGGTCCTAATTTTCATCGTAAATTTCAAAGGCCTCAGCGCAATTTTGATAAAAGGAATAATCGTGGTTTTGGACAGAACTAAGGGGGTCCATCACGTAATGATTCTTCTTCAGGGAACTGGAGACAATTTAATAATCCTCAACATTTTGGTCATAACAATTATAAGAACTTCAGAGGAGGTTACCACAATAGAGGTTATCAAACCAATAATAACTTCTCAGGTAGACAACAAAACCCATCTAATAGGAATTTTGATCAAAGGAGAAATGACAATCGCAACTATGGAAACTGGGGTTCAAATCATAACAATAGTTCCATTAGAGGAAATGACAATAATTGCAATAACAATAATAGCCGCGATAGATCGCAAAACGACAATAATAGATCCTTTCGCCAAGCTAACTTTGCTCAACAAGAGCCTCAGGAGGTTAATAATCAAGGTAACAACAATAATAGTGTCAATAATGCTAATGCTTGCTTTGCTTTCGATTTTGAGAGGGCATCTCAATGCCCGCAATGCACAACTTTGTTCCAACCTACTGCTATATCTACCTTGAGTTGCGGTCATCCTCTACCTGCCGCAGCTGCGCATGACGGAAGAGGGTCTCTTATTCTACATAAGGGTTTAGTGAATAATATGCCAGTCTCAGTTCTTTTTGATTCTGGATGTACAACGGTCGGGGTCAAACAGTTCCTCATAGATTCTTCTTGTGTCACTGGAAAGGTAGTGAAATGTGTGACATTTGGTGGGACACTTGAGAAATTCCCGACTGCTATCATTCATATTGCCACTCCCTTTTTTACGGGACGTGTACACGCATGTATACTCCCAAATCCCATTGCGGATCTTATCGTTGGACGTATACACGGAATTAAGGAGTGTACACCGCAGCAAATTGCTATTTGGGAGAAGGAAAATATTCAGGCTGCTAATGCAGTCACTACAAGAGCACAAGCTCAAAACATTTCTCACACTCCATCAACCGAAATTAATGAAGTGCATAACAACGATGATCACTCAGTGATTTCCCGAGAGTCTTTTATAAAACACCAACAAACGGACACTTCTTTGGAAAAATTCTTCCGCCTTGTACAAAATGATAATCCAAACCATAACACAAATCGCAAATCTTGGATCTCGATAAAGAATGGAGTATTAGTTCGTATGGTACGAGATTCGCCTTCGTCTATTCATTCGCACACCCGTGTGTTACCGGGGCCCGAAAGGGGAGCAAAGAATAGTAACACTGTCCCCTACCAAGCATGTCGTAAAAAGCGACTAAGGAGGGTTGGGCATGGGGCCGGTTACACCATCCTGTAAAAAAAAATTTTAAACCACAAAAAACTTCAACAAATATGGACAAGTCAAATAAAGAAAATAAAACACAGCCATCCAAGACAGGGGAAGGTCCTCTCGCGGGGAGGCGTATGATGCAACACAGAGAAAGCCGAAAGGAGTCTGTGTTGCTGACTAACCTTCTTTCTTCTAGGAGAACTTCCAGATTTGGCACCTGGAATGTTCGGACATTAAACGAACAAGGGAAAGTGGCGCAAGTAGCAGCAGAAATGAGGGAATACAAAATCGAGGTTCTGGGAATGTGTGAAACAAAGTGGAAGGGGGTAGACAGGAAGATACTCATCACAGGTGAATTGGTGCTGTCCTCAGGACATGAAGACGAAAGTTCACACCACAGTGAAGGGGTAGCTCTTATGTTATCTAAAGAAGCACAGAAAGCACTAATTGAATGGGAAGCTGTTGGACCCAGAATAATAACAGCTTCTTTCAAAACAGCTAAAAAGAAAATTCATGTAAATGTCATCCAATGTTATGCACCAACTAATGACAAAGAAGAGTCTGTGAAAGAAGCATTTTATACTAAACTACAGGAAATTATGGATAAAGTAAAAAGAAGAGACATCACAATTTTGATGGGTGACATGAATGCAAAGATAGGTACAGTCAACACTGGATTCGAAGAAGTCATGGGAAAACATGGGCTAGGAGTAATGAATGAAAATGGAGAGCTATTCGCAAACTTCTGTGCTTCATATCAACTGGCTATAGGAGGAAGCATGTTTCCACATAAGAGAATACACAAGGCAACATGGATATCACCAGACCATAGAACAGAAAATCAGATTGATCATATATGCATAAACAAGAAGTTTAGATCATCATTGCAGGATGTAAAGGTATATAGAGGAGCAGATGTGGCATCAGATCACCATCTTCTGATAGCCAAAGTAAAAATGAAACTCAAGAGATATGCAACAATGCAAAATTATAGACAACAGTTTAATGTAGGACAGCTAAGAAATCAAGAAACAAGAGACAAATTTGCGGTCACAGTATCCAACAAATTCCAAGTGCTCCAACAGCTGGAAGATGTAGAGAATACAGAAGACTATTGGCAGCAGGTCAAAACAGTATGGAAGGAGACATGTGAAGAAATACTGGGGAAAAGGGAAAGACAACAAAAAGCATGGATAACAACAGAAACCATCAATAAGATAAAAGACAGAAAAAACAAGAAAGCAGAGTTAAACACAAGCAAAACTAGAAGCTGAAGCTCCAAAGCCAAGGCTCAAGAAGTGTACACAGAAGCAAACAAAGAAGTAAAAAGAAGTATCAAAAGAGACAAGAGGAAGTATATTGAGGAGTTGGCAAGAGAGGCAGAAGATGCTGCAGCCAAAGGAAATATGAGAGAACTGTATAGCAGCACAAAGAAGCTAACAGGGAAATACAAGCAAACAAGTTGCCTCATAAAAGACAAGAATGGGAAACTGCTCAGCAATATACAAGAGCAAATGAAGAGGTGGACAGAATATTTTGGGGACCTTCTCAATAGACCAGCTCCACAAAACCCGCCGGACATCCAGCCAGCAGAAGAAGAGCTACAAATTAACGGTGAAAGACCAACGAAGGAAGAAATAAAGAAAGCCATAAAGCTTCTAAGAGAGGGAAAAGCGTCTGGACCTGATGGCATTCCAGCAGAGGCCATCAAAGCAGATATCGACACGGCTACAGAGATGTTATATAAATTACTTGGTAAAGTCTGGGAAAAGGAAGAGATACCAGCAGAATGGAAGGAAGGATATCTGGTTAAGTTGCCTAAGAAGGGAAATTTACAAGAGTGCACAAATTATAGAGGAATAATGTTACTATCAGTGCCAGGAAAAGTATTAAACAGGATTATCCTTGAGAGATTAAAAGAGTCCATAGACAAGAAACTGAGAGATGAACAAGCAGGTTTTCGACAAAACAGATCATGTACAGACCAGATAGCCACTTTGAGAATAATAGTTGAACAAAGTCTGGAATGGAATTCACCACTATACATCGGATTTGTGGACTACGAAAAGGCATTTGACAGTGTAGACAGAGAATCACTTTGGAAATTGATGAGGCATTATGGAGTTCCCCTGAAGATCATTAATTTAATAAAGAAAACATATGAAGACATGACATGCAGAGTTCTTCACGAAGGACAGCTTACAGAACCGTTTGGGATAAGAACAGGAGTGCGACAGGGATGCCTCTTGTCTCCATTTCTTTTCTTGCTGGCAATAGATTGGGTTATGAGATCATCGACAACACACAACAGAAATGGAATCCAGTGGACTCTGACTAAGCAGTTGGATGATCTGGATTTTGCTGAGGACTTGGCTCTTCTGTCCCATAACCGTAATCAGATGCAGGACAAATTGAAAACACTCGATGAGAGGTCACAGCAATTGGGTCTGAAAATACACAGGGAAAAGACAAAAATAATGAGAATAAATGCAGGTAATGATAACAGGGTTGAACTTGAAGAAACACCAATTCAAGATGAAGAATCATACACATATCTTGGCAGTAATATAGACAAAGTTGGAGGGACAGACAGCGATATCAAAATAAGAATACAAAAGGCAAGAGGAGCTTTCATTGCATTGGGAAATATATGGAGATCAAGAGAAATCGGATCCAACACGAAAATAAGAATCTTCAACTCAAATGTGAAGTCAGTCCTATTGTATGGCTCTGAGACATGGAGAACAACAAAGACAACAACCAAAAAGCTACAGACTTTCATAAATGGGTGCTTGCGTAGAATAGAGGGATTAAAATGGTATGACAAGGTTACCAACGTGGAACTGATGACAAGAACTAGACAAGTGCCAGTGGAACAAGAGATGAGAAGAAGACGATGGCGATGGATAGGACACACACTGAGGAAACCTGTTGATAGCATTACAAGGCAGTCCTTGTTCTGGAACCCCCAGGGCAAGAGAGGCAGAGGAAGACCAAGAAGTACATGGAGAAGAGAGTTGGAAACAGAGGTGAAAATGATGATAACATGGAAAGAACTTGAGATGATGGCACGGGACAGGAGGACTTGGCATGTGTTTGTTGAAGGCCTATGCTCCTTTGGGAGTGGAGGGTTATGAATGAATGAATGAATATTCATTCGCAAATCCTAGTACCCAAGGGTATGAGAGTTCAAATTCTACAACATGCCCACGACTCTCAGTGTGCAGGACATATGGGATTTTCCCGTACTAAATCTAGGGTTCTTGCTTCCTTCTTTTGGCCTCGCGTAAATAAAGATATACGTATCTATTGTCGCTCCTGCAGAATATGCCAGGAGGTTAAGGCACGAGGTCCACGCCATGCAGCACCTATCCAGGCTGCGGATATTCCAATCCGTCCTTTTCAGAAGATGGCTATAGACATTATTGGTCCTTTTAAAACTAAGTCTGCCAGAGGACACCAATTTATCCTAACATGCATTGACATGTGTACCCGTTGGCCAGAGGCTATACCTCTCAAGAGCATTTCTACTGCTGATATTGCAGACGTTCTTTGGATAATATTCTCACGTCTAGGATTTCCCAAAGAAATCTTATCAGATCATGGCACACAACTGATTTCAGACACTATGTCGCAGGTGATGTCTACACTCCGTATTGACAGGTCTTTAAGCAGTATCTATCATCCTATGTCTAACGGGTTAGTCGAACGTCTAAATAGAACGCTCAAGAGTTTACTAGGAAAGATAAATGAGGACCATCCTCAGAATTGGGACAGGGTTTTACCCGCTGCTCTTTTTGTGTATAGAGAAGTCCCTAATGAGCACACAGGGTTTTCTCCTTTCCAGCTTGTGTTTGGTGCGCAACCGCGCGGTCCCATGTCATTGTTGCATGACCTAATAACTGCTGAGGATATCAGCGATGAAACTCAATCCTCCTATGAATATGTAATTGCCTTAAGGCAGAAAATTATTGAAGCATGTAGGTTAGCTACCTCTGCATCTGAGTCTGCTAAGCAGAAGGCAAGGAATTTCGCAAATAAAAATAGATGTCTACGGCAACTCTTTGCGGGAGACAAAGTACTAGTATTACTTCCTTGTAGGGACAATAGACTTCCGATGTGGACAGAAAACATAAAACTTTTCATATCAATATGTTGACAGAATTTCATGAACGACCACATTACCTACAACCTATTTATGAAGCGACGGACGATTCGCTAGTCCCGCATGGTCATTTCACATCTCTGTCGGTCATTCAGGAGGAAGAGTCTACTTTCTCAGACGTGAATCTTCCTCTCTCCGTAGTCCCACTGCATTCAACAGAATCATGGGAAAACGTGACTGTTTCTTCAGAATTATCTACTGAGGAAATGCAAAAGGTCTCTTCTCTATTACAAAATTTTCAGGACGTTCTTACTGACATTCCGGGTCAAACAACAATTATTAAGCATGACATAATTGTGATGCTACACTGTAATTCTGACTTTCAACCGGCCCGATTCTGTCGTCTATTTTTGTATTTCCGGCCCGATTCTGTGGTTCTACTTTGAATTTTCACCATTTTATTTCTTCTCATTTGAATATATATCGTGTTTGGTAATTTTGAGGAGATAAATTAAATGGGGTCGTTTTACGACGGTAGATTTATTTTTCACTCGGCCAGTTTTACTTTCTTATGATTTTTCGCGATTCCCGTAGATTTCGTTGTTTACGAAAATAATCGCCATTTCCGACACGCGATATGACGAGTCCGGGAGCACGCGGCCGTCAGGTAACGTGATGCAATTTTAAGCCACACGGGTTTCGCGACGATGCGTAGGAGTGGCCCCGTTGTGTATAAATAAGCAGTGAAAAGGCGGCCCAGTTCTCTATTGTAAGAAATAATTGTCAGCCGTCAGACTACGTAAATTATCGTTCTCCACTGTGGGAAAAACCAGCGATAATAGGTATGTCGGATTTTATTATCGTTTATTTATTAGTGGTTCTTTTAGAATTTCGTCCGTAGTTAATTTCTTCGGGGGACATTAACTTTTCAGTTTTAAAATAAACGATAGTGCCATCCATTATCATTTTTTGAAGAACGACGTAAATGCAACAGTGTGCTTATTCTTTCTATGATTTTGGCAGTAGTTAGGAGTGTGGGAAGTTGTGAGAAACACGCGTGCCCATAATTGTAGAATGTTATGTAAAACCACCATTTATTTCTGTGTATTTACTAATGTAATTTTATGGGGAAATCCCTGGTGCGTTCGATAATTTTACTGAGCCTTAAATATGAGAAATATTGTCGGAGGGTTCAGATTTATGTTGTAAGTGAATTATACTGCTTAGAGGAGTAAACTATTCCTATAGCGATATTTCATTTAAATTGGGGCTTAAGTAGGAAACCTCATGTGTAAATGTTAAAAAAGGGAGACCCCGGAATTTCGGACAAAAGAAGTTCCCGAGTTGAAAATGTTGACACGTGGGTAGCCACGCGTCACAAATAGATAAGAGGCAGACAGGTCGGGAGGTTCTGTTTACTTACCTGGCAGATTATAGATGAGAGACAGAGAGTGGGAAGGAGTGAGAATGAAGAGACACGTGGGTAGAAATATTTTTTGTATCGTTTTTTTCAGAAGAGAGAGAGAGAGGAGGAGGGAGATTTAAGTGCCACGTGGAATAGAAATATTTTATGTATCGTTTTCAGAACGAGAGAAGGGGAGAGGGAGGAGAGAGATTTAAGTGCCACGTGGGTAATATTAATTTTTGTATTGTTGTACATGACGAGTGAGCCACGTGGGCAATATTATTTTATGTATTGTTGTAAATGACGAGTGAAGGGGAGTTAGGTTAGAGATGCGTTAGGTTGGAATTGTTATACAATAGACGCATCTTCTTTTAATTTCAGCGAGTCGCGGCAAGAATAGTGGGGGAGCGTAAATTTGCCCATGTGCAAAATTACCCACGGCAACAGGACCTATCTTAAGGGTCAGACCTATGGTCTCTGGCAGTGAAGTCCCTATGCTTCAGCTGGACCGTGGTTTCTTTATCATACAGCCGAGAGCATCGCTATTGTAGTCTCTAGCAACGGCAGGTGGCCGTGAGACTGGTTTCAATTTCGTACAGCCGGAAATCAAGGCTGTGTTTTTCCTCTAACTCCGGAGCGGGTTAAAAGAGGGAAGCTATTCAGCAGCAGAGAAGTTTTGTCGACAGTTTATCAAGCACCTCAGGCTTGATACCTGAACAGCATCATCATCACCAAATTCAGGAACAGGTGACAGGGTTACCATACCTAGGTCCTGAAAGTAACGAGAGAAGAGCGTAACGGAGACGCCGCATCATCAGTCGTCGAGTGTTAGAGAGACACTGAGACCAAGAGAGAGAGAGAGATAGAGAGAAGGAGGGAGAAAAATAGACAGGACCATTAGGGTCTGTTCAGTATTCATTTGACAGATAGACCCTGAGCCATCAGCTAAAGCCAAGTCTATTATTTTAGCAGTTCCAGTGGTGTTAGTTAGCGGCGCATATCGCCTAACAAGAGGAGAGCGGTGTAGACGGTTCGTTGAGGAAGAGTCAACAGGACTGAGACAGTAGCAATCTTAGTGGTATTAGAGAGTGGAGGCTAAAGTTGACAGCCCCACAAGATCATAGTACTTTAAAGCACTAACCATTTTTATTGTTCCTCAGCAGGGTGACAGGAAGAGTGAATGTGATTGAGGTTTTTTTTTGAGGGTCTTGCTATTTAATCGTTACTTGTTTTCAGGCCGTGCAACAGTGCACGCTATCGACTGACTTGATGACGTATGATGCCATTTTTTTTGTTTTTCTTGTATGTAAATAAATATATACATATATTATTTACTGGATCAGCTTCTATTCTATACTATACTTACTTTATGTCGTCTGTATAGTGGTGTCTGTGGTCGTTTATACACCTTATCTCCTTGTATTTAAAGGAAGTCAGAGGAGGGTGAGATTATAGCCAGTTTGACGTCACGAAGCGGCAAGGGCGAGTCAAAACCTGGTTCTATCCCTTGAGCCAATAGTCCCACCTGTCCACAGGCATGTCATTTTCCATCTAAATTCTATCTTCTCAGACTTTCTCATACTAGGGTCTTGTTTTCATTCAGGCAAACTCTATAAACTTAAAACCACTTCGTGACAATAATACTCACAAATTATAACCCTATCAGAGTCCGACCTTATCCTATCCCATTGCACTTTCAAGCACAAGTCGAGAAAGAATTGCATGAAATGATTCAATTGAAAATAATCGAACCATCTACTTCGGCATATTCTTCGTCTATGGTTATTGTCAGAAAAAAAGACAATAACATACGTCTTTGCGTCGACTACCGCAAACTAAACCAGGTGATGAAATTCGATGCTGAACCTATGCCCTTGTTAGATGAGCTGCTCACTAAGCTTCCTAATTCTAAGTTCTTTACCAAACTCGATTTGTCTAAAGGTTACTGGCAAGTTCCTCTCACTGAACGCGCCAAACCTCTTACTGCTTTCTCTACACCTACGGGTTTGCGGCCTTTGTTGAGTGCGCATCATGGGGCATAGCGATTATGTTAAAGTGGAGTTGGAGAGAGGTCGCTTTGCACCATGTTGTACACTCACCAAACACAAAATAAATGCGATCATTAACTATGACTACGAAATAGCGAAAAATGACGTAGAAGACATAGTTACAGGATTCCACTGTGTCGGCTGGTGTGGCAAGGTCCACTTATGGCAGTGTATTTTATTCTACTTTAAAAGTGTTCATATTGGATGTAGATTTCAAGCAGAAATCTAGTGTAATTCTAATTCAATTGAGGATAAACCCATCTCGTCAAGGTAGTATGAGATTTCGGGTAAGATTTAGGCGAGTATAGCCAAAGAGTCATATTCGAACTTATCAAGGTTATCGCAACCGTCATGGAAGGGCATGAGTACCTGAATAAAATATATATAATTGCCGACTAAAAGAAGATGTGCAGGAAGGCACCGAATTGAAACATTATTGAGATGAAAGGATATCTAAATATATCAAGTGGAATTCCTAAGAATAGAATATATGAAGGAAATAATAATTATGCTATGGAAGCACTCAAAAGAAGATAAGTCTTGATAGCCTAGAGAATTGTGAAGAAGCATATACTTATGCAAAAGTAATCTATGAAATGAAGAATCGATGATTTAAATGAACAATGTCAAATTGTA
Organism: Oreohelix idahoensis; assembly: GCA_024509875.1. NCBI lineage: Eukaryota > Metazoa > Mollusca > Gastropoda > Stylommatophora > Oreohelicidae > Oreohelix > Oreohelix idahoensis. Next base: position 353,344 of record JAMPIV010018873.1, on the reverse strand, counting down.
TTAAGAGCAATGTGTTGCTCACATAAGTTCCTGTGTTAAATAAAGTGAAAGTCATAATCACAGAAGTTTTCGAGAAATGATTTCCAGTTGGAAGCATGAGTTTGCAGAGATATAACCAGTTAATAAATTGACGACAGTTAGTCCGATGAAAAGACTTAGACCACAAATAACAGTTCGATTACGAATAGAGAAACTGTGGCCAGAATTTTGGTGACTACATTTCAGAACATTAATATAATATCCCTAGACATCATTCAACATACTAGAGCCAGAAGGAAAAGTTCCTTAACAGCCTTATGAATGCCCCAGCTACTTTTGTACGCATGATGCGTAGTATCCTTTCTCATCGTCCAGATGTCATTGCGTACTTGGACGATATTTGTCTTTTTAGTGAGTCCTGGGAAGATCACTTTCAAGGTCTTGTCGACCTTTTGTCTACTCTTCGTTTTCATAATTTAACGGCCAAACCGTCTAAAGCCTATGTTGGGTTTAATGACATTTCCTTTCTAGGTCACCGTGTTGGTCATGGTCTCTTGCGGACAGAGGACAACAACACTTCTAAAATTCTCAACATCACAACTCCTAAGGTGAAGAAGCAGGTCCGTAGTCTCTTAGGCTTAATACAATTTTATGGAAGATTTATTCCAAATCTTTCATCTGTCACAGCACCTCTCTCAAACCTATTGAAGAAAGGGTCACCTAATATGGTACGGTGGTCCCAAGAATGCCAATCCTCATTGGATAAGATTAAGACTCTATTTTCATCTTACCCTATCTTAAGACTACCAACTGCAAGCAAGACTTTTGTTCTTCGCAGTGACGCCTCATCCGTAGGAATTGGGGCCGCATTAATGCAAGAGTATTCTGAAACTCTGCATCCGGTAATGTATATTTCTAGAAAGCTATACCCGGAAATGAAAAGGCAGATAAACTTGCAAAAAAGGGAGGAGAATGTGAACAAGAAGATAATGAAGTCACATACTTTGAGAAAAAGAGAGCTATCCAGACTATCAGAAGAGAACAGAACCAACCCAAAGACGACTATCACACTCTCGACCGGCAGGGACAGATAACTATTTTTCGACTCAGGACAGGGCATAACAAACTGAATAAACACATGCACAAGCTACGATTGTCTGCTTCACCACTGTGCACATGTGGATTAAACGAACAAACGGCTGAGCATGTTCTACAGGACTGTCCTCTGTATGACCAGTTAAGAAAGATATACTGGCCCAATGACTCAACACTAAACTCAAAGCTATATGGAGTTAAAGAGGAACTTCAAACAACAGTCGAATTCATCATGAGAGCTCGTCTGACGGTGTAATCATCAAAGATGCGATCGCAAGAAGAAGAAGAAGAAAGCTGAATGCAGCAGAACGGAATTACTCTGTTCTAGACCGAGAATTATTAGCTATGGTTTGGGGGATTCTCAAACTTCAGAGATACCTTCTTGGTGCGCATTTCATAGTGGAAACCAATCAAAAAGCCCTCACAGCTATTCAGAGTAAGGACTTGAAGAGCTCAAGATCCACTCGATATGCTATTGCTCTTCAACCTTTTCACTTCTCGGTACGAGCTATCCGTGGTTCGGATAATGTGATGGCAGACATACTGTCTCGTTGCCCACATGATTCTACTTGACTCTTATGTCCTAGATTTTCTTATAAGATGTCGAGGTTTATTATATACCCATGACACTCTCATACATTAACATTCCATTAGTATATGTGCTTGACCTTATTTAAATTCATGATTGTAAATTGATTGATTTACTTTCTTTGTTACCATCCCGGGTGTAATGGAGGAAGGTTTCATTATCACCATATAAGGGCCGATGGTTTACATGGCCACATTTAATAGATAGAAATGTAGGAGTGACGATTGTATATTTTATAGTCCTACGATTATCAGAGATTCTCATTTGTATTGTTTCACAGCGTAAACTTGTTGATGTGACTTGACGCTGCTTTATGGTGTGTCTCATCAGTTTTTCTGTTATTTCAATATTTGACGTCCCTGCTTATCATTTGGCATCGGACGCTTTTTGGATGTCTGTGGTACCCTCTTCAGTACAGAATATTCTGGAACTTCTGAAGACATCCTGGAGTTCTACTTGTTAGTTAATATGGTTGTACATTAGTATACAATATTATGTTAGAAGATATTACATTTTGATATCATATAACCTTTTACTGATAAGGTGTTGGTGTCGCTATACAGTTGGATATTTATGTTAAAAGGATAATATGGTAATGACACCTTTATTTTTGTAATTTTGCATTATGAGACATGTCGATATTGTATTTTTTTGGGTGGGATATATAAGGTATTATGTATGTATTTCGTTTCTACCATTATAATATACCCAGCACTTTATTGTGCGATTGTGAGAACATAGTTCTCTAACGTTGTGAGATAAATTTTTGTTCTCACCCGAAGCTCCATTGTGCGTCAGTATAACCTGACATTATGGCATTATATATTTTGATGCCCTTTGTTAACGCATCATTGTATGCGTTATGAGCTTCTTGTATCATGCTCATTATTATTTTTTGGGGGTGGATGTAAATTTAGATTGTCATGTACGTTGTTATATTATTATGGTATTCATTTATATTATGCATTTGATTACCATGTCTTAATTTTGTCTTCTTCATGCTTTGGCATTGCTTCCTTCCTTTTTTTCTCTTTCCTTTTGTATCCCCATCTGGTCGCTGTTCACTTGTCTCTAATCTACTTTTCTTATGTTATCTTGTCGTCCTATCTGCATTCCTCTTGTATTTATGATTTTTTATAGACTGTACTTAAGTCTAGATGTTTGTATGCTACCGCCCTCATTTTTATTTTTCGATGTAATTTCTTTTCAACAACAAAAAAAAATGATGTTATAATTTTTTTTTCCCCGGGGGGTGCGGTAAACTGTTACAGTCAGATAGAGATATGTTTTTTGGTACGGTCAAAGGGAAGGTACTGACTGTTTACTTTTGGTTCAGATTAGATTTAATTGTTATCTTCCCTTGACATTATTCAGATGTCCACATAAGGATATCTAAGTGGTATAATAATAATAGCCCCTTCAGTCATAACTGACTATGGGAATGCGCCCCTGAGGTGACAGCCCTCAGCTGCTTATTTTCCTGGTGCTCCTTTCGACGTTTTCTCCTCACCTCTGCTTCTTGTGTGAGCCTCTCTTCGCCCAATCTGAGGTGGCGCCGTAAATAGCATCGCCACTTAGTGCGATCGGCAGCTTTATCCTCCCATGTTGCTGGATCCATGTCCAGTGCCCTCATATCTCTCTTGCACACATCTTTGAACCTCAGCTGTGGTCGCCCAACTGTTCTCTTGCCATCTGCTAATTGTCCGTAGAAGATATCTTTTGGGATGCGACCATCCTCCATGCGGCGAACATGGCCAAGCCAGCGAAGTCTGCGCTGTCTAAGAAGCGTATACATACTTTGAAGGCCAGCACGTGACAACACCTCGACATTTGTCACTTTATCTTTCCACGAGATGCCGAGGATGCGGCGTAGACACCGCAAATGGAAGGTATTGAGCCTTCTTTCTTGCTTAGCATAGGTCGTCCAGGTCTCGCTGCCATATAGGAGTGTGCTGGTGACGCAGGCATTATATACCGCAGCTTTGGTCTTCATTGTGAGTTTAGAGTTTCCCCAAACACGCGATGTGAGGCGGGCAAAGGTAGCTGCAGCTTTGCCAATGCGGCTGTCGATTTCTGTATCCAGTGAGAGTTTGTCATTGATGGTAGACCCTAGGTGGTATACAGATGCCCATATAAGGAGCGCTCTGGTCAGTTTTCTGGGAACGCTCTGGAACGATCCATGGGTAAACGCTACTCATGATGCGGGTGTCTACGCATGCGCGATTGATTTGCGCGGGTCGGGAAGATGGTTTCTTAGAGGAGTCTGGCTGAGCGATTTGAGCGGAGAGGGTGTTCCGCGATGTTTTTCTGGCAGTGTAAAAGGGGATCAGAGTTCTTTGTGTGTTAAATATATTTATGATTCCCCTTGATTGTGATTCTGGCATAGTTCGGTAAAGCCTAGGAAATGGCCTGTGTTTCTTGTGTGTTTTGTTTCCTGGAGTGCAGAGCAGGTAACAATACTTTTGAAACTATTTGTAGTAACTACGAACTTCACATTTTGAGGTGACTTACTCCCGGTGCGGGAAGTAGAGTTGCAGAAGATATATAGATTAATATTGAGTACTTGGGAGTCCGCTATCTATGCGGCCTATTTTTGCCAGAGATGTACCTGACTTGCTGTGTCAGAAGATATATAGATTAACATTGAGTACTTGTAAGCCCGCTGTCTACGCGGCCTATTTTTGCCAGAGATGTACCTGACTTGCTGTGTCAGAAGATATATAGATTAACATTGAGTACTTGTAAGCCCGCTATCTATGCGGCCTATTTTTGCCAGAGATGTACCTGACTTGCTGCGTCAGAAGATATATAGATTAACATTGAGTACTTGTAAGCCCGCTGTCTACGCGGCCTATTTTTGCCAGAGATGTACCTGACTTGCTGTGTCAGAAGATATATAGATTAACATTGAGTACGTGGTAGCCCGCTCCTTATGCGGCTTGATTTTTGCAAGAGTCTCTGTAGTGTTGGATACTATGAACTAATGCTATCTACGTGATGTGGAAGATGATTGAGCCTTGTCCTAATGACAGTACGTTTGTTTTGATGTCAACGTATGTTTCTGTTGTCTCGTATTAAACTGTTTGAAACGTCACCAGTCATCCAACGCTTCATGACTTCTACCTACGTGTTGTGGTGCTCAAACATGTCCCATTGACACTGCCTCTCTGATGTCTTAACCACACTGCAACACCAGATTTCTACACAAACAACATACTTTTACAGTCTGATGCCCCAGTTCAGTAATTGTGATCTCATTCCCCTGCCCTCCATCAAACTGGCTCTTCATAATTTTTGTGAGCTTTCATGACAGCACATAAGACTCTGGGACCCTCCTTAGAATGGCATAAAAGCAGTTTTCACAAGAGAGTCCTATGAACATGACATATGCAGTTCTCAAGAGTTGGGAACTACCTTCAGAATGATGCAAAAATATCAGCCCTCATCATGGCATGTATAAGATTGTTCTTAGCACGTGGTCCAAACTACAAATGTAGGCAGTCTGGTAAAATTTTAAAAGAAAATGGAGAAGAGAATTGAAAGCAGAACTAAAAGGTATATAGGAGGATATGAAAAGCCCTTCAGCAGATGGCAAAGGATAGGACTTTGTTGAAGGCCTATGCTGGGGGGTGGTGTGTGTCCCCCCTTGAGGGGTAATGATGATGAAGTATTACTGATATAAAGAGGGAAAAAAATACTGCTTATATGAACAGCAAAAAGTTATGTAAATACCATGAGAAATGTGAAGTAATATTATGTAAATTTGTTATTACATAATATATATACTTGTAAACTCAAATATTCATACATAAACTGATATAAGATGATTATTCCCAATGAGACAATAAGTAAAACATATAGTTATTTTTGTGGCGGCATCGTGTCCCTTACAGAGGATGGGACCATCACTGCAGCTGGTTCCCTTGCAGGAAACCAGCATCGAAGCATAATTTAGTGCTCTTGTAGATGTGGTTTCTGGCACCCTCATTAAGAACATCACATTCTCGTACAAGAAAATACTTACTTTATTTTGCCCAACACAGCCACCCATTATGAGAATATGTTTATCATCCAGTGTTGTCTGCAGACAAAATACATTAACATATTTACACGAAACAGTGTCTGTAATAATGAAATAAATGTCTACCTCAAGATGATTGGATGCCTTTGTTAAAGACTACAGTACTGTTTAGTTGTGTTTTCTTCACTGCTTATGGAGAAAGAACCCAGAGATAAAAAAATATATCATTTCATTTTCTGCTTCTTATGCAGCATGGAGCCACCACTGCAGAGAGCACCTTGCAAGAAACTTGCAGCAATGGTTTCTGTAGCAATTTCGTTTACATTGTGAGTTTGCAAGGACCATTCACAACTTCATATTAGTTCCCACTTATGATACACCAAAAGGAGCAGAAGCATTAATTGTTCTTTGTCTCATCACAGACCCCATGGGAACTGCATAGCGAAGGAAAAGATATAATACAATGAAATCCAGAGACTAGCTGGAGAACTGACTAAGTGGACATCTCGGTACTGTAGTAAAATACCCAATAACAAATGCAGGACAAGATATCTGTGCTTACAATATTTGCAAACAACACTTTAACTATACAAATTTGCACAACAGAATGTAAACTGAAGACAGTGAGCAGCAAAAACAGGAAAATGGTTCAGAATAACTCTAAGGCATAAAGTGAATGCATTCACTTGTATGCAAACATGTGCTATACTGGATCACTGATGTAAATGTAGAATGCATAGAAAAGATAAGAAAAATAGCATTTAAACACTCAGAAATGCGGAAATCAGAGTGGATGAGAAATTGAACTTTCGATTTTTAACGTTTGATGTATGAAGCTGAAATGTGGAAAAATAAGACATTCTTTAACTGGTTCTACCAAAGAATCTATAAAATTGGGTGACAGGAGAGAAGCAGAAATGAAAAACTATGGGGATAGCCAACCAAAAGTCTGCTGAGCAACAAAGGGAAAAGTTTGTGGAGAATGTGTCAAAAAGATGAAAGAAAACTTTATGGTCTTTAGCATGTGCACCCAAATGATGCCAAGGAAACTGAATTAACTACCTCATAACAGTATTCCAATCTTTTTTAAAAATGGCACAATTTATAATTTCTGATCATGTTCAATAAAATTTCATTTTGGTTTCAGGAATCTTGCACCAACGGCCAAAAAAAAAAGAAAAGAAAAATATTATGTGATAATTATACTGGGAAAGTGATAACATATTTGCTAACCCTCAAAACACAGAAATCATTTATAGACTCATTCTTGGAATAAACTTTCACCCAGATCTGTTACGGTATATCTTTCCCTACTGGTTCTGTATTAACAAAACCTTTCATACTAGACATCATCAACAAAAGCTTTTTACACAAGAACTGTCATTTAAGCCCTTTCATAAATTAAGTGAGTGTTCATATATTCTGCTCTAGCAGAAACACTTACAAATTTTGTGAGCAGAATAAACTAGTAATTTCTAAAAATAATTTTTACACCAGTTTCAAACACCAGTAGTTCTTGACACAATCATATTTATGACAGCGTACCTGAAACTGGCCATATCTTGGTTCAGGCTTAGCATCTTGAGATACAGGCTGCAATGTCCAGGAGGCTTTTAGGAAGTTAAACACCCACAGGTTGTTTGTTCTGATGGTGGAAAACAAAAGGGAAAATTAAAAATTGTTAATCAACAACTCTAAATCTCCATCTTTCAATTAACGAACATAAAATTATTTTTATGGGTCTAAAGTCAATCATGGGGCCCAATACTGAGGGCAAAGAATGCAGCCACTGCATTTTACAATGCAGGTCATAAAAAAATTAAAAGGAGCATTGGGTTAACGACCTCATCATGTTTAAAATGTGCTACAGAAACCATAACTGTAAAAGAACATGAAATGCTTTGATGCAGATTTCCTGAAAGGAAGTCAAATGCAAAGGTGATCCCAAGCACATTAAGGTATAAAACAGACATTTCATGGGCACATAATGAACTGAACAAAGCCCACTCTAAATAAAACTACACAAGACACACACAAAATGGTAGGGTCAAGGGTTAGACAAACTGACATTTTATTATGACCAAGAAAAGAAAGTCCTCTCAGTACAGATCAAGCACAAAATTAAGATTATATCAGAGCTGTGTGCTTTCTGTGCTTCTCTATGGTGCAGAATGCTGGAGAGTTACAGAGAAGGAAATGTCAAAATTGTCCTCTTTTCACACAACATGCCAAAGAAAAATTCTCCGAATCTTTTGGCCGAATACCATCACCAACCAAGATCTGCTTACTCGGAGCAAGCAAGAGGACATGCACACCATCATAGCTGGCAGACGCTGGAGCTGGGTTGGCTATGTCCTCAGAAAATACCCCAATGCCATCACAAGAACAGCTATGCTTTAAACCACTGAAGGAAAATGAAAGAGAGGCCGACCAAAAACAACTTGGCGGAGGACTGTGGAGGCTGAGATGCAAAGAATGAACCAGAGTTGGTGCACTACATGAGCGATGGCCACCGACCGAGCAAAGTGGAATCAATTTGTTGTTGCCCTACAAGATGCCACCAGGCGTGATGGCCACTGACTGCTTTGACGGTCGGCGGCTAAGGATCAAAGAAGAAGAAGAAGAAAAGAATCAGAGAAAAGAAACATATTTATAAAAGTAGATGACATGTCTCACTTGTGTGTTACCAGGTCCAAAAGGGAATCAAAGAATAGTAACACGGTAACTTGCCATGCATGTCATAAGAAGCCACTAATGAGGGTTGGGCTTAGGGTCAGCCCTATCCTGTAGAAAATTTAAGCCACACAAAACTTCAACAAAACAATATGGACAAGTCAACTAAGGAACATAACTCAATTCAACCATCCAAGACAGAAGAAGGTCCTCTGGTAATGAGGTGAATGACGAGACCGAGAGAAAGCGGAAAGGAGTCTGGGTTGCCGACTCACACTTTTTTCTTCTAGGAAAGTATCTAGAATTGACACCTGGAACGTTCGTACATTACATGAACAAGGGAAAACTGCACACTTGGCAGCAGAAATGTGAATTACAAGACTGATATCCTGGGACTCAGCTAGACAATTGAGATGAGGTGGCGCAGTGGTTAGTGGACTGGCTTCCGAGCTGTGGTCCATGGTTCGATCTGCAGTTGAGGTGGGGTTTTTAGACTGCAAACGGCTCCGTAGTAGACCAAGTCTCATGAATTGGGTACCAGAACAACTCTGGGAAGGTTAAAGGCGGCCGCGTGATGCTGACCACACCATCCCTAGTGTGCCGTATGGTCAAGAAAGTATGGGCCTAACACCTTATTGGCAATATGCCTCAATGGGCATGTAACTGGATCCTTTACCTTTACCAGCTAGACAAGGTAGAAAGGCATGGAGGAAGAAACGTTTGTTGAAGTTTTTTTGATTTAAAACTTCTAATGGATGGGGTAACCACCCCCATGCACAACCCTCCATAGTTGCTTTCTATGACATGCATGGCAGGTTATAGTGTTATTTTTTTTCACTCCCTTACATGCCCCAGTAACCCATGGATGATGGATGAAACATGTCATCTACTCATATAAATATGTTTTTGTTCTCCAATTCATTTCTTCTCTTTTATATATATACACAAATCTCTTCTGACAATCAATATCCAAAAATTTAAATGTTAAAGAATGAAGGACAAAGACATGACAAACATATACATGTGTAATATGAATAAAAAGCACAAAATCTAAGAGTGCCTAAAAACAAGATTTAAAAAATAAAAACTGATAGAAGATAACTAAAATGGATCAGCAAATAAAGAAAAATTAAATAAAATTTAAAAAAAAAGAGAGATAAGCAAATTAAACAAAAACATTCTCTCATCCTCTACTTAAAAACAAAACAACAAACAAACAAATTAAACATGTCCAAATATGATGTAATCCCCTAAGAAGTAAACAAACTGTACCCTTTACTTACCCCAGCCCTGGCCTTGGTGAACCACCAAATATTACCATCAAATGACCGGCAACAGAGGCTGAATGACCTCCTAGAGCTTCCGGTTCTTGCCCAAGTGATAAGACATGCGACCACCGATTGGTGACAGTATTGTATACATGAAGCTCCGAAAAGTAGTGCGCAGACTGGATAAAAATGGAGTGTGAGGGGAGGCTGTAGTGAGACTATACAGGTAAAACATAAAGATGTGAATAAAAATAGGCATGAGGACAATCTTACTAAGACACAAGAACAACAAAGTCCACTTTATAACCTCAAGATCTTTATCATGGACAGGAAGCACAGAAAGAATACAGAAATAAAACTAAGGCAAACTAATATAAATGCATAAACTATGAGGTTCTGCACGGGTGTAGCAACTTCATTATGCTAAACTAATTGCTAAAGAACCATAGCTGCAATAGTACAGGAAAGCTCTGAGCAAGCTTTCTGCAGTGAGGGGGCCAGCTGCAGGGATGGCTCAATGATTCGTAATGAGCAAAAGGGAAATGATGATGATGATGATGATGGAAAATGTCAACAACAACAAATTTTTTTTTTTTTTAAACAAAGATATGGTACTTGCTGCAATAATCCCACAATCAAACTGCACTCAGAACCAAATCTGCTGAGAGTCACTAGTCAGAGGTAGTACTTTTTAAAGAGCAGTAGAGTAAGTGAAGATCAGATGCTGAGGGTGTTATCTTTAAGGGATCAGATGCTCAGGATGTTATCTTTAAGTACAGATCAGTTGCTGAGGGTGTATCGTAAACAGGATAAGAAGGTCATCAGCCTGCACCACTAGGCATTTGTTATTCTTGAAAGCCAGGATAGAGGAAAGCAAGGAAGACCCCCAAGATATGAAAACATGGATATAGATAACAAGGAAGAAAATGGAACAGATTGCCCATAAAGGAAGATTCTACAATATCTAGCTGAAGGCAAAAGCTCCACATGAAGCCAGAACTGAAGAAGAATTATTTCTGTTAAGTTTCAACTAAATCAAATGAGATCTAAGTCCCAATAAATTGAAATAGATACAATTATCATTTACTATAAACAGTAAATAGGAGCCACGGTAGCATAGTGGTTAGTGCACTGGCTTCCTAGCGCAGTGGTCTATGGTTCGATCCCCAGATGAGGCGGAAAATTTTTAGGCCACAAACGGCTCCTGGGTTGACCCAGCCCCAAATGGGTACCAGAGCTACTCTGGGAAGGTTAAGGCGGCCGGCGTGATGCCGACCACATCACCCCTCGTGTGCCGACGGTCAAGATAATATGGGCCTAACACCATATTCCCAATATGCCTCAATGGGCGTGTAACGGGTTCCTTTACCTTTTTTTTTTTTTATAAACAGTAAATATCATTAACTCTTCAAGTACTATGCCACATGGCATAGGTGAACATGTGTCTCCACAGCCTCTTATCCTGAGTGCTGTTTATCAATTCTGTGGTTGACATCTTTCCATGCAAAGATGTCAAACTGTCCTAAATCTTACCTCTTTGTCATCCTGTATCTCTTTTTCCTTCAATCTTTCTTGTTGCCACAATATATTTCAGTTTTCCTCTTCTCATAATATGTCCAAAGACAAGTGGATTGCTTCCTTCTAACATGAACAATAAGATGCCTTTGGGCACTGGCATCTTTCAAGACATCCTCAGGCATCCTCATTACTTATCCTCTTAGACTCATCCAACTGAAAATTACAACTGCTGCAGTGGAACTCATGAACTTTAGAAAAATGCTAGGAAAATAAACAACAACAAACCTGGTGTAGAGGATATGGTATAGGATGGCTCCACCCACCAAAAAGTACCAGATTTCCATTGTATTCAACCATTGTTGCACATGCTTTTGGGGATGGGTATGTACCTAAGTGTTGGTAGCACAGCATAATACAACAAATTTATGTGTGTGGGAACCAGAACAAATATGAATGAATGTGATAAATATAACCAGCACTTATCAATATAAATCGAGCAAACAAAATTAATGTAAATTAAATACACAATCAATGTAGATATAGCAAGCACAGTGAATTTAAATACAGATAAACACAAACAATATAAAAAGGAAAAAAAAAAACAAATGAGATGGTCTGGAGACCAGAGAAGAACAGAGCAGACAAAAACAGTTTCAAATCCAAATTAAATATCAATGCTGTTGGATATCAGAACTGATCAGCAAACAAAAAATCCACAAACTGCACAACCTGACAACCTTCTCTCTGTAACCAAAGTATGAATAATTAGAAAATGTAGAAAAACATAAATAAAGAAACAATAAAGAAAAGGTACTAAACTTATCATTCCATTTCCCTTTTGCTCCTTATGGAGAATGCAGCTGTCTCCCTTGCAGGAAACCTGCACAGTGCAACAGTGGTTTCTGTAGAAAGTTGTTTTACATGATGAGCTCGCCAGCTGCCATGCACAACCTCATATCAGTCACCACTGACAGTATGTATGAGGGAACAGTTGTACCATTCTGTCCCTATCACCTCAATCAAACCCTGGAATTACGCAGGACAAATTAAAGATCAATCAAACTAGTTCACCTCAGTGCACACATTTTCATTCATTCACCTGTGTGTGTGGTCTCATTTATTTTCATCTTCTCCCTCCAAGGCCCTCTATCTTTCAGCCCTGTAATAACATGTCTTCTTCAAGTACTACTTGGTCTTTTCCCCTTTCCTTGTGGGTTCCAATTAAATGCCTGGCAAGCTACAATGGATGTTAATTTCACGTTTGTCAAAATAACCTGTACATACATTTTTGTTTGGTTGTCACTTCCCCATTTGTTCTTGGGCCCAACATTTTCAACTGCTACACGTTGATTCCTGCCCTAACCACCTCAGTAGTGGAGTCTCCTCAGACATGTCAAACATTCTCTATGTACATTAAACCCTTGACTAAGAAGCCTAACGGTATTCATTACTGCTGTGGCATTACCTGAAGAAAAATGGCTAGCTCTGCACTTTTCCTCCATGAAAAAATATTTAAAATGTGCTCTTCCATTTTCATTTCATTCGCTCATTATCTATTGGCTCCTTTTGGAGCCCAGGCCTTTAAAACATTCACACTGAGCCTTCCTGTTGAGTGCCATCACTTCAAGATCTTTCCATGTCTTATTTATCCCATTCTCCATGTGTTTTTAATCTCACTCTATTTCTCACACCCTGGGGATTCTAGAACAAGCCCTGCCTTGTGATGACATCAGCTAGTTTTCTCAATGTGTCTCGTATGGAACACCAGTATCTCCTCCTCACATTAATTCCACTGGTAACCTTGTCATAACATTTCAATCTTTCTATTCCGTGCAAGCAACATGAAAGTCTGTATCTTTCTGGATGTCCAAGTTTCACAGCCATACAATAGGACAGCTTTGAAATCTGAGTTGAAAGTTCTTATTTTCTGTGTTGGACTTGATTTCTGTACTAATCATTTCTCAATTAAATTACTCCAAAACGTCAAATAGACAGCCTGCACAGAACAATATACAATAAAATATGAAAGCCACAGGAACATGGCACTGGCCGTGTGATCAGTCTGTTCTGACATACCCAGGAGCTTCATCATGTAAAATAAATTGCTAAAGAAACCACTAATGCAGGAATTGGAGTGACACAAGCTTCCTGCCAGGGGTCAAGCCTGACTCCATGCTCTTCAACGAACAAAAACAAAAGAAAAAAATAGGATGGTATTATTTTGTTATACTATTATTATAATGAAGTTACATACCCATAGCTATAGGCCTAATCCACTTTCTAGTTATCAGATCCAGCCTCCACAGATCATTGAAAGTGGTGTTTGTAGATGTGCACCCTCCAAAAATATACATGGATCCATCAAAGTACACGGCACTGTGTGAAAACCGATCACTTATCCTGTCAATTAAAACATAAATAGTTTTTACAGATACTCAAATATTGCAAAATGATTCATCTGTCTACACACAGTAGATAGACAAAATATCTTCCCTTCTCAACTTATACTATCCAAAATGTTGCAAGCTGTTACTAAAAAAATGAATATTTCAAGAAAAACTAAATAGAGAAATAGTGATGACACTATAGGTAAAGAACAAACTGTAAAAAAAATTAGAAGCGTCACACAACCCTCTGCTAGTTTGTTCCATTAGTACAAATATCTTGAGTCGCAATTCACTTCACAATTAACAGGAGGATTATAATGTTAAGAAGATAAATAGTCAATACACTTTGTTTAACAGAGAAACTCTTTTGATGATCAATTTACCTCTTGTTGCAATGCTCTGTATAGTTTTCTACCATTGTTCAAATTTTACTCTTATTTACTTAGTAATTTTTAGTAAAGCATAAACATGAACAAGTAAATGACAAACAACTTACTTGGACCCACTTTTTTCCTTTATTTACAATGACATTTAGATGAAATGCAAAAAGTCACAATCAGCTGTGTTAATGCCTGACAAAAGCGTGGTAGACTAAAATTTACCAATAAGTTTAAAACAAAGATCTCGCTGGTTACTTAGCCTCGTGAATAACTTAGTTGTTCAAAGAAACATCTTTTCTGAATTTGCACATGACCATTTACCATCCGACACCTGCACCTTTCATTTGTCAGTTAATTATTTCCCTTACTTTCCATTTTATGTAATATCATACACAGTCATTATAACTAATCGGCTGTGTCAATGCCTGTCAAAACAAGCGAGATCAAAATGTCGTATGAAAGAGAGCTGCATGCAAAGTATCTATACGATGAGCAGGAAATGTATATTTTTAGTGTCACCTATTTGAAGCACTACAAATATATAAATCTCATGGAGAGTTAAATAAAAGTGTGTAATAATAAATATCATTACTTCAAATGAGAAGTGTCTGAAATTAAAATAACAAATGAGAACGATCTATATTAAAATACAAACTACAAAACAAAAATATTTAAAAAATTAGATCTATTTGATTAAAACACAAACCAAAAACAGAACAATCTAATCCTAATAAACCATTGTAACTATATATACGTATATATATACAACTGTTTATAAGAATTTCGTTCATCAAATATTTAATCTTTAAATTCAATTTTCTGGTAAGGGGGTCCTTCAATTTGCTGATGTCAAACCTTTTCTGTGTAGTTACAGTTGGTCCAGCCCTTCTTAGTTTCACTTTCAGTTTTGCTACTACTAAATGGTGATCACTTCCCACATCTGCACCTCTTCTTACCTTCACATCTTGTAATGCATGTCTCCATCTACCGTTAATCATGATGTGGTCTATCTGGTTTCTGTCCCGACCATTTGGTGATTCCCATGTTAATTTGTGAATTTCTTTATGTGGGAAAAGTGTTCCTCCAATGACCAGGTTGTTAATACTACAGAAACTTATTAATTTATCCCCATTTTTGTTTGCTGTTCCGCTGCCGCATTTCCCCATTACTCTTTCATTATATGTATTGTGTGTACCAGCTTTCGCATTGAGGTCTCCCATTACTATAATAAGATCATATCTAGGTGTGTCTTCCATTTCTTTCTGCAGTTGTTGATAGAATTCATCCTTGACCTCTTCATCGCTGTCATTCGTTGGTGCGTAGCATTGTATTATTGTAGTATTGGTGAATCTACCTCTCAATCTTAATCTTATCAGTCTGTTGTTGATGGGTTTCCATTCCAGTAATGTCCTTTCTATTCCTTTCTGTAGAATAATGGCTATACCTTCATTGTGCTGTCCATCCTCTCTTCCAGAGTAAAGTACTGTTTCTCCTGTTGCTGTTTTAACTTTTCCTGCCCCTGTCCATCTCCTCTCGCTTATCCCTAGAATGTGTAACCTATAGTTTCTCATTTCTGCTGTGACCTGTTTTAGTTTACCCGTCTCATTCATTGTCCTGACATTCCAAAATCCTATTCTTGTATCATGTTTTGCGGTCAGAACGTCCGTTCTCATGTCAGTGGCTTCCTTTCGGCTTTCACCACTGACAGTCATACGAGCCTCAGACTCCGGATGTCCGTCACACAGCAAAGTTTGTTTATTCGTTGTTGTTTCCGTAACTTCAATTTTTTTTTTACATAGACAGGGGTGTCAGCCCTATGCTAAAACCCCCAACCTGGAGGACCAGGGTGTCTGCTTTAGTCTGACCCCTGCCCGCGCAAACCTGTCCAGCTTGGTAGAACCTTCCAGGAGTAAAACTCCCGCTGGCATAGCTCTGGGGGTAATCAGGGTACGCAAGCCGCCATACCTTGACAAGGTATTGACACCGGTGATAGCAGAAGAGACCCCGATCCCATCACAAGAACAGCTATGCTTTGGACCCCTGAAGGAAAACGAAAGAGAGGCCGACCAAAAACAACCTGGCGGAGGACTGTGGAGGCTGAGATGCAAAGAATGAACCAGAGTTGGGGCACTGTACGAAGGATGGCCGCCGACCGAGCAAAGTGATGGGCACTGACTGCTTTGACGGTCGGCGGCTAAGGATCAAAGAAGAAGAAGAAATTCAATTAATAAATTTCAAATTTTCCTTATCTGTTTTGAACTTCTTACCCTTTAATAACCCTCTCTGTGTGTCCTGCTTGACATTCAGGTTGTATGTAAGTCCAGCTAATATCACATTTTGAAAGGCTGTGATAAAATTTTCTTTTCAATTGTTTCACCACCGCTGAAATAATAATGAAAGTAACTGTTTTACTACACTAGGAATCATTTCAATGTGTACTGTCATGTTACTTTCATTTTATTACTATCAGATTATATTAACAGATGCCCAGATTATTTCTCCCCAGGCTCTCAGATGAGACAAAGAAAGAATACAACAACTGCTCCCTCCGGCATGTTGAACAAGGCAACAATATGAGGTTGTGCATGAGGTTGGCAACCCCATCACGTAAAACAAATTGCTACATAAACCACAACTACAAGAGAATGTGAATGTTTGCTGCAGGCTTCCTGTTGCAGTGGTGGCTCCATGCTCCATAATGAGCAAAAAGGAAAATGATGAAGATATTACAAGATACAATTTAATTAATGGTATGATTAGCACATAAACAAATGATATTAATCTGTTCACTCAAACAATATACACAACATGGTCCTCTTTTGTGTGATTTTTAAATGGTAGTCTTACAATATAAGCAATCACTTCCAGCTCCCTGGAGTGTACAAACCTTCAATCGAATCTCACAAACCTTCCTGCTATTACCAATTTCACATTCTTTTTACGTCTTCATTGACCTTCCTAGGATACCTAATCCTAACCCTTACTACTGCATCTCTGAATTATTTTTTTAGGCCGTATCAAACCTACATCCACTATTCTTCGGCTGAAACGAAGAACAGCGGACCATGTATTTGATACAGCCTTAAAAGAAAATTCAGAGACATAGTAATAAGGGGTAAGGGATAGGAATCTTAAACGTAATCCTAAACCCTAACAACTTAGGCAACTTATTAGGATGGCATTGAAGAACAAGTCGTGTGTTACCGGGGCCCGAAAGGGGAGCAAAGAATAGTAACACTGCACCCTACCACGCATGTCGTAAAAAGCGACTAAGGAGGGTATGGGCATGGGGCTGTTTACCCCATCCCGTAAAAACTTTGCACAGTGGGCTGATCACCTGCTTGCCAACCAATCTGATTACGGAAACAATGATAGATTGTTTGGTCTGTTTTTGTTCCACAAAGACGCCACTAGGCGTGGTGGAAACAGCGATAGATTGATCAATTTGTTGTTGCCCTAAGACGCCACTAGGCGTACTGGCCACATACTGCTTTGCCGGTTGATGGCTAAGGATGGAAGAAGAAGAAGAACAAGTCCCACTCTTCTTTATTTCAACCTAAAGAAAGAATAGCACTACATCTCCTTCAGGCATCTGACTAATATGAGGCTATGTATGGGACTGGCAACCTCATCACGTATAAAAATTGCTACAGAAACCTTTGCAGCATAAGCATAATTTTGTTCAGGCTGCAAGGAAGCCAGCTGCAGTGGTAGCTCAATGCGCAGCAAACAGGGAAATGATGATACATACAGTAAATGATGAGGAGGGATGCCATAAGCAAATAGCGAAAAGTGAATAAACTAGCTAAATTACAGCACTATAATCCTTAATATAACCCATCAGGGATTGAACACGATATTTTTCTAAATCAATTTTTTTTTTAAAATTTGTGAACCACTGCAATAAACAATGGGGTTGAAATAACAATAGTGGGATGTGTGTTTGATACAGCCTTAAAAAGAATTCAAAGACACAATAATAAGGGGTAAGAGTTAGGTTTAGGAATCCTAAATCCTAGCCCTACTAACTTGGCCCACTTATTAGAATGACATCGAAGAATAGTCTCACTAATCTTCATTTCAACCAAAAGGGACAGAGAGGAGGTACATAAATCAAATGTACTAAGGAGACAGATAAAATACCACACTGCTATGCAATATTTTCTTCTTCTTCTTCGTTCGTCCTGAAAAGGACGTTGGTTGCGTTGTGTCCGTTTACAGCGAAGCTGCGATATTTGCACCTTTCGGCCGACACATCCGACTTCAGCACGGCATTTTTGGGACCGGGTTAGCCTTCCCTCTTCGATCCCTACTCGCTCAGCCAGACTGCAGTGATGCAGCCTGTTTCCGGGACCACCACTTGGAGGTGGAGTAGGGTCTTGGTCAGCTCTGGTTCGCTGACCCTGACGCAAGCAGTCTAGCTATGGGTCGCTAACTGCATTTCTCACTGTTGACGCGTCTTGCTATGCAATATGAGCAACACTTCTCACCATGTCTTTAGTTACTACACATCAACTATTATGGACTTACATTGTACTATGCGATTCCACTGCTTGGACACCTGCTTAGCTGTATCCATCTCCCTGTAAGGGGAAAGAAACCCTAAGATGTGCTCAAGTATTTCCTCAGGCATGTCATTTATCGTTATGGCCTTGAATGTAGCCTTAGATGAGCATGCCATTTCATCTTGAGCTTGTGGTGATAAAAAATGGTTTCCATCTTTCTCTGGTACTGAACTCGCTGGATCTGCAGCAGGCTCGTCTGAATTCATTCTTATTAAATTGCTAATGTAATAAATTATAGCCAACGTTTACATGCTACAGATTAATTATAAAACAAATCAGTATATTAGAACACACGCGCACTAAGTCGTCATTACATAATAATACTACTCGTACTATTTAAGGCAAACTCTTAAATGTTACTTTACTGTTAACTTGCCTTTGGCTTAGCCTTGGAATATTATCGTTTGTAGGCTTAATATTTTTTGTAACACTGATCTGACCATGGAGTTTACCATAATATTTATTCGCACAGCTGCATTTTCAATGCATCACAGCTTTATAACTGAATGAGTCCCATTAGTCACGACGTGAGATCACATACCACCACAAACACAAAAAACAAGTTAGCCTACTTTACAAAAACGCGTCTGCTAGTGTCTACCAACGGGACGAGGAATTCTTTTCTAGGATGCAGTTTTCAGTCTCAGCTTTTAAACGTAGTCTAAAACAAAATGACTATGACACCAGGAATCTACAACAAGTCTGCACGCATTAGAAAAGTGCCAACTCCAGTGCCAAAGCCTGGTGAGATGTCTTAATTTGTTTACGTCATGTCGCCGCCGTTTTCTGTCAGTAGCTGGCACGGCGTCAATAGTAAATTGCAATCCCGCATTTGTTGGATAAATGTTTAAAAAAAAAAAAGACAATATAAGTTATAGAAGCACAAAAATAAACCTAGTAACACTAATAATAATTAATAATAATAATAATAATAATAAACGTCACTATAAACTACCATGCGTACAATTGTGTCTTTTACTTTAGTTCCAGTACTAACTGTGGTGACGCTAAATATAGAAAGAAAACAATAACCACATGAACAGTGGTTCTGAGGTTGTTTTAAAGATAAAGGAAAAGTATAATACATTAGAACAAGGGATTATTTTGGAATCACCCTTCGTTAAACAGTCGCAAACATGAAACAGAGACAATGAATAAGTAAAAAGTTAATGGTCCCATGTCGCCGTAAAAGGGGACTAATGTCAGGTTGCGCTGACCAAAATGTCAGATATCTAGGGAATTGAAAATTCCCAGTAATAAGAAACTTCTCAGACTACAGCTGGGAAAAGGCTGTTTCAGAATAGAAGAACCTTACTGTGCAGGATGTCTACAAGACAAAAAATGTAGAACATTTCTTGTTAAAATGTAAAAGGTATGAACAAATGAGAATACCAATATTAGATTATTTGCAAGCATCCAACTTACCTATAAATATAGAGGAGGTGTTAAGAATTGACAGACCTAGGGAACTGCATAATATAGTCAAACAATATTTAACACGAACAAATGTTAATATATAGTGGCTGGGAATATGAAGGTCTGATGCTGTTCTTATGTGCAGTCTGGCTGAGCGAGTGTGGATCGAAATGGGAAGGCAAACCCGGTCCTAAAAAATGCCGTGCAGAAGTCGGATGTGTCGACCGAAAGGTGCAGATATCACAGCTTAGGCGTAAACAGACACAACGCCACCACCGTCCTTTTCAGGACGAACGAAGAAGAAGAAGAAGAATTAAATATCTGTTAAAGTCAGTTATATAACTGGAACCACCAGGCCTTTACACCCCTCCACTTTAATATTATTCTTGTTCAGAGTTTCTTCTTGATTTTTTTTTTTTTAATTAACATATAAGCACAATTGTGATTAACCCTATTTACAATGATTTGACAAATGTGATGCCACTTTCTCACATCGGCAGTTGTTCATGTTATTTGGAATTGAAAATAATATGTATCCTAATTATAACCCATCAGAGGTTGAACGGGATGTTTTTCTTCATTAATTTAAAAAAAAAAAGAGAGAGAAAGAAAGAAAAAAATAATCACATGAACAGTGGTGCTGGGGTCGTTTTAAAGGTAAGGAAAAGTATAATACATTAGAACAAGGGATTATTTTGTAATCACCCTTCGTCAAACAGTCGCAAACATGAAACAGAGACAATGAATAAGTAAAAAGTTAATGGTCCCGTATCGCCGTAAAAGGGGACTAATGTCAGGTTGCGCTGACCAGCACACAGGAGAGCATCGTGAATTAGCGGAGACGGCCTGCTAATTTGTCAAATGCAATTGAGACCCCGTGTCTCTTAAGGAGCTAAAAGGAGGATGATGATTAAAAACCTCCAAACAGATCATGAACGAGTTATTCAAGACAACCAATCAGAACATAAGGATTTGTTTCTTTCTTTCTTTTCAATGATGAAGAGGATATCATTCATAATCCGATGAGTTATAATTAGAATATATAATGTTTGTAATTTTAGACAGTATTTTCAGTTGCCGCTACCTACTCATGGCAATATCCCTCCTGACCAATCATGGTCGGTATGGCAAATTAAAATGCCCAAATTGTGTGCGTGTATGTTTTCAATGCCTTTGTTATGTGGGTAATCGAAGGCTGTCCAGCAAATAGGATAATGAAGTGTGACGTAGAAATACGAAACGTGACTTCCGCTCAAATCACCCCCGCTCCCCCCCCCCCACCGCCCCCCCAAAAAAAAAAAGCAACACACACACACATGGAGAAGAGAAGTGGAGGCAGAAATAAAGAGAATATAGAAGACCCTGAAAGCTCGAACAAATGGCAGCAGAGGCGTCCCTAAAGTACTTGGCACCCGGGGCGGATCTTACCTTTGACACCCCCTCCCTCAGTAAAGAAACCCACTAGTAAGTAACATTTTAACTATAAGTACTATATTAATAGTGTCCGACGGCACCCTCTTCCTAGCTGTCACCCAGGGCGGACCGCCCCCCTCGCACCCCCCTTAGTACGCCATTATGGTGCTTGACTGGGGGTAGAAGGCGATTAGCTTGAAAGGTATGTACCCTATAAAGAGCTGAAAGCCAAAGAAGAAGGTAATGAAAAGTTGTAGATCAAAGTCACCCTGGGTATGCATATTCAAAAATGGACAGAAAGAGTTGTGCAGATACCGCTACTTGTACAAGATTGACAGGAGTGGAAGCAATAAAGTAATGAAGTGTTAGTAACAGTATAATGTGCAGTGGCGCCAAATCAACGGCCGCTTGGGTTACAAGACAGAGGAAAATACGAATAGTTATTATTCTCGTTGTTTTTCGCACTCACTATGGAGCACTGAGCCTTGTGTGGATCCCGGAGGTATCCGAGGAGACTAACAATAGGTCCACTGCTAACTCAAGCATGTCCCTGGAGACGACTAACATGAGGTTGGACAAGTGGACTGTGGATGGCAAGCTCATCGTGTAAAACAAATTCATACAAAAACCTCTGCTGCCAGCGCACATAAATGCTTTGAGGCAGGCTTCCTGCAAGGGGACCAGCTGCAATGGTGGCTTCATGACACAAAAGGAGCGAAAAGGGAAATTACACGACCACAAAATACCATTATACAAATATCACACAACAATCACGTCATATATATAATCTATATTTTGGAACGTCTGTCGGTTTTTCCCCTACAGAAACAGTTTTTTTGTTTGTTTGGTAATGAAAGTTAGACCTTAATTGTATTGTCTCCCTTAACAGTAATTTTGGGTCAAAATATCAATGAATGTCCCTTTAATAAAAATGATTCAACAAGATCAGGGGTTGCAATTTTTTTGGTTCGTCTACTTTCAGAGTTTTCATTATCTCAAACAACAAGAAACATCAGATGGCATTCTACTTAGAACCTTTGGAATAGGTGACCCACTAGCACTAAGGATGAAATGCATAGATGATCTTACAGAAGATTTTAAACATCAGGCTCAGTTAAATATATCTTGAAATAGAAATTGGTTATAGTGATGAAATTTAAAATACAGCTTTAATTGCCATAGAAGACAAGGTTATTTCAATGGAAGGGGAGGAGCTGCACACTCTGGGTCTCTCTCAAACTAACTGAACTGAAGGAGGTACTGTGGAGGAAACGATTGGAGTAGATGTGCTAGAGGTGAAAAGTATGGGGCAGGACATGATTGGAGAAGATGCGCTTGAGGTAAAAGGGACAATAGAGGGCATGATTTGAGTAGATGTGCTGGATGTGAGAGGTATGGTGGAAGACATGATTGGTGTAGATGTGCTGGAGGTGAGAGGTATGGTAGAGGACATGATTGGAATAGATGTGCTGGAGGTGAGAGGTATGGAAGGACATGACTGAATTAGTTGTGGTCGTGAGAGGTATGGAAGGACATACTGAATTAGTTGTGGTCGTGAGAGGTATGGAAGGACATGACTGGTTTAGTTGTGACGTTGATAGTAAAAGCTTACTGTATTATTACCCGCGTTCTTCAATGAAACGTGTGCTGTATTTCTTGGAAAAACATTGAGAGGCAGACTGCGTAATGACCTAGATTAATCCTAACATTAATTATATTACGTTACCAAAACGAACGAACAGATGGACTCAAATAGAAAGAGAGAGGGGCGAATAAAATCAGGAACGCATGCAAAATTAAACACGCGTCTCGCTATTAATGCCACCCCAACAAGCGTAACGCGATACACAATTACTACTATCACGCGTGTAAGGCCACATGCACTAACTTTTTCGGACGGACAGTGATAAATTCACTACCCTTCCCAGAGTAGGGTTTTAAATCCTGAAAAACGCTTATAAGGAAAGATGACAATAGATGGGTTTACGTTTGAAAACATTACAGTACCCAGACAGCACATCTTCGAAACAGGAGGTAGTAGAAATTGCATATTTTGAACGCAGCCACTTAGCTCTTTTAAATTGGTATATTTGGGTTCCTTAGGGCTTGCTGACAAAGAATATGTACAATGTTATGCAAATAGTCTAGGAATTAACAAGTTATAGCCAAAATAAAATGATGGTGCTGTCAGACAACACCCAAAATCAGAATCGCTCAGTGGTAGATTTTTTTTACACCACCATTGTACGGGAAATGGGCCACAAGTTACATTTGAACTGATTGGCTGGAATGATATGTAAGGCTAAACACGATTAGTCGGGCTATAAATACTATCTTTGGTTGTTAGGGGAGACGTAGGAAGTTAAAATTTTTTCAAACCCTTGTCGAAACGTGGCTCCATTGGCTAGACTCGCTGATATACTCACTTAGGAGCGTTAGTTCGAGACCACTAGTCAAATAAGCTTGATAAAGCAACAGTGCGTTGAAGCCAGCTCACATTTTTGCTAAAATAAAAGCCTGGAACATAAGCAGATGGGAATTTGTGCCTGTAATTGTGCCAGAATTCATTGCTAATCAACGTATCTGTGTTTGTTTCCATGAATTGTGGTAAGCTTGAAACATTCAGTATCTTTTAATGAAAATTGAATGTGAATTGTTAATTTATGCCTGTATATATGTGTAGTTCAGTAGCAAACATTATGTAAAGCCTATAATGCTCCCGCCTGAACAGAAGGTGTCGGAGGAAAGTAAAACTGCATGGAATGGCCAAACAGTACACTGACACCTAGATTATTGATTAGACAGAAATAATGCTGGAAGTGCAGAGGCGTGGTAACCATTAAGGAGGTAAATACTGGTATAAAATATTTCAGATGAAGCTGACAGTTGGCCTAACGCTCTGAACTCAATGTTTGTGATGTATTGTGCTCAGTGTAAAAAGAGAGTATAAATTAGTTATGAAGTAGAAGGTACATCCTTCTTGTTTTCAGGGACCGTGGTCTTGATGGTATTGAGCAGCACCTGGTCAGAGCTTTGCTGAATCCAGAGTCGGACAGCATACTCCTTGGTCCATTTAGCTATCAGTGAGGTGTCTCCAGAGCCGAGGGGAGAATCGAGCAGAGGAGTCTGTTCCTGCCGCCATCACGCAAGATAAGCTGATGTGGCCAGCTGAGCTCAAAATTATGTACCCCAGCTTAAAATGACCTTGTAAAAATAACATTAAGAGGGGAATTAAATTGTGTTAATATCAGGAACTGAGAACATCTCCAATAATAGTTCCCATAAAGACAAACTATTGAAGTCATGATGACAAATACCAACAGAGCTTGAACAAAACAAAACCAGTATTACCTCATATTACTACTACACAACTGACACACATAGGATACTTTTAATAATATATGTCATTACAATATTCATATTGATAAATTCTGTACATATAACTTGTAAGTAAAATTGATTGTGATTCCTGGTTCCCTTTGTATTTGAATCAGGACACATATTCATTCATAACAGCAATGAATACATATTGTTATTTGAAAAGTTATCAGTGACTCCTTTAAGATATCCTTTAGAGTGTTATATGTATGTGAGTGTCACAGTGTTGTCAAGTGTGGTGGAATAAATTAAATTGTTTATCTGTCTGTTGTTGTTATGACTTACACTTCATCATACACATACCCTAGACATACAACGTAGTCATCACACTATTCCAGAATAATTCTGACTGAGGTATACATATGTGGCAGCAAGTAAGATTATATATAATACACTACTCTTATTAGATATATATACCTTCACAGCTGATCTCAGTCAGTACAATAAGTCCCCTATAAATATTTATAACATCCCACTTCACCACATATATTGGGGTCTCGCTCTTGGGATTTTGAATCTTTCCCTATTAAAAATATTGGGGGTAATTCACTTCAGGGAATATAAGAATTAAAAGGTATCCTTGGGTGGAATTAAATAAGGTTGAGCTCACGGTGCCTGTGTTGTCCATTAGAGATATATTTAGAAATTGAATTGTTGGTTAGACATTGTATAAATTTACCTGATAGACAATGGCGGACCTGGCCAAGTTTCGATCTGCTGCTGTTCAGACTGCAAAGGAGTTAGGATTGGATGGGCAAGTTATGGTTGCCTATGTCACTACGGAATGTGACAAATTTATTGAACGCGAAGAAAGAAGGTTTGAAGCCGAAAGAAAGTTAGAGGCTGAAAGGGAAATTAAGAAGTTACAATTTGAGGCTGAGGCTGAGACTAAGAGTTTGCAGGCTGAGGCTGAGACTAAGAGGTTGCAGATTGAGGCTGAGGCTAAGAAATTGGAGGCAGAAAGAGAAGACAAAAGATTGGCTGCAGAAAGGGAAGAGAAGAAATTAGCTGCAGAAAGGGAAGCAGAAGAAAGAAGATTGACCGCAGAAAGGGAAGAGAAGAAATTAGCTGCAGAAAGGGAAGCAGAAGATAAGAGATTACAAAGGGAACATGAGTTACGACTCAGGGAATTTGAGTTTCAAGGCCATGCTCCTGAAAATGGTGCCAGTCCCTTTGCCTCTGATGCCACTGCTAGCCAAGGAGCCTCAACCTCAGCTATGAATTTTCATTTAGATCATTTTGTTGAGAAAGACGATGATATAGAGAGCTACCTAAATAGGTATGAACTATTAGCTACCACGTATGGGTTAGAGAGAGAAAGGTGGAGCTTAAAGTTATCTCAGGGACTTCGAGGGGCAGCTTATGAAGTTTTTGCAAAAATGAGCAGAGGTGATCAGGAAAATTATGACATGCTAAAGCAGGCTCTTTTGTTAAGGTATGAAAAGAATGCAGAATTCTATAGGAAAAAATTTAGGAATGCTAAACTACTGTCAGGTGAAACCTATCACCAGTTCTCTGCACGAATAGGGACATACTTGGAGAAATGGACTTCTCTGGGGAAAACCCAAGATCTTAAGGAAATGGTCCTTATAGAGCAATTAAGAGAGTCCATGGCTCCAGACCTGAGAAAGTTTCTCATGGAACAAGGTGCAGAGAGGCTGGGTGAGTTGCTAAATGTTGCTGAAAGGTATCAAGCAGCTCAAGCAGAGGTAACAGGTAATAAAAAGAAACAGGTGGACAACTTTAGGGCACCACAGAACTTTAATAAATTTGATCCTAAGGATCAAAATAAAGGTAAGCACCAATTTGATAGCCCACGGTATGAAAATAAAAATAAATTCCCACAATTCGATGAAAGGAAATATGATGAAAGAAAATCTTTCAACCAAGGAAAAAGGTGGTGTAAGAATTGTCAGATGGACAATCATGACACTGACCGTTGCAGAAGGAAACCTGAGTATATGGCAACCCTTCAGGTCAGGTCGACCTCAAGACAGGAGGAGGATATTATGTTGGATACCACTCCAGAAGAGATGAGGAAGGCACAGGCTGGGGATAAAACACTCAAGCCTTGTTTCAGAAAATTGTCAACTTATCATACAACTCCAGGCAAGGGAGATTTTTACATGAAAAACAAGTTGATGTATAGGAAGGCCGGAACTGGATCCCATGGTCACGGACAGCTGGTTCTTCCAAAAAGATATAGGGCAGACTTAATAAGGAGCCTACATGTGAAACCAGATGGGGACCATGAGAAGATAGGTACCATCATTCAAAAGGTGGCTCACAATTATTATTGGCCCAAAGCAAGATGGGACATTGAGAATTTTGTAGAAAGGTGTAGCATAGCACATGAGGGAACACCCACAAGTGGGAACATGGATCAGGACCTGGACACGCCCCGGGGCAAAATTAGGCCTGATAATAAAAAAGAAAAATAGATTTGATAAAGTGGACCAAATGGAATGGGAAGCCCCTTTTCACGGACAAGCTTCACTTAACTGTTTTACAATGGCCACTATGCGGAGAGTACAAACAGATGTCTTACCCCAGGATAAGCCGACAATCCCTCAATCGGACTTAAACAAACTGGAGGAAGAAGATGTAGAGAGGAAATCTCTCATCAAGAATTTTAAGTGGGGAGAAAGCCCCAAAAGAAAAAATTGGTAGCGGTCGTTTTGTGAATGATAATTCTGGGAGGAAAAAATCATCACTATAAAGCTTCGAGTGGAAGAGACCATACCGGTGCATGGACAAATAGGTCCACAAAATTAAAGGTCCATATGTAGCTTTGTTAAGAACGTGGACTGATGAAAAGGCAGAGGAAAACATTACATCTTCATACCAATATGTGAATGAGCTGACCACACGTTTAAAAAACTGGCTGGAAACTTGCCAATGAAAATTTGAAACAAGCCAGGAAGAAACATGCTGCCTATTATAACAGGAAGGCGAAAGACAGAAATTTGGCTGTGGGAGAGAAAGTACTGCTTCTTTTGCCCGGGAGTCAGAATAAGTTACAAATTGGATGGCAGGGTCCATATACAGTTTTAGAGAAGGTATCTAGAACAAATTATAAGACAGATAAGAAGGGGAAAGAAAAAATCTATCATGTGAATCTCCTGAAGAAATATTTGGAAAGAGAACATCAGGAAGAGACACACTTGTTGACCTTGTCCATCGCCATGGAGATGAAAAAGGAACCACTTTCATCATTTGAGTATCCATTACACCCCTGTGAGACAGCAGCACAGGTGAAAATCAGTACACATTTAACGAAAACTCAGAAAGAGAGAGTGCAACAGGTTCTAAATAATCATGCAGAGGTGTTAACAGACCGACCAGGGCATACAAACCTATTGGAATATGATATGAAACTGATAGACCCCACACCTGTCTGTATGAATCCATATTCGATTCCGTTTGCTAAGGAGAAAGCTTTGAAGGAAGAGATAGACTATCTGTTGAAGGAAGGAATTATTTCGCACAGTGAATCTTCGTATAGTTCCGGTGTTGTACTCTTAAGGAAGCCCTCTGGAGAACATAGACTCTGTATAGATTACAGGAGACTGAATGCTATTACAGAAGGACAGGTGGATCCATTGCCGGATACAAATCAGCTGTTTGCCAGACTAAATAAAGCTAAATATTTCTCCAAAGTGGATCTGAGTAAAGGATATTATCAGATTCCAGTAAAGCCTGAGGTTAGACCATACCTAGCTTTTAGTACCTCAGAAGGACACTATGAGTTTAATAGATTGCCATTTGGATTGAAGAATGCGCCTAGTGTCTTCTCTAGAATGATTAGAAAACTATTGGATCCTCTGAATAATCCCTGTATAACAAATTTTATGGATGATATCCTTATAGCAACAGAAACATTTGAGGAACACATTGACTCTCTGAACATGCTGTTTAATCGACTTAGGGAGGCAAATTTAACAGCCCGACCAACCAAATGTTGCGTTGGATGTAAAGAATTGGAATTTTTGGGACACACAGTTTATCAGGGAAACATGACCCCTGACCCAAAGAATTTAGAGAAACTACAGAAAGCCCCGAGACCACAAACCAAGAAGGACGTGAGATCCTTTGTCTCATTATGTGGTTTCTACCAGAAGTATATCAACAACTTTAATTCCATATGTGCACCGTTAACTGAATTGACACGTAAAGGACATCCGATCGCATTACATGGACACCACAATGTGAAATGACTTACCAAGAATTGAAGGAAAAGCTCACAAGTAAACCCATTTTGAAATTACCTGACTTAAGTCAAGAATTCATAGTAAGGACGGATGCAAGTAATATTGGGTTAGGTGCAACTCTACTACAGAAATCAGATGCATTGGATGGGGAATTAAGCCCAGTGGCATATGCTAGCAGACAATTGAATAAAGCTGAAATCAATTACTCAACTAGCGAAAAAGAATGTCTTGCAGTAATATGGGCAATAAAGAAATTCAATATTTATCTGTATGGGAATGGCACTTTAATTCAAACAGACCACAAACCTTTATCGTTTCTAGCACAGGCTAAGCATGAGAACTCTAGGTTACTCCGATGGTCTTTACTTCTGGCTCCATATAATTTTAGCATTGAGTATATATCTGGAAAAACCAATTTGGGAGCGGATTTTTTAAGCCGCCATCCGTGTGATGAGAATCACCGTAAACACCAGAACTATGTCTATTTCTCCTTGCATTTAGTTCACTATTTTTTGGAGGGATTACAGAAAAATCCTTCTCCATGTTTCTTCTCCTTCTATTATTTACGTTTTTTTTCAAGATGAGATCACGAGGGAGTTTGATCTCATCTGCTTTATGGTTCTTCTTTATGTGTTTAGAATGGGGGTGTAGGGAATTAGACAGTATTTTTCTAGAAGAAAGATTATAGATGCTAGATCAGGATTGGCACCAGATTGTCTTTTTTTTAAAGATATTGCGTGGCCATATACGCATTTTTCGGGAGTTAAATTATTTGCGGCCATTTTTGCTTCATTTCCGCAGTATAGGGCTAGGACCAATTCCCGGTTCTTTGTCTAGCGGGGACTGGTTGCATCAGAAAGATCTAAGGTTCTGATTGGCGGAGAGCTAACTGCAGTTGAAATGCAGAGCGACCATTGGCTTTAAGAACCACGCCGCGCATATGACGTCATGAAGTCGGCGCGTGGGGGTCTTGATTATAAAAGGCCTATATTTCATAGTTTCTTTCTCTTTTAATGGAAAAAAATTGCCAAAGCCGGTTGCCAGTCAAGTCGATTGCCTTCAGTTGGACATTCGAGATTTGGTAAGCATGAATTTTTGCGTGAGGACTTTATTTAATTTTTCTAGTCCTAGCCGATCATTTAAGTTTCTTGGGAAGTTTAGTTTAATTTAATTCTTAACTCCAGAGCCATCAATTCGATCTGAGTGATAGACATGAGAAACTAGGTCCATTTAATTCCTTGTTGAAAGAATAGCGGCATGGTTTAAAAGTTGAGATATCACCGCTTTGTATTATTGCAAAGTCGGTCGGGAGAGAAACTCGCATCTGCGAATTTTATTTATTTACAGAATAGTCGGGAGCGCGTAATGTGTATTTTTATTTGTGATTTTAGTGAGAGTATTGATGCTCGCTATTTATATAGTTACGCATATATCTGTGGACGGGAGTGAAAGAGGCATAATTTGGAAGCGCGTGGGCGCGTTGGTTACGGAATTGTTATTGATACGACGTTCAGAGGGACGAGGGGGAGATAAGCACGTGGTCATAAAATTACAAACACGTGGTTGAACTACGGGGTTTTCAATTTGATAATCAGGGGTTATGTATAACTTTTGACGGCATGTAGATGCTAGCGTAAACAGGGTTATAGGTTATTGATTGTGCTTTGTTATTCTGTGTATTCAGAAGATGGAGATGACATTTATTTATGTTAAGGGAATTATTTTGTATTTCATTTTGAATGTGATTACTATTATTGACGGGAATTTTAGGAATTCCTTGAGAAGGCTAGTTTTAGTTGTGTTAAACATTACGGCATTAGTGTCAGCGTAAGAAGTAGGCCACAGTACGTCTGCCCAGACGGGCCATTGAAAATATGGTTGTTGCTCGGAGTTAGTCAGGCAGAACAGGCGATCTGGGTTAGCCAATGTTTACCTTGTGGGCTCAGGTAGAGAAGGGAGCTCAGTGGGGGGAGCGGACTTTGTTTGCATGATTTTGTATGGTGGTGCATAACGGGAGAGAGTAGGGGAGCTGTATTGATTATAGACGGGGGAGACTTAAGTGTTAAAGACTTAAGGGTTTGTCAGGAAGTTAATTGTTATTTGTAATAGAGTATTAACGTTTTGTTTAGCTGTTGTTTTTGCTTTTGTCTAAACAGCAGGTGCCGGTTTTTTTGTGGGAATGAGAGCGGAATTTTGAGACCACAAAATTTCTCCCACGGCAAAGTTGGGGCATTCGCAGAACCGCAAGGGTTTTACGTTAGTTGCCAGTAGTGGACGGAGGGGAAGAAAATACGTTTTCCCAACCAGGGGAAGACATTTTCCAGCGAATAGGATTTTTGTGGATAAATCCTGAGCTCTGACGCTCGTTACACACGCAGATTTGGCAGGCTGCCAGCGGTGTGGTAATTTTGTGTTCGTTTCTTCACGGCCATAATAAAGCCGACAGCCCAGTTATAGGTACTCGGGCAGGTAATTTCCGAGTGGTAGAAGTCCGCTACAGTTCCAGTCCAGAATCCAGTGGGGTTCTGTTAACCCTCAGTCATCAAGTCCAGAGTTAGTGGAGAGAGATAGGGTAAACATTCTCTCTACTGAAGTCAGCACAGATAGGCAGAACTGTTAGTTTTGGTGAATCATAGCAGAGGACAGCTGCTGAAGTTTAGAGGTGCAGTTAGTTGTGTTCAGGAGATTCCAGGATAGGCTGTGTAGAACCGAAGTCTGTGCAGAGATTGTGTAGTCACTTCGCCGTCGTTCCAGCTATCAGTGGACTTAGAGTTAGAGTTAGAATTTAGAACAGCTAGTTTGGAGTGTAGGCGACATCAAGTGCAGTGTAGTTCATTTCAGTTAACCTTACCTTCTTTCTCCATACAGGTTGCAATTGTGGGAGAAGGGTTGGGGTTGATGCATTTTTAACTGTGCTTGCTTTTGTTTCAGGAGTGCATCCTCGCACTTGATGTAAGGGACATGCATATGTTTGTTGTTTATAGGTGTATAATAAACTTGTATAAATTGTAGCTGGCATCAGTCATTTCCTTTAGTACAGTAGCTATATGTTGTCTGTACCTTGGTGTTTGTGAATCTTAATTGAACCTTATCCCCATAGGGTAGTTAGAGGTGGTTCGAGGCCATAGCAATTTAAACGTCCGAAGTGGCGAGGAAAGAATCAACCTCGGTTCTCAACCTCGGAGCCAATGGTCTCAACTTTCACAGTTTGCACTATATTTCTATCTGAATCTATCATTTCAGTCTTTCTTCTTACTATTGTCTTGTCACTATATGTAGACAGTCTCTAGTCCTAAATCCATTTCGTGACAAAGTGGGGTGCTATCGTCCGGTGAATCATCTTTGGTACGTTCAATTCTGTGATCTTGACAAAGTGGTGGCGTCGTCCTTGGGATCATCTTTGTTGGGATCAATTCTAGATTCATAGATTGTCTCTGTAGAAAGTTCTGGAAATAGATTTCAAAAAAAATCCCCTAGACTTGAGCTATATTAAGACTGATCCAGCTATAAGTTTTTTTCCACAGGTTCCAGTTAGTATAGATGATAGTGGTTGTAAGGTTGTTTATGACTTAGAAGTAATTGATGGCTAATGGAATTTTTTTCTTGACAGGAAAGTAAATTCGGGTTTTGGGTAGCTGGATAACTTGAATTTTTTTCAGGTAGTTATTAGTCAGACTTGGTGCTAGTCTGAGTGCGGGTTTTTGCGACAGCATATTCCTAGTAGGTAACAGTAAATTTTTCTTGTTCCTTTTTTGTCATTTCCCCTCGTTGTGAGTACTGCTGATTTGTCAGGTAAGATGGCTGAATTGGTCAAGCTACTTACTGCATGGAAGGACGCAGCTAAAAGCATGGGGATGAATGAGGCCGAGACTAGGGCTTACATTATGAGGGAACAGGACCGGCAGACGGAGAGAGAGAAAAGGGAAGCGGAGAAAGACCTGCGTAAATTGGAAGCAGAGAAAGAAGAGAGGGCCCGACTGGCAGAGATGGACCTGCGTAAATTGGAAGCGGAGAAAGAAGAGAAGACACCCGACAGGAGAAAAGCAGAGAGAAGAGGATAGCACAGAGGGAAGCCCAGGAGAAGATAGCACAGAGGGAAGCCCAGGAGAAGTTAGCACAGAGGGAAGCCCAAGAGAGGGAGAAGGCAGCAGAGAGACAGCATGAACTTGCCCTGCGTTCACTGGAACTGCAGTACCGATCTTCGGAAGGCAGTTCGGCTAACGGAGATTCTCCCGGAGCAGGGGCAACAGACACCTCAGGAAACGGAGGGCCCCGGATGGCAGCCATGAATTTTCCGATGGACTCTTTTCCTAACGGGAATGAGAAAATTGAGGTATTTTTAGAAAAATTTGAACGGATGGCAAAGGCATACGGGCTGGATGATAGTCTTTGGTGTCTCAAATTATCTCAATCTCTAAGAGGACATGCGTATGAGGTCTATAGCAAGATGCTGGTAGATGACCAAGGTAACTTTGAGGCTCTGCGGAACGCCCTGTTACAGCGATTCCAATGGACTCCCCGGAAGTGCCAAACGATGTTTAGGGAAAGTCGACTGGAGAAAGGAGAAAGTTTTCCCCAGTTCGCAGAGAGGCTGAGGAATTACCTCACTCGCTGGAGAGAGTTGTCGGGTTTGGCTAAATCGTTTGAAGGACTCGAAGAGCTCATCATGTGCGAACAGATAAAGGCCAACATGTCTCCGGACTTAAGGAAGTACCTGGCGGAGCAGGGCGCACAGCAACTGGACCAGATAATTCTATTTGCAGAAAGGTTCCAGACGGCCCAGGCCGAAGTACTGGGCCAGAAAAGAAAACACCCTGACCTGCCAGCCCCGGACAAAGGAGCATCTTCATCGCATTCGCCTTCCTCTTCAGCTCACCAACCGCAAGGGCCGTCTCGCAAGGAGCCCCCTCCCAGTCATAACATGCGCTCCCAGCCGCCTAACAGAACACAGGGGCCGACTTCTCATGAACCCGTCAGGAACCGGGGAGATAATGAGAGATATTGTAGGTTCTGTCGGACTACTTCTCATTGGACAACACGGTGCCCAAACAAACAACCCGCTCATCAGATGGCTTGTTTAAGGCCTGTGAGGGTGAAACAAGGGAAGAAGTGGAAACCCTTCCAGTCAGAGAAGTTGTTTTCCAACAGCGGGCCAGCAGAAGTGAACGGGACTGAGACAACATGCTTATTTGACAGCGGGCTTACATACCCCAGCATAGTCGCCCGACATCTGGTGAAGCCCTGGCAGATGACGAAGGAAAAAGTGAATATTGGTGGAGTTTTAAGGAAAGGGACTTCACAGTGCTTTCCGGTAGCCAATATTGAGGTGAAATGTAGGTTCGTGTCTGGCACCATCAAGGCAGCTGTAACGGCTCAGCCGGCCTACGACTTCATTCTCGGTAACCCATATTTGGTTTTGGGGAACCCGACCACACCGATCCTTGCTGATGCAAGGGGGCCTACTGCAGGCCAGAAACGTGAAAAAGGAGAACCCCTAATTCACGGAGCCCCGAGCGAGCTCAAACATAGCTGTCGTGCCAAGGAGGGGTGCAACGCCTCTGACGACAGTGGTATGTTATTTGCAGAGGCAAATTCGCCCGCCAGCCCTGTTCAGCCAACCGGCCAAACAGTGGTGACGACGCCTCTGATTCCGGAAGTACACTCTTTGTTGTCGGGAATTAGGCCCCCGATGGTATTAGCTCCTTCAAGTGAGGGACATACTGACAAGAGCAGTATTACATATGTCAACGACCAGCGCCATCTTCATAGGGCACAAGATAGCGGTCTGAGCGAGCATATAGTTCCAACCA
Source organism: Oreohelix idahoensis (assembly GCA_024509875.1). Classification (NCBI taxonomy): domain Eukaryota; kingdom Metazoa; phylum Mollusca; class Gastropoda; order Stylommatophora; family Oreohelicidae; genus Oreohelix; species Oreohelix idahoensis. The sequence continues at coordinate 318,641 of JAMPIV010018873.1, read as the reverse complement.
GCCCTGGAGCCCCATCCGACCAGCACTTTACTCAAACGGAGGAGGACAGTGATCTGAGTATCCGTTTGCCTATAGACGGAGATGGGCCCCACAACTCTCGTATCTCGTTTACAGGAAACGACTCTTGTAACGAGCAGCCTGAAAAATTGGCTATCTTTTCCAATTCGTTTCACGGAACATTGGAACCAGTTACTGAGAGCTTTAACTCAGATTCTCCGCGATCTAACGGGATCTTAAACCGTCAAGTGTCACTGCAGGACACATTCCAACTGACGCCAGTAACTCTCACAGGGGAGGGCAAGGTTGAAGGTAGAACCAGGGTGTTAGACGGAGAGCTCCCGTGGTCTACATTTTCATCTCACCAACTTTTCAGGCCAGAAAAGAGTGAGAAAAGCGACCTTACGCATTTGCAAGGAGCTATTTTGGAGAGCTCTGTCCCGCTTCAGATTGGTAGGGGAAGAGCGAGTCCAGAACCACTGCCAGGGGCAGATCTTACCTACCTTTCTTCAAAGGTAGAAGCTATTGAGGTCGATCGTGATCCAATAGACACCCAGCAAGAAATCGGAGGCTCTACACCAGAGGAACCCGAGACGTTGCATCGTTCTCGCACGGTACCAGCAGTCACAACCCTGCTGACGCGCAGCGAGGAAGTCGCCATCGCCAGGTCGCCACAGCGCCCGTCGGTCACATCAGCTGACCAGGACAGCCTTTTGACGGTCATAGCAAGGGAAAGTTCAGACCCGCCATTAGACGGCACAGGTCCGAAGAGAGATCAACTCTCCCAACGGAGCATAGGAGCTCATTCTAGGAGAGGAAGAAGGAGGAAACGCAAAAGAGGAAGGTCGAAGAACACTGAATAGGAGGGGTAAGGACAGACAGCCTTGTAGACAGAGTTAAGGGCCAGTGTGAAACACAGAGATTTCAGTAATGAGATCGATGCTCAATCTTCGAAGGTGGGAGTGATGTGACGAAAGTACTGAGATTCTGTCTTTCAAATGGCCCATGTCTTTTTCTCCTTGCATTTAGTTCACTATTTTTGGAGGGATTACAGAAAAATCCTTCTCCATGTTTCTTCTCCTTCTATTATTTACGTTTTTTTTTTCAAGATGAGATCACGAGGGAGTTTGATCTCATCTGCTTTATGGTTCTTCTTTATGTGTTTAGAATGGGGGTGTAGGGAATTAGACAGTATTTTTCTAGAAGAAAGATTATAGATGCTAGATCAGGATTGGCACCAGATTGTCTTTTTTTAAAGATATTGCGAGGCCATATACGAATTTTTCGGGAGTTAAATTATTTGCGGCCATTTTTGCTTCATTTCCGCAGTATAGGGCTAGGACCAATTCCTGGTTCTTTGTCTAGCGGGGACTGGTTGCATCAGAAAGATCTAAGGTTCTGATTGGCGGAGAGCTAACTGCAGTTGAAATGCAGAGCGCCCATTGGCTTTAAGAACCACGCCGCGCATATGACGTCATGAAGTCGGCGCGTGGGGGTCTTGATTATAAAAGGCCTATATTTCATAAGCTTCTTTCTCTTTTAATGAAAAATTGCCAAAGCCGGTTGCCAGTCAAGTCGATTGCCTTCAGTTGGACATTCGAGATTTGGTAAGCATGAATTTTTGCGTGAGGACTTTATTTAATTTTGCTAGTCCTAGCCGATCATTTAAGTTTCTTGGGAAGTTTAGTTTAATTTAATTCTTAACTCCAGAGCCATCAATTCGATCTGAGTGATAGACATGAGAAACTAGGTCCATTTAATTCCTTGTTGAAAGAATAGCGGCATGGTTTAAAAGTTGAGATATCACCGCTTTGTATTATTGCAAAGTCGGTCGGGAGAGAAACTCGCATCTGCGAATTTTTATTTATTTACAGAATAGTCGGGAGCGCGTAATGTGTATTTTTATTTGTGATTTTAGTGAGAGTATTGATGCTCGCTATTTATATAGTTACGCATATATCTGTGGACGGGAGTGAAAGAGGCATAATTTGGAAGCGCGTGGGCGCGTTGGTTACGGAATTGTTTATTGATACGACGTTCAGAGGGACGAGGGGAGATAAGCACGTGGTCATAGAATTACAAACACGTGGTTGAACTACGGGGTTTTCAATTTGATAATCAGGGGTTATGTATAACTTTTGACGGCATGTAGATGCTAGCGTAAACAGGGTTATAGGTTATTGATTGTGCTTTGTTATTCTGTGTATTCAGAAGATGGAGATGACATTTATTTATGTTAAGGGAATTATTTTGTATTTCATTTTGAATGTGATTACTATTATTGACGGGAATTTTAGGAATTCCTTGAGAAGGCTAGTTTTAGTTGTGTTAAACATTACGGCATTAGTGTCAGCGTAAGAAGTAGGCCACAGTACGTCTGCCCAGACGGGCCATTGAAAATATGGTTGTTGCTCGGAGTTAGTCAGGCAGAACAGGCGATCTGGGTTAGCCAATGTTCGCAAGGGTTTTACGTTAGTTGCCAGTAGTGGACGGAGAGGAAGAAAATACGTTTTCCCAACCAGGGGAAGACATTTTCCAGCGAATAGGATTTTTGTGGATAAATCCTGACGCTCGTTACACACGCAGATTTGGCAGGCTGCCAGCGGTGTGGTAATTTTGTGTTCGTTTCTTCACGGCCATAATAAAGCCGACAGCCCAGTTATAGGTACTCGGGCAGGTAATTTCCGAGTGGTAGAAGTCCGCTACAGTTCCAGTCCAGAATCCAGTGGGGTTCTGTTAACCCTCAGTCATCAAGTCCAGAGTTAGTGGAGAGAGATAGGGTAAACATTCTCTCTACTGAAGTCAGCACAGATAGGCAGAACTGTTAGTTTTGGTGAATCATAGCAGAGGACAGCTGCTGAAGTTTAGAGGTGCAGTTAGTTGTGTTCAGGAGATTCCAGGATAGGCTGTGTAGAACCGAAGTCTGTGCAGAGATTGTGTAGTCACTTCGCCGTCGTTCCAGCTATCAGTGGACTTAGAGTTAGAGTTAGAATTTAGAACAGCTAGTTTGGAGTGTAGGCGACATCAAGTGCAGTGTAGTTCATTTCAGTTAACCTTACCTTCTTTCTCCATACAGGTTGCAATTGTGGGAGAAGGGTTGGGGTTGATGCATTTTTAACTGTGCTTGCTTTTGTTTCAGGAGTGCATCCTCGCACTTGATGTAAGGGACATGCATATGTTTGTTGTTTATAGGTGTATAATAAACTTGTATAAATTGTAGCTGGCATCAGTCATTTCCTTTAGTACAGTAGCTATATGTTGTCTGTACCTTGGTGTTTGTGAATCTTAATTGAACCTTATCCCCATAGGGTAGTTAGAGGTGGTTCGAGGCCATAGCAATTTAAACGTCCGAAGTGGCGAGGAAAGAATCAACCTCGGTTCTCAACCTCGGAGCCAATGGTCTCAACTTTCACAGTTTGCACTATATTTCTATCTGAATCTATCATTTCAGTCTTTCTTCTTACTATTGTCTTGTCACTATATGTAGACAGTCTCTAGTCCTAAATCCATTTCGTGACATATATAAATTATCAAGTAAATATAAAGCCTAATAAATACATATAATAAATAAAGGAAGAAGAATGGTAAAGAACAGTGCTGTCACAATGACAGTACTCGAAATCCCCCTTCTTTTCTACTTCGTCGGCAAATTGTAACGCTTTCACGTTGATAGTAAAAGCTTACTGTATTATTACCCGTGTTCTTCAATGAAACGTGTGCTGTATTTCTTGGAAAAACATTGAGAGGCAGACTGCGTAATGACCTAGATTAATCCTAACATTAATTATATTACGTTACCAAAACGAACTAACAGATGGACTCAAATAGAAAGAGAGAGGGGCGAATAAAATCAGGAACGCATGCAAAATTAAACACGCGTCTCGCTATTAATGCCACCCCCAACAAGCGTAACGCGATACACAATTACTACTATCACGCGTGTAAGGCTGCATGCACTAACTTTTTCGGACGGACAGTGATAAATTCACTACCCTTCCCAGAGTAGGGTTTTAAATCCTGAAAAACGCTTATAAGGAAAGATGACAATAGATGGGTTTACGTTTGAAAACATTACAGTACCCAGACAGCACATCTTCGAAACAGGAGGTAGTAGAAATTGCATATTTTGAACGCAGCCACTTAGCTGTTTTAAATTGGTATATTTGGGTTCCTTAGGGCTTGCTGACAAAGAATATGTACAATGTTATGCAAATAGTCTAGGAATTAACAAGTTATAGCCAAAATAAAATGATAGTGCTGTCAGACAACACCCAAAATCAGAATCGCTCAGTGGTAGATTTTTTTACACCACCATTGTACGGGAAATGGGCCACAAGTTACATTTGAACTGATTGGCTGGAATGATATGTAAGGCTAAACACGATTAGTCGGGCTATAAATACTATCTTTGGTTGTTAGGGGAGACGTAGGAAGTTAAAATTTTTTCAAACCCTTGTCGAAACGTGGCTCCATTGGCTAGACTCGCTGATATACTCACTTAGGAGCGTTAGTTCGAGACCACTAGTCAAATAAGCTTGATAAAGCAACAGTGCGTTGAAGCCAGCTCACATTTTTGCTAAAATAAAAACCTGGAACATAAGCAGATGGGAATTTGTGCCTGTAATTGTGCCAGAATTCATTGCTAATCAACGTATCTGTGTTTGTTTCCATGAATTGTGGTAAGCTTGAAACATTCAGTATCTTTTAATGAAAATTGAATGTGAATTGTTAATTTATGCCTGTATATATGTGTAGTTCAGTAGCAAACATGATGTAAAGCCTATAATGCTCCCGCCTGAACAGAAGGTGTCGGAGGAAAGTAAAACTGCATGGAATGGCCAAACAGTACACTGACACCTAGATTATTGATTAGACAGAAATAATGCTGGAAGTGCAGAGGCGTGGTAACCATTAAGGAGGTAAATACTGGTATAAAATATTTCAGATGAAGCTGACAGTTGGCCTAACGCTCTGAACTCAATGTTTGTGATGTATTGTGCTCAGTGTAAAAAGAGAGTATAAATTAGTTATGAAGTAGAAGGTACATCCTTCTTGTTTTCAGGGACCGTGGTCTTGATGGTATTGAGCAGCACCTGGTCAGAGCTTTGCTGAATCCAGAGTCGGACAGCATACTCCTTGGTCCATTTAGCTATCAGTGAGGTGTCTCCAGAGCCGAGGGGAGAATCGAGCAGAGGAGTCTGTTCCTGCCGCCATCACGCAAGATAAGCTGATGTGGCCAGCTGAGCTCAAAATTATGTACCCCCAGCTTAAAATGACCTTGTAAAAATAACATTAAGAGGGGAATTAAATTGTGTTAATATCAGGAACTGAGAACATCTCCAATAATAGTTCCCATAAAGACAAACTATTGAAGTCATGATGACAAATACCAACAGAGCTTGAACAAAACAAAACCAGTATTGCCTCATATTACTACTACACAACTGACACACATAGGATACTTTTAATAATATATGTCATTACAATATTCATATTGATAAATTCTGTACATATAACTTGTAAGTAAAATTGATTGTGATTCCTGGTTCCCTTTGTATTTGAATCAGGACACATATTCATTCATAACAGCAATGAATACATATTGATATTTGAAAAGTTATCAGTGACTCCTTTAAGATATCCTTTAGAGTGTTATATGTATGTGAGTGTCACAGTGTTGTCAAGTGTGGTGGAATAAATTAAATTGTTTATCTGTCTGTTGTTGTTATGACTTACACTTCATCATACACATACCCTAGACATACAACGTAGTCATCACACTATTCCAGAATAATTCTGACTGAGGTATACATATGTGGCAGCAAGTAAGGTTATATATAATACACTACTCTTATTAGATATATATACCTTCACAGCTGATCTCAGTCAGTACAATAAGTCCCCTATAAATATTTATAACATCCCACTTCACCACAAGAGGTACAATGGAAAACGTGATTGGAGTAGATATGCTGGCGGTGAGATGTATAGTTGTCTTTGGGTTAATCCAAGAATTAACATTGGAGGGTTGGCACTGGTTGCTCAGATAATATCACATATAAGAATTTCCTTGAGCGTCCTTTCGTCCCACAATTTCCACATTTTTTCCCCCACCAAAGTTGCAGTCTGGAAATTATGTAAAAGTCATGCGCTTCTGGCCATTGCAAGAAATTTCACGACGCTTAAAACAGCGCTGATCTTTTCCCCCACCAAATTTATTGTCTGGAGATTAAGTAAAACACGTAAAAGTCGTGCGCTTCTGGTCATTGCGCTAAATTGCACAACAATTGAAATATTTCCTTTAGCATCAATACCAAAATTTGTCCCACCTTTTTCCCACCAAAGCTACAATCTTGTTCATGGCGCTTTTTTTTTCGTGTGGGGAATTAAACATTTAGTTTCCACAAACTATATCAACGATTCAAAAGAACTGTGATCCAATGGATCCCATCTCATTGTAACATCACTGGCAATGAAGAGGTTGACAGATTGGCAAAGGAAAGTGGAAAGCTACCTCAGCCTGATGCAAGAATGACTTTCGAGTCGAGGAGGCAAAGAGGTTTATCAAAATCAGATACAGAAACAAATGGGATGTAGAGTATCCAGGTCACACACAAAATGATGCATACTGCCAGCTCAACAGAAGAGAACAAGTGGTAATCTTCAGACTCCGCACTGGCCACAACAGTTTGGGATACCATCTATTCTACAAGCTAAAGATAGAAATTACCCATGAGTGTAACTGTGGCTCTGATAAAATGACTGCTAAACATCTGCTTCACAGTTGTCCAAGATATGCAGAACAGAGAAAGCGCATGTGGCCGACACCAGTACCAATCGTGGAAAAGCTCTACGGAGATGCAAATAGCCTCAAACTGACTACGGTACTGCTTTCTTTGAAAACATTCAAGTAGAAGTATGAGAGTGTACGAAGAAGAAGTTTTCATTCTTAATGATGACATTTGTCTGATTCTTGACCCAATTTCTAGAATTGTCTCTATTGTTAGTTCGGGTGAGCATAAGGAAAGAATGGAGTACCGGTACGTTACATTTGCAGTAACTCGGCTTATTTAGTCGCTCAAGTCGACACTCCTTTATATGATTCGAAAACGGAGTTAAAGAAAGTTTTTTTTTTCTTTTTCTTTTTTTTTTAAGTACGTACAAAGAAAGATTTTTAAAAATTATGTACATTTATAAAACATTTTCTTATAAAGCAGCCGTTAATTAATTAGTTAAATTTCATCACATTTGCTTTTTTTTTCACTTCTCCCTATGCTATTATTTTGACGTGATACGCCATATCTTCATAACCAACGCATACAGATAAACGGCCACAGGAGAATTGGTGTCGCCATCACGGCATGCAGCAGCAACAGCACAACATAACTATTTTGGAGTTTCCCACCTCAAATGGAGCATTGATCCACCAATTATCTGCCATCAGCCATACAAGCACCCCATCAGATTACCCCTTTTCCTCACACCATCATTGATCCTTATATATTAATTTTAGTTCTTGTTATATACTGTGCAATTCTCTAGGTCTATATATTCTCAAAACCTGTTCCACAGTTATGGATGAATTGCATGCCTGTAAATAATCTAATATTGGTTTTCTCTGTTGTTCATACTTCCTACATTTTAATAGAAAATGCTCTGTATTATTTTTTTCTAGACACTCTGCACAGTAAGGGTCTTCTATTCTAAAATAGCCCATTCCTAGTTGCAGTCTAAGAAATTTCTTATTGCTAGGAATTTTTAGTTCTCTAGATACCTCGCACGTTCTTGTTGGAGCCTTGAACAATTTATATGCATGTCTGCCCTTCAGACTTCCATCCTACCCTACTGTCCATTCCTCGGTTATTATTCTTTTAATTAAGCTTTTGATCTCTGTTTTTTCCCATCCCCGCATTTATTTGGATTCTATTATTTATACTTTTCTTAGCTTCTTTATCTGCCTTTTCATTTCCTTCTATGCCAATATGTGAAGGTATCCAAGCTATTAGAACATTTTTTTTAAATTAATAAAAAAAAGATATCCCGTTCAACCTCTGATGGGTTATAATTAGGATATATATTGTTTTCAATTCCAAATAATATGAACAACCGCCGATATGAGAAAGTGGCATCACATTTGTCAAATCAATATAAGTAGGGATAATCGCAATTATGCTTATACGTTTAAAAAAAAAGAATAAACTCTGAACAAGAATAATATTAAAGTGGAGGGGTGTAAAGGCCTGGTGGGTCTAGTTATATAACGGACTTTAACAGATATTTGGGAGCCGCGCTAGCGTAGTGGTTACAACACCGCTCTGGCGACCGGGTGATACAGAATCAAACCCGGGCGACGGCATTTGAGGATTTTTCGTCGACCGGGATTTGGACTGGATTAACTCGAGACCTGGCGAGTACATTTGAAGTAGTGTCGTCGACCAGGGACTGGCGGCTCCTGAGCCGACCCAACTGCAATGGGTACCTCCGAAATCGGCGAGTATTTGCCTGAATGGCGAGGGACACCTGTCTCTGTACAAGAAATAAAGGGATACTCACGTAAAATCAATGTCAGGTTAGACATAAAAATAATAACCTGAGATTTCGCCTCGAGTATTAGCGGGCGTACGCAAAAAAAAAAAAACAGACATTTAATTGACTTTCATCTGTTAAAAGTCATATGCATTGTAAGAACAGCAGCAGACCTTCACATTCCCAGCCACTATATATTAACATTTGTTCGTGTTAAATATTGTTTGACTATATTATGCAGTTCCCTAGGTCTGTCTATTAGAACAGAACATCCTCTGCATAGGTAAGTATTTGCTGGGATCCTCGCCGGTGCTACGTGTGCTGATTCTCCTTGTGTGATCTAAGGGAGGAGATCCGATGGAGTTGTCCTTGTGCAGTGAAGATAGTCCTTAAAAACCAAACAGCAGAAATTATGTAGCTACGACTGCTACGAGGATAAATGTAAAAGCAAGGAAACGTATTGTGATTTTAACGAAAGACGAAATCAACAAATCAACACAAGGAATATGGAGTTAACATTACATAGATAGCAAGTACTTTCTGTTAATCGACTTGTCTGTGGTAAAGGAAGAGTTTTTGTTTGGCCGTTGGGAATTTCAGCAGACTAGAAGACGCCACTTTGGTCTGTTTTGGGCAAGTGGTTATAATTACGTACAATGGGTTGAAATTGAGCCCTGTGGGCCGTGCGCCAAATTCCTCACAAATGTTTATCGGTCCGGCGAACGATTATCTCACTACATCGCAGGGCTTTAAATACAACTTTAGAGACGCAGCATCCTTTATAATGCATCTCTGTGTTATTTAAGCCGCATGGAGGTGGACAACTTAATTTTTTGCCTAGAAACTAAGCCTAGAGTTAGACCCTAAATCTAACTCTAAAAACTAACCCTATTACCGCGTCTCTGAATTCACAGCCACATTGAGTGGGTGACTAGTCATTTGCCGGATCGATAGACATTTGGGCGGAAGTGGGAGCACGGCCCATGGTGCTCAACTTCAACCCGTACAATGTACTGTATATAATTGAGGTGTTATACGGTTACATACGAGATGATTTATGTAAAAGCTAGGGTATATAATTGGGAGCCGCGGTAGCATAGTGGTTAGTGCACTGGCTTCCTAGCTCAGTGGTCTGTGGTTCGATCCCCAGATGAGGTGGGATTTTTTTAGGCTGCAAACGGCTCCTGGGTCGACCCAGCCCCGACTGGGTACCAGAGCAACTCTGGGAAGGTTAAGGCGGCCGGCATGATGTTGACCACGTCACCCCTAGTGTGCCGATGGTCAAGAAAATATGGGCCTAACACCATTATCCCAATATGCCTCAATGGGCTTGTAACAGGAACCTTTACCTTTTAGGGTATATAATTGCAGCATTTTTGGGGGAAGGGGGATGGGTGGCAGCACATTTCTTATATGAGTTAGCCCTCCTGTTGTTTGACTGATTTTAAAATTTTTGTTTAAAACACTGTTTTTTTCTTTCCCTTTCTCTGACAGATGAAAATTGAACAGAAAGAAAGTCTTAACTAAAGTTTGATGAACAAAGTATACTAATTTGTGCAAAATGGCTACAGACTATCCAGACCTGCGTAGTTTTCAGCACTGTAGGAAAGATATTGACCTGGTTTGTTTCCGTCTCCCTGAGATCTGCCCTCTTTGTGGACACAGTACATCAGTTGAGTGCCGCATACCTCCATTTGTTCTGATGTCACCACTAAACTCTTCCCATAAAGTACTTCGGTCTGTTGTCCTCAGACCTACCCAAGGTGATTTTCTAAGGTGTGTAGATTCAAGACTGTCTGATGATTTCCTGTATCTTAAAAGTGTAATTTACTGTGTATTTCATAAGCTTATAAATATGTTGTTTTAAGAGTTTCACAAAACCCTGCCTATCAACGTAAGATTAGTTTTTGTTATAAATTACACACAGCTGCATTTGTCATCATGAAAGTCAGTGAACAACAATGGTACCATGAAATTGGCGGTAGCAACACAATGCATGCCCCGTGTAATTCCCGGGGGTCTCTGAAGAGACAAAGAAAGAATACGACTACTGCACCCCCAGGCACATCGTACAAGGCGTCTAATTTTAGGTTATGCATGGTGCCTGGCAACCTCATCATGTAAAACAAATTGCCACATAAACCATTGCTGCAAGAGCATGTGAATGCTTGAAGCAGGCTTCCTGCAAGGGGACCAGCTGCAGTGGTAGCTCCATGCTCTGTAAAGAGCACAAAAGAAAATGATGATCACAGTTCATTATATATTCATTGCCCATTAGCTCCCCATGGGGGGTCAGTGTGGCTAAGAGGTAAGGCGTCCGCCTCAAATTCTAGAGGTACCAGGTTTGATTCTCAGTTGAGGGGAATATATTTTATGGAAAAATTTTTTTTCAGAACCAGTGGTCCAAATAACGTCATACTCCCCCCTGGTCTCCTGGGTAGTGAGATCGGATGCCTAACCTTCTCGGATAAGGGCAAAAAAATTGGAGGTCCTGTGTGCAACGTGCACGTTAAAAATCCAACGGCAGTTGGAAATCGTAAAGAGTAGGCCTATCAGGCCGCTGTCCTGGCAAAATGTAAAAATTAGAAACCTACTTACCACAAAAATATTTATAGAATGTGTGATGCCTATATACACACACTGGGATTCTCGCCGGTGCTACGGAGTTCATGCACTGTGTTGAGATCCTCCTTGTCTCTCCACATGTAAGCCTACCTTGCCGTGGTTGGAGAGCTTGAGCGCCCCAATGATCCCGGGAGCTATGCCGGCGGGAGTTTTACTCCTGGCAGGGTCACCCAAGCCGGACAGGTCCTGGGTGAGGGGCCAGACTAAATGGGCTGAGGAGTGGGTGGAACCCTATAGGTGTAGATGCAGAACCCACCGGCGAGTGGTACATGCTCTGGTCTGCACCAATCCACCCCCACTTCATGGGTTAAATGCTTTCTTGCCTCATTCTTCACTGTTTGTCGTCTATCGGGAGTAGTTTGGGACCCCATACAGTGTAGGCGCAGTGCCCACCGGCGAGTGGACCATACTCTGGCCAGCATCAACCCAAACCCCAGGCATGGGTTAAAATCCCGGGTAGATGAAGCTCGTAAGCCTTGGAAGGCAGTTCGTCTAGGAGAAGGAAAACTCTGATCTCAAACCACCTGCTGCCTTGCAGGTAGGCTGGGGACAGTCAAGGGCTAAGGAACGCAACCCTACAGAAACGCTTGTTGAAATCGGATGCACTGGGCTACATGCTCAACGAAACAGTGCAACGTACTTCGCCTAATGAAGATGTCCACGAATACAATTTAAGCGTTGTGGTGCTCGTCCCGTGGAGTCCCGCCAGGCGGCGAGAGTGCCGGACCCCCCACCTCGAAGGGGTCCAACCAATACTACTGGTGGTCACCTTCCCCTGAATTGTGGAGTCAAGGTACAGAGGGAAAGGGCAAAAGCTATTGACCAAACACCAAGAACACTCAACATTCTGCAGTGGAATGCAGAAGGAGTTCTGAACAAAAAAGTCCCCCTAAAAAACCGCCTTTATGAGGATCAAATAGATGTGGCTTGCATCCAAGAAACGCATCTCAACAGCAACCACAGATTCTCAATAAGAGGATACCAGGCTTTCCGACTCGATCGAGAAGGACACAAAGGAGGTGTGCTATTACTTACCCGAAACTCAATACCACGTAGCGAGGTATCTGTGAACTTCAACCACCAATCGGAAATTGTAGGGGTTGACATTAAAATAAAGGACACGAACATGCGTATCTACAATTTGTATGGCCCACCGAGCAAAGACCTGTCACTTGAAAGTATGGAAATAAAGAGCTCAAACTGCATTGTGGTCGGAGACTTCAACAGCCACTCGGAAAGATGGGGATATCTGGATACAGACAGTAGAGGAGAGGAAGTGGAGGACTGGGAGATAGACACAAATCTTCACCTTATCAACAGGCCAGATGATAAACCCAGTTTCTACTCTAGAAGATGGCACACCACTTCCACTCCAGACCTAGCTTTTGCCACAGGGGACATATTTCACAAAATTGACCGACAGGTACTTGGCCAGCTAGCAGGCAGCGACCACAGACCAATAAAGCTAGTGGTTAATATGGAGTATGTTCCCCATGAAGTGAAACCATTGCCCCGATGGAATTACAAAAGAGCTGACTGGGACAGTTTTGCAGTGCTGACTGACAGCCTTTGCGAAACCATCAACACACGAAACAACAGCATGAAAAATATGGTTGAAAGCTTTAATAGAGCAATACTTCAAGCAGCTATTGAGACTATTCCGAGAGGGGCAAGAAAAAACTATAAACCATACTGGAATGAAGATCTGCAAAAACTTGAAGATGAGGTAGCACAAGCCAGAGACACAGGCAGAAACAGAACAAACAACTGAGGCAAACATCTTGCTCAAAGCAACCACTGCAAAGTACAGAAGAACATTAAACCAAACAACACGAGACTGCTGGAAGCAAACAACAGAAAATCTCAACCTAGATAAAGAAGGGAACAAGCTGTGGAAACTAGTTAGAGCTTTGAACAACGAAGAACCTTACAAAAATCACATCACAATCAAACAAGGTGAAAATATGCTCTCGGGAAAAAAAGCTGCAAATGCACTCATGGAACACTATGCTGGTGCAAACCACATTGATGTCCCTATAGACAGAAGAAAGGCCATCATTGATGAACAAAGGAATCATGATAACAAAAAGCTTGCACCAGAAGAACACATGATGGCAAAGTTAACAATGCAAGAATTAGAAGAGGCAATGAGGGCGCTAAAGAAAAAGAAGTCACCCGGAAAAGATGGGATAACCAATGAAATGCTAACAGGCCTAGGAACAAAGGCAAAAAAGAAGCTTCTGGCCATCCTAAACTGCAGCTGGAAAAGAGGAATAGTACCACAGGCATGGAAAGATGCCATACTGATTCCAATACCTAAGAAAGACAAAGTTCAGACAGAACCAAATGGCTACAGACCTATCAGTCTACTTAGTTGTGTTGGAAAATTGATGGAGCGCATAATAAATACTCGACTTATGTGGCATCTAGAGGAAAAACATCTCTTAGCCCCACAGCAAGCAGGATTCAGGAAACACAGATCCACTGAAGACCAGATCACTTATATAACTCAGAAAATTGAGGATGCTTTCCAAGAAAAAAAGCACACACTGGTGGTTTGGGTGGACCTAGAAAAAGCATTTGACAAAGTGTGGAAAGATGGACTGAAAGTCAAGCTGCAAAGAAGTGAAGTGTGTGGGAGAATGTTCAAATGGATCAGCCACTATCTTGAAAATAGAACGGCCAGAGTCCAACTACAAGGACAGACCAGTAGGAAGATGGTATTGGAGCAGGGTGTTCCCCAAGGGGGAGTCCTGTCACCCACATTGTTCCTCACATATATAAATGACATATCAGAGAATATTCCAAGAAGAACCCACAATGCCTCCTTTGCAGACGACTTAGCCCTGTGGATCTCAGAGGAATATATCTCTACGGCAAGCATTCGGATGCAGCAAGCCCTAACATCACTGGAGGAGTGGGCCAAGGCATGGCTAGTAAAGATAAATGAGGAGAAAACATCATTCACAGTGTTTTCTCTCTCTAACAAACCACAGATCTCCAAATTGGTGCTAAATGGGAAAAATCTACATCTGGATGAAAACCCAAACTACCTAGGCATTACCTTTGATCGCCGCTTGACTTGGAAAACCCAGATTGAGAAAAACAGGACAAGAGCAAGGCAGAGAATGGCAATCATGAAAAAACTTGCTGGCACGGTTTGGGGAGCAGACGAGAGAGTACTAAAGAATCTATATACTGGGCGAGTGAGACCAGTCTTAGAATATGGCATTGCAGCATGGTCAACAGCCGCTAAGTCGAACTTTGACAAAATAAACAGAACCCAAAACCAAGCAATGAGAATCATAACTGGGGGCATGAAATCAACACCAATAAAAGAGTTGGAAAAGATTACTCACCTCCAGCCTATGGAGGATAGAAGAGATAGCAGAGCCCAGCAACAAGCCGAGAAATTCAGGAGGCTGATAGATCACCCAATGCACCAGAGGATAAATGGACTTGGAAGGGGAAGACTGAAGCGAAGCAACTTTGTAGAGACAGTCAAAACAAAGATGAGAGCAGACCCCATAAATGCAATATCAACAGCTACGCCAATATGTACTGCACACAAGCTACCAATTTGGAAACAACAGTGCTTCCCTGAAATGATAGAAAATGTTCCTGGTATTGAGAGAAAGAACAGTCAAACTGAAACAGAAAGGAGAGTCCTAACCACAAAATATATAGAGAAACATTACCCAAGCAACACCTGGATCCATGCGTACACAGATGGATCAGCAACTAATGCAACAGAAGATGGGGGTGGAGGAGTCTTCCTGAGCTTAAGCAATGGCACACAAAAAAAGATAGCAGTCGCAACAGGGAAATTTTCAACTAACTTCAGAGCAGAGGCAGAGGCCATAAAAACTGCATCAGAAATTCTAATGACAGAAAAAAGCTCAGAGAGACCAGTAGTTATCTTCTCAGATGCGCTGTCAGTGATTACAACACTGAAAAGTCAAATAAATGCTGAACTGGATGACCTAAGAGTAACACTTCACAGACTATGTCAGCAATACAAAAGAGTTGTGATACAGTGGATCCCTTCTCACTGCAACATCCCTGGAAATGAAGAGGCTGACAGATTGGCAAAGGAAGGGGGAAAACTTCCTCAGCTGGACACAAATATAACCTATGAGGAGTCCAAGAGTTTTATCAAGCGCAGATACAGGCACAAGTGGGAAGAAGAGCATCCAGGCCACACAAAAAATGATCCGTATTACCAGCTCAGCAGAAGTGAACAAGTGGTAATCTTCAGACTTCGCACTGGTCATAACAGATTGAGATACCATCTGTTCAACAAATTAAAGATAGGAACTACGGATGAGTGTGACTGTGGCACTGGTAAAATGACTGCCGAACACCTGCTTCAGAGGTGCCCAACATATGAGGAGCGGAGAAGACGCATATGGCCATCACCAGTACCATTCCTGGAGAAAATCTACGGAGATATCAACAGCCTCAGGCTGACCACCGCTTTCTTTGAACTTATTCAAGTTGACATCTGAGGGTGAACGGAGAAGAAGAAGAAGAAGATCCTCCTTGTGTGATCTAAAGGGAGGAGATTGGAGCACTGATGGAGTAGTCCATGTGCAATGAAGATAGTCCTTCAAACCAAACCATAGCTCTCCATAGAGCACATGCCTTCAGCTAATACACATCAAACCTTCAAGTCCTGTGCTGGGTGTTCAAGTTATTCCATATTTTTTTTTCCTCATGTTATGTCTATTCTCTTCTCTATTTCTTTTACCCTGGAGATTACAGAACAATGACTGCCTTGTATCGCTATCAACTGGTTTTTCTCAGTGCATGTCTACTCCAACACCAGCATCTTCTCACATCATGTTCAGTGTAGCAAGATTTGGTACCACTTGCTTTGTGAAAAAAAAATGTGTAATGCGACACACACAGAGATAAGAGTGCAGGGACAACACGGTGGGTCTTGCTTTGAAGTTGACGCCTAAGCCAAACAGCATTGTGAAAGTGGTGGAAGGAGAGAATATATGAAACATGACCGACCTTTAAATATTTGCATTGGCAGGAAAGAAAATCTAAAGCTACAAGAGCAAGCCTGGTTGAAAGATATTAAAACTATAATAATTTACATAAGGAGATAAAATATGAGTAATATCCAATAGGATATTATTCAAATGTAAGTAGTTTTAAAAATAATTAATATTTTTCATTGTCATCACATCTGCTAAAAGTTAGCTCATAATCTTTAAAAATTTATTATAAATACATACCCAAACGGATTTCGATAAAACATGGATATAATGAACGCTTCCTATTGGGAAAATGAAAGGAACCCTAGGAAGGAAGGAAAGATATAAGTGTGTAGTGAAAAGAAGAGAAAACAAGTACAGAAAAAGCACAGATTGCCTCAAACCAAGAGATTAAACGAAAATCTAAGCAGACTTCAGACGGTGCTTTCTCGTACGGGAGAGTCACCCAAATATAAGGACAGAGCGGCCCGTTTAAAAATCACACACACAAAATCCAGACGCCAGAGTGAGAGACTGGAAGACAGTATCTGCAAGAAAAGTTTTTTTCACGCTGCATGCAGGGCAGATATACTTCATCAGATACAGCCTCACTGTGCGCTTATTAATCCTAGAGGGTTTTATGATCGTTCATGATCGAGTATCTGATTGAGTTCGTGATCAAGTATAAACTAAAGACTTGAGGACCTTTGATCCTGCGAACTGGAGCCTAGTGGTCAAACAATCTTCAACACCTTAGTTATAGGGCGGGCTGAAGGAAAGTCTTATTGAATACCAGTGTGTCTCAGGAACCTCGAACAGATGTGGCGAAATGCAAGATAAGTTTATGTGTATCCAATCCTACAAACACTTTGAGCTGTTTCAATAGCGATTGTCAATGATGATAACAGCTAAAGACTAGATAGCAAGAGATACCAAAACTACTGTGACAGACTTTATAATTTCATTGGAAGATACATCCAAGACTGTTTACTATTATTTATTTTAATTTGTAAATATAAATAATCATACATTTTACCATCTTTCAACACCCATTTCTCATTACAAGGCTAGATAGATGTACATAATAAATTATGAAATTGTACTCATTTGACGGTAAATTTTTAACTGTTAAATTTTGAGTTACTTTTTCTAATTTAATTATATTATCACATAGGGTTACTATAGCGAAAGTGGCGCAGTATACTTCTGAAGCCTAAATCTATTGTCCAGCTCAGAGTATTCACAGCCGTAACTCAATTGTGATACCAGTATACTTCTCGGGCACTGGGACTTCATACTTTCTGGAGAAAAATTCTACTTCTTCTCTACCATCATCATCGCACTAGAAAAACCTTTCGCTACATTCAGCTGGTGTTTTTCTTTTTCTTTCCTTCAGTTCTATATTGGTGATCTTGTCATACTATTTCAATTCTTCTGTTCTGTGCAAGCACCCATTAATGAAAGTTTGTATCTCTCTAGTTTTTATTTGTTGTTGTTCTTATTGTTACAGTAGAACAGCCTATCATTTTTATAGAGAAAAAAACTTGAATAGTTTGGTCGCCACATTAAAATGCAGCCCATATCGGTTGGCATCAGAGACTTCAGTATCAGAAGATTTGGCATCAGGGCTGTGTTTTTTCTCACTGTTTCAGAGCCATACTATAGTCATACAGTCAGACAGCCTTCTTTACTTAGAGGAAAAAAATAGAATAGTTTGATCACCACGTTAGAATGCAGCCCATATTGGCTGCCATCACAAACTTCAGCATCAGAAGATTTGGCATTAAGCCAAAGAATTCTTCATTGACGATTTCTAGAAAATTTTTTTTTACTGTTGATGAGAATCAACATCATTGCAATGTGAGCAAACCTGTAGGTGCTCATTCTCCCTCAGGAAATGTTGAAGGGTATGAATGCTGATCATTCATTGTAGCGTGCTGATTGTATACATGCTGGATGCATCCTTTCATACACCCATACCATAGGGTCTTATGTTTGATGCCTAAATCCAGCAATCTCAGCCTTGTTGTTTCATAGATTGCAGTGTCGTTCTCTAACGAGTGATCGTTAATTATCCTTAGTATCTCTCCCGTATCCATATCCAGTGTCCACAATATGGGTGCTCTCAAAGCTAGTCTGCCAGCTCTCTCATTGCCTCGTATCCCTGCATGACCAGTACAGTAGATCCACATCAGTTACTAAAGATTCAAGGCTTCTGAAATAGATGATTTCCATTCATGTCTTCAGAATTAAAAAAAAATTAAAGTCGGTGTTTTATTCTTCTTGAAAAAAAAACATAGACTGCCACTTGTCAACTCATACATCTCACACCATGACAGGAGGTATATGTTCCCACAGAGCTCGATGACAACAGTAGATAAAGACTGAAATTACAAATACATTCAACCTCATTGTGTAAAAATACTGCTACAGAAGCCACTATTGCCGGAGCACATGAAGTGTTTTAGCATAGGCTTCCTGCAAAGGGACCCACAGCAGTGGTGTGCCAGTGCTCCTCAAGGAGCATAGCAAGAGAAAGAAGGTATATAGTTGTAATTTGTCAGATTTAGGATCAGTAAATAACTTAACAGCTAAATTACCTAAAGACATTTTTCTTTAAATGGAAAATGAGACAATCATGACAGGCTTTGAAATCTTGCAGCAATAAAAAAAATACTGCTGAAGCAGAGTGAAGTGTTAGAGACTTCATTGTACTAGGTCTCAGCTGAATGAGATGGGGGTGATCAGGTCCCTTCCTCTCTGCTTATGCCATCCCTAATGCAGAGTCTGGCACCCATTTACATTTAGGTAGACTGGAGTGTTATGCTACCTGGATTTGAACACTGTAACTTTGTCTTAAGAAGCATGTGTTATAATCGCTCTGCTACTTGATGTTTATTGTGATTGTGCACTAGTTTAATTCCTAAAAAAAAACATGATGCGAGCTTTCCTTAATGCACTTTGTCTCTCTTTTTCTTACTTCCTTCCTTTAACTGTTCTTGGAAATAAATTCCTTGGTCTGTGGTTTCAACTGACTGATCAATCTGCAGAGCAGCTTTCTATATTCAGTGAAGTATTTTTTACTTTATTTTGTGCAGAAACTATTCAGCAACATGCAATCTACATATTGGAGTCACTGATAAAAATGGTGAGTAGTGTGGTAAAATAACAATTGTGTACTTACTAAGAAAAAAGAGCGACAACAAAGTTGCAGGCTTTCATAAATGGGTGATTAGGTATAACAGAAGAATTGTAATGAAACGACAAGGTCATCAGTGTAGAACTGACGGAAAGAGCCAGACGTGCCAGTGGAACAAGAGATGAGAAAAAAATGCTGGGGATGGGTAGGACACACATTTAGGAAACCTGTTGATAGCCATATAAGGCAGGCCTTGTTCTGGAATACTCAGGATAAGAAAGTTAGAGGGAGATTAAAAAAACAAACGCAGAAGAGAACTAGACTTGGAGAGATGTTGAATGGATGGTGCAGGATAGTAAGGCTTGGCCTGAATTAGTTGAAGGCAAATGTTTCACACAGAACTGGAGTGTAATGATGATGACCTAATATGTGGAGTTTGGTTACTGGGTAGATTGAACAGGGAAAGACAGAATCTTATATATGTTCATTTTACAGATGGACAAGAACATAGCATTCATCAGCTTAGGTCTCCACATAAATTTGAGATTACCCAAGTGTATGTATGCAAAATTTTGGTTGTGGGGTGAAATTAGTTGTTGGTCTAAAATTCAGAAGATGGAAAAGCAAAGTAATAAAAAAAATAAAGTAAATTTTTTTTTTATATTCACGATTTACAATGTGATATTATCCCTCAGTCCAAACAAAATATTCAGAAGTTTATCTTCTAACATTGCTTTCTTGCGGTTACATATCATATTTAGAAAATTTTGTGTTAGCAAATAATAAAAATAAAATATTTTGCTATTACAAAAGTTTAGGTGCTCATAATGCTGACAAATGACCTGAGAAAATAGAAAATCACTTCAAAACAATGTGCTGCTGGCTTTAAATTGAGCAAACGTTGATTATTTTCTGTTTTATGTGCCAAAAATAGGTATTATTTTAATTATACACTTGAACAAATGGTTGTCAAATGATTCAGTGTCATAAAGGTTAACTTTGACTTGTCAACAGTTACCACCGCCTTTTGGGATATTGAGGAAAAAACCAAGCCACAGTGGGACTAGCTTAGAGAATTAAACTGTTATGCAGTCTACTTTTTATTTCTACACTCAGTCTACCAGAGCCAGGAATAGAAACACTGTTGTCTACCAGGCATTTCGTAGATGGCAATCATGGGGGGGTTGGGCATACCATATCCTCTAGAAACATTCATCATCATGTAGCATGTCCTTTGCAGAACGTTGCTCTCATCACAGCCCGCCTGAAAGACTCTCGATCTCTAGCCAGCCTTCCTGCCTCCTCCATTGTCATGTTCAAGGTGTCTTCAATGTCCTGTGTCCACCGTCGTCTTGGTCGGCCCCTGCCTCGCCTTCCAGGTACCATACCCTCCATCACTGCTCTCTCTAAGCCACTATGACGTTTAATGTGGCCAAAGTATTTCAATTTCCGGAACATGATATTGTTTATGAGCCAGTTTTCCTCGATGTTCAGGTCGTGTAGGATGTCTATATTTTTCTTCTTCTTGGTCCAAGATATTCTAGAAACGTTAAATCTAACAATGTTAACAGGTTATCCAAAGGCTGGGAGAGCATGGCATTACTTTTTTGAAGGCCTATGTTCCACATGAAGCTGAATATTAATAGATGGATGAATTAGTAACATTTAAACCCCGATACGCCAGACTGGATGAGGTCATACCTTCTCACTATTTAATTCTGGTTAAAGCAGCAGAGAAGTAACTCTCTAGAAGGCAGTGATAATGTAAAAGGGGCATATCCCAGTGAAGAAAGTCAGTTGATGGTTTTAAATAAATCTGGAATAAACATGGTTTGATGCTGGCCAAAGCAGCACACTGCACATGAAAATGGAAATTGCTTCTCCCCACAATGCTGAAATATGTCTGCAGCTTTAAACACCATAGCATTAATAGCATGATAACATCAAACGGAGGATCCAATTCAGAAATGAAGAAAACAGTAGTTTAAGCAGAAGCAACTTTCTTGAAAATAAAAACTTCAGTGCAGTATATCTTTCTCCATGGAAATAAAACAATTTTCCAGTGTTACATAAAGCATATTTTATAATATAGAAGTAAATGGTGGACAGTGAGCAAACAAATAGGAACATCATTGAGATTTGTTTTTAGAGAAACTTGTTTATCATCCAATGACAGTAAAACATTTAATTAAAAAAAGAGATGATGATCACAGAGAAAAGTAATTGTGAAGAAAAGAGATTGGCAGACCACTTTTACTGGACATGTTTTGAGAAGAGGAAAATTGATCAAATTTGGCAGTATGCCAGATTTAGGGGGAAAAGAAGCTGAGGATAGCAAATTAGTGGACAGTCTAAAAACTTGGCAGAAGAGATTTTCAGAACAAATATGAGAAATAAAAATTACAACGTTGATGAGACTGTCCTCACCAGTTTGACATAGCACTAAATGAAGAGCCCTTTCTTCTTCAGGAACAGGGCTTCTTAACCTGTGATCCACATTCCTTGGGGGTATCTGAATAGATTCAAGGGAGCCCATGTACTCAACCTAAAATTTAAAATGTAACATCAAAAGGAGCCTATGGGACATTAAAGGGGTTAAAAAGTCCTGTCCAAGAGCATACGTTACCAGTGAAATTCTCTGCCAGTATCAATTCTAGAGTATCTTCAACTCAGATGTCAAGTCAGTCCTATTGTATGGCTCTGAAACATGGAGAACAGCAAAAACAACAACTAATAAGCTACAGACTTTCATAAATGGGTGCTTGCATAGAATAGGACTGAAATAGTATGACAATGTCACAAATATGGAAGTGATGACAAGAACCAGACAAGTGCCAGTGGAACAAGAGATGAGAAGAAGACGCTGGTGATAGATATGACACACATTGAGGAAACCTTTTGATAGCATTACAAGGCAGTCCTTGTTCTGGAATCCCCAGAGAAAGAGAGGCAGAGGTAGACCAAAAAACACATGGAGAAGAGATCTAGATACAGAAGTGAAAATAATGAAGAAAACATGGAAAGAACTTGAGCGGATGGCATGTGACAGGACTTGGCATGTGTTTGTTGAAGACCTATGCTTCCTGGTAAGCTAAAGGGTATTGAGTGATTGATCAGTTCTACACAGCTGTTTGGTTGCCATAGGTCTCTGAGTAGATGAAAATAGATTAGAACTTTTGCACATCATAGGAAGTGACTATGAGGCTGTGCATTGAGCTGGGGACTGCTTCACGCTGAACACATGGCTACAGAAACCACAACAGCACGGGTGGCACAGGCTTCCTTTGTTAAGTGGGCCAACTGTAATAGTAGCCTTATGCTCTGTAGGGAGCATTAGAAGAGAGTGATGATCATTCTCTTGGAAATATTATGACATTTTCCAGAAGAATGCTGGATCTTGGTTTAAGTCTTGTTTTCAAGTTTGCTTCTGTAATTGATATAATTTATCATCTGTTGCTCTTTTCTGTGACTTTCAGCCATTTTATGAGTTTAATGTTTCCATCTTCAAGGTTATGTCCACGACTTTGACGAAAATGGACTTCATCAGGGCACAGTGTGGCAGGACTGTTTGGTTGTGATGTCCTGTGTCAGTAGTCAAACTGAGGTTTGGGACGGGGCTCTTGACACCTTCTGTAGGCAGCCAGCTTGGGACAAATCAAAGTATCATTTTGTGTGCAGTGTTATGTGATACATAAATATTGTCAAGATTTTCAGAGTTGTGCTGTCACACAATGCATGTGCAATAACATTGTATCATCATCACCCCATAGCTCCCCAAGGAGCATAGCTTGTCAGCAAACTTATCCCAAGTCTTCCTGTCCAGTGCCATCAGCTCAAAGTCTTTCCGTGACTTTTTCATCTCCTTCATGTCACCAGTTCTCTTCTCCGTATGTCCCTGGGTCTCCTTCTACCTCTCTTACCCTGGGGATTCCAGAACAAGGACTGCCTGGTAATGCTATCAAAAGGTTTCCTCATGTATGTTCTATTCATCTCCAGAATCATCTTCTCATCTCTCGTTCAACTGGCACTTGTATGACATCATTATGTCCCTTTTCACTCCTTGTGGAGCATGGAGCCACCACTTCTGCTAGTCCTTGTGTAGGATGCTTGCACTGAAGCCTTCATGTACTGTTGCATAGAACGTGACAATCTGTTACATGACGTATGAAACGTAGAATTATTGACATATGATATATGGTTCCCCCATGCTTAAGTTTCAGGTGATATTTTGTTTTTGTTCCTGTTCTTGTATCCTATGTATGTCTGGTAATACAAAGGATGTTCAAATATGACAGTGTGGCTTTTTAATTTTTTTATAATTGTACACAGAAGAGTTAAAAAAAAAGTAATATGTCACTTTTCAGAATTTGTTCTCCTTCAAATTATATTTGTTCAAATGTTCTAGGAGATTTTACGTTCCAGCTTCAAAGTATTATTTCAGTTAATGCCAACAGTGTGTCAGAACTGCTTTATTAAAACTCTTACCATTGAACCAGAGTTTCAACTTTCCTAATAATGTTTCAAGACCTGAAGGTCTTTTTATTTGGACATGCACCCTTATATAACCGACTAGGTTGAACGGGACGCGCCTCGCCAAAACTTTATTTTTTTTTAAATCATGCCTCCTAAGTATTTTTTTTTTGGATGGTCTAAAATGATGGAAGTCACATGATCAAAAATCTGGACTATAAGGAGGCTAGGGAAGAAAAAAGTTCAAGCTCCGTTCCAGTCAGTGTATTAACGGTAATACTACATGTTGTTGGGGGGGGGGGGGGCTCTGAGAAAACAAAGAAAGATTAGGTTTACTACTTCCTCCTCATTTCCCTTTGCGTTCCTTACATGGCTTGAAGCCACTAGTGCAGCAGGCCACCTGCACCAAGAGCAGTGGTTTCTTTGGCAGTTTGTTTGACATGATGAGGTTGCCAGCCCCATGAACAACCTCATATTAGTAGCCTTGTATGACATGCCTGAGGCTACAGTAGACCTGTTCTTTCTTTGTCTCTTCTGAGGGCCCCCCGGGTAACTACACTGGGCTCTGCTTCCTCGTGCATGTTGTAACAGGCAACTAATATGAGGTTGTGTATGTGGTTGACAATCTTATCATGTCAAACACAGTGCAACATAAACCACTGCTGCACCAGCACATGAAGGCTTTGGTGTAGGGCTTCCTGCTAGGTGGGTCCAGCCACAGTGGTGGCTCCATGTTTCATGGGGAACAACAAGAAAAGTAAATATTCACAGTTATGTTAGTTGTGTGTGGATTGGCGTTGTCATGGAGAAAACAAAGCCTTCGGGCAGAAAACCTGATTAAAAAAACAAAACAAAAAACCACAGTAATAAGGCAGTGTTAACATCAACTGAAAGGTTTCCTGGAAGCTGGCATACAAAAACGTCACCAAGATTGGAAAAAATCTATTCTGAAGGAGGGAGAATACTTTGAAAAGTGACTGTAATGTTATTTTTTCAATGTTCTTAGTACAATTTAAAAAAAAATTGAAGTCCCTTTATATTAATTTATTATGCATTCAGTGGACTTTATGTTTCTTCTGTGCCTTATTCTTCTTCTTCTTTGATCCATAACCGTCAAAGCAGTCAGCGGCCATCACGCCTGGTGGCGTCCTGTAGGGCAGCAACAAATTGATTCCACCTTGCTCGGTCGGCGGCCATCCTTCGTACAGTGCCCCAATTCTGGTTCATTCTTTGCATCTCGGCTTCCACAGTTCTCTGTCAAGTTGTTTTTGGTCGGCCTCTCTTTCGCTTTCCCTCTGGGTCCATAGCATAGCTGTTCTTGTGATGGTATCAGGGTCCCTTCTGAGGACGTGGCCAACCCAACTCCAGCGTCTGCCAGCTATGATGGTGTGCATGTCCTCCTGGTTACTCCGAATAAGTAGTTCTTGGTTGCTGATGGTGTTTGGCCAAAAGATTCGGAGAATTTTCCTTAGGCTGATTGTGTGGAAGGAGGACAGTTTCGACATTTCCTTCTCTGTTACTCTTCAACATTCCGCACCATAGAGAAGCACAGAAAGTACACAGCTCTCATACAGTCGTAATTTGGTGTTTGTGCTGTACTGGGAAGACTTCCAAATGTTGTTGAGACTAGCAAAGGCTGTTCTCGCTTTATTCATTCTGTTGTTAATGTCTTTGCTTGTTCCGCCATCAGGTGTTACTATGCATCCTAGGTAAGTAAATGTGTCTGTTCTAACTTCTGGTTCCTTACTGTTATTGGCTCAGGATTGCCCACATTTGGTGTCATGACCTCTGTCTTCTTCAGATTGATGTTCAGGCCAACCTGCTGGCCATACTTATTCAGTCTATCGGTTTTGTCTTGAATGTGTTGATGTGAATGCACGAGTAGTTGTGCCATACATGTCCATTAATATTATATTTACAAATTTTTGTTTTCCGCACTATGTTGTATTGTGGTTTGGTTTTATTCTTCTCCTTCCTCGTTCATCATGAAAAGGACGTTGGTTGCGTTGTGTCAGCGTTTACAGTGAAGCTGCGATATTTGCGCCTTTTGGCCCGACACATCCGACTTCCGCACAGCATTTTGTGGGACCGGGTTTGCCTTCCCTCTTCGATCCCTACTCTCTGAGCCAGACTGCAGTGATGCAGCCTGTTTTCAGGACCACCGCTTGGAGCTCTGGTTTGCTGACCCTGACACAAGCAGTCAAGCTATGAGTCGCAGACTGCATTCCTCACTGTTAACGCGTCTTCGGTCCCCGTTTTGGTTTTAAGGACCATCTTTATTGCATATAGACAACTCCATAAGTGCTCCGATCTTCTCCCTTAGATCACACAAGGAGGATCTCAGCACAGTGCACAAACTCTTTAGCACTGAGAGGATCTAATGTGTGTATACAGGAATCACACTTTCTATAAATATTTTTGTGACGGGTAGGTTTCCTAGTTTTTAAATTTTGCCAGGGAAATTTTTACGATTTCCAACTGCAGAAACATTTTTAACGTGCGCGACTTGCACACAGAACCTCATATTGTTTCGCCCTTATCCAAGAAGGCTTGGCATCCAATCTCACTACCCAGGAAATCATGGGGGAGTATGACATCATTAAGAACAACTGGTTCTGAAAGAAATGTCCATAAATTATATTTCCTGTACTAGGAGTGAACCTAGTACCTTTAGAATTAGAGGCAGGCGCCAAACCTCTGAGCAACTTCGACCACCATGTTGAACTAACACTGCCTAGCTTGTTGCTCTTTGCAGCAAAGTATCCTGTGTTGTATATCTGGTAGTATTGTTGTTAGAAAGAATTTTTATGATTGTGTTGTAAGCCAGATGATGATGTGTTCACAAAGAACTTTCTACGTTTTTTTAAATTTTAAAGTGTTTTATCATTCTCTTCTTTACTGTATTTTGTTTTAATGTTTTGCAACAAAAATTGGTGTTGCGTACAATAGAAGTGGTATGAACGACTAAGTAAGTATGACAAATCACCAATGTGAAACTGATGACAAGAACTAAGCAGATGTCAGTAGAACAGGAGATGAGATGATGTTGCTGGTGTAGGATAGGACACACATTGAAGAAACCTGTTGATAACATTGTTGTGATCGGCGTAAATCTCTGCTGATTTATTACGCCAGCATGTCTGCCACTTACTTTCATCATGTATCGATGTAATCTTCGGGAAAATCCGTTGGACAGAAATATTCCTTCTTTGAACCATGTAAATAGCTAGCAAAAATACTCTATTTAGCACATATTTAGGCATGTATCAAAGTGGAGACTGCTTTGAATGGAATCGTAGTTTTCCACAAGAAGGTAGAACTGGGACTGAATCTATGGAATATCAGTAGGAATCACTACATGATGTTTTTCTAGAGATATTGCGAAATATTGCTATATTGGAGAAACAAATTATGTGCATATCTCAAGAAATTACCACCCAACCCAACCAGATATTAACACTGTAAGATGATGATAAAGACTAAGATGGACATTGATTGAATTATCTTGTACAGTTTTGTATGTTAAACATTCATTTTTTTACCATTTAAATAATTTATCATTTAAAAAAATCTGATTAATTTTTAGAACTGAAGTTATTGAATTACTTTCAATGTTTTAGTGGTGTTAAAGGCGTCATTTTTCCTTGTGTTCTTAAAACAGAATATTGTGTATGTCATTGCTGGAGATAGAAATATGCCCTCTTGTAAATTTTCTTGGTTTTCTTTTCCTATATTCCCAGATACAGAGAAAACGAATGGAACTGTTTTGACTTTGTATTCCAGTTTCTTCATTATCTGGGACATCCTGATGTCGTCAGTGTCACATCAAGAGCAGATTTCTGTGACAAGTTTGTCTCTCAGAGAAAGAACAGTGTCGCAGGATATGTTAATTTATACAGACAAGCTCAGCAGACTGGTTGTGTTGTTGTACCCAAGAAAATATTGAGATAAAATTGTAGAAATGTAATAAATGATGAGCATATTTTGGAATCACAGGAACACAACCTGCCAGCATGCTGGCTATCAAGGTCTTCCTCGGTGTAAAATTAACATGAAAACGGCATTGACTGATTTAAAAAAAAAAAGACAGAAAACAGATATAATTATTATTTTTCTCTTTGTTCTATATGGCACAGTGAGCTGTAACTGTTGCCCATCACGATTTCTCTTTTGAACCATCTTTTACAGCTCTGCCCATGAGGTTCACCACAACCTTGGTTTCCTCTTCCACCATTTTTCTCCAGGGTATCTTTGTTGTTCTTTTCTCCAGATGGTTCCGCTCAAGGGCTTTTCTGGTTGGCTTTTTCCCGAGTGTGTGTCATATCCATCTCCAGTTGAGGAGACAAAGAAAGAACTACTGCTCCTTTAGCATGTCAAAAGTGGTAACTAATATGAGGTTTTGTGTGTGTGACATGGTGCTGGCATTCTCATCATGTAAAATAAATTGCCACTGAAAACGTCACTGCAAGAGCACATAAATGCTTTTGCACGAGCTTCTCATAAGGAGACCATTTGCAGTGGTGCTTGAAGCTCAATAAGGAGCAATAAAGGAAATGTTGATGATAATTTTGTCTTTTATCTGGTTGTATTCCACATGTCTGTATTTGTCAATACATGCAGCTATTTGATACAGGGATTACATCAGTTGGTTAATGTTTAGAGTTTAGATGTGATATCTTTGGTGACATGCTGCTTTTTTGAGTAGGACAGATTTTATTTTGTGTTGAAAGGCCTAGCTCTATTTTCCTGGACAACAGCCGCAGAGTTCCCATACTGATTTGGGGAAGTTGGAGGCACATCTGGCTTTATTTATCATGGCGTTATCTTTTCACAGATCTTGGCAATCTGTTACATGATGTTTGAAGCATAGAATTTTGACATATGATATGTACTAATATGGTCATGGAAAAGGCAGAGTTTTTAAGGATATTCAGCTGTGAAAACAGTCAAGTATTGGGAATGTTAAAACAGCCAAGCACTGGGAATGTTATCTCCTAAGCAAACTAGGTGTAGAACTCAATTTTTATAGGGCCTCTAAACATTTTAGGACTGAAGAACTGCCATGGCTCCAGATATATGAGCATTAATTAAGATGAGTTTGTATATGGGCATAATAGAACGTAAATCTAGAGTTAGGACATTAACATTTTTTAAGTTTAAACAATATTTAGAGAAATTTAATTGGCTGTGAATTTATGATCTCTAGTTTAGAGTTGTCTTTGGCTGATGCAGGTCGACTTGCCCAGAATTGTGATGCATTCAGAGCAGCTGTAATGGAAACGTTCTGGAAAGAATACATCACATGATGATGATGATGATTTTAGAGACTGGTCTGTGATCACTACCCTAAAAGCAGAATGTTCTGGGTAATGAGACTTTTTAATGCCTTTGATGAAATTTGCACACTTTTAGTTTTTGTAGCAATAAGGAGCGGTCAATTGTACTAAGTACTTTGTAAACTTAACTCTATTCAACCCAGCTTAATAAAAGTTCGTATGATGAGTTATCAATAGTTTTGGGTACTAAACTCAAGTAAAATTCTATAAGAATGTGACAAATTGTCAGTAACTTTATAGAAATGATTGCATTTTTGATTATCTTAAATTCTATACATATTTGATTGATACATATTCGTTATATATGACGTTTTATTTTCATCAGTAAAGTTTCATTGTAATTTTCTAAAATCAGGATTAGTTTACCGACTTTTCTTTGGTGTAGCAGTGATGTCTAATACTGCAAGAATATGTCATATGTGTATTTAATTAATGCGGGCTCTTTCTAATAATTCAGTACCTTAGGGAATAGTGTGGCCTGGATACCTACTAGCTCTTAGTCTACTCAGAGGATTCTCAACCTGCTAAGAGGCAGTTAATTTCCAGTATCCCTATAAATAGATCTGCCAGTGATTCTCACTCTATTTTCTTCCTGCGGAACGTATACTTACATATTCCACAGATTTTCCTCAAGCCAAATTTCAGTGAGATTATCTTGGGCAGTTTTGGTACTTATTCACACTTTCACCTTTTCCATCTATCCATCTCGCATCAATATAATCAGCCACACTCGTGATACCCCCAATGTGACAATGAGGTACATGCTTGGAGTGCTGTTGATTAGATCCAGATATGTGATGGCCCAGGCAAAAGCCTATATACGAGTAACCACAGATAAATGGCACACCCTGCATGGAAACATAGCTGACATTAAGGGAGCAGGAATAAAGAGAGGGATGTCATGGATGGCACAGGCAGAGACAACGATCAAACAGGTGACCACAGTTGAAAATACATTCAAAGGGGAAGAGTGGAGTATGTCAGACGAGAACTGGATTAACTACCAGCAGGTCATCATAAGCCTTGGCAGAGAGAGTAGAACTGGATTAATAAACTGATACATGATCATGCTGGGGATAATGATGCCATTGTGTATACAGGTGGGTCTGTGATCCATGGTGAAAGATCAGGCTGGGGTAAAGGGCAGAATTGTCGCCGAACATAGCGGGGCTTACAAGATAACAACTTCCAGCATGAGAATGGTGGTAGAGGCAGTTACTGCAACCTTAAGGTGGATATCTGAAACTTCATTAACAAAGGCAGTCATTGTGTCAGACTCTCAGTCCATTCTTCGAAAGGTTCAAAATGGTTGGCTATGGCATGAATGGAAAACATTCATAGAAGCTTCGAGTCTGCAGGAGCTGGTGTGGATCTACTGCCCTGATCATGCTAGGGTATGCGGTAAGGAGAAAGCTGACAGACTAGCATCAAGAGCACCCATAGTGGGGACACTGGATATAGATAAGGGAGATATACTGAGAACAATTAATGATTACATGTTAGAGAATGACACTGCAATAGATGAATCATCAAGGTTAGGACTGTTGGAATTGGCATCAAATGTAAGGCTAGCAGAGATGGACACAACCAGCAAGCTACAGGAACAGTTAGCATTCACTCTCTTCGATATATGCCGAGGGAGACTAAGCACCTATGGGTTTGCCCAGAGTGCACTGATGTCGATTCTGTTCAACAATAACAATATTTTAACTGCACAGACAGACAAAAATGACTTAAACATGCTTTATTATTATCATCATGTGGTGTTTA
Organism: Oreohelix idahoensis; assembly: GCA_024509875.1. NCBI lineage: Eukaryota > Metazoa > Mollusca > Gastropoda > Stylommatophora > Oreohelicidae > Oreohelix > Oreohelix idahoensis. Next base: position 287,793 of record JAMPIV010018873.1, on the reverse strand, counting down.
AATTAATAGTGTAAGGGACATTATTTATACCCCTCTTGCCAAGGGAAATAATCAGACCATAAGAATTTCAAGGAATTTGCAGTTAGTGTCCAGCAATTTTCTTAGTTTACAGAACAATCTAAAACACTTTTTTTTTGTGTTATGGAAAAATGCAAAAGAACAATGAATTTTCCACCAGCATATATATATAAATAATATTGCATTTCTGTGGTTGACTGTGATGACCTGGTAAAAAATATTGGTTGTCTCCACCCCTGGACTGAAAGCGCCTATTCGCTAGTTCTGAGGCACTCGACAGAGACATTTTGTGGGAAATAAGCTACAGCGTTGATCAATTGGAAAAGGTTTGCTGAAACCAATGAACTTCTTTTACCTGACAATCATAGATCAGCATGCAGTGCTATTCTGGACCTGATCACGAATGGAAATTGTGCACTATTCTTTCTCGATGCAACTGGCAGGATAGAAAACCATTTCTTATTAATTTGCTTCTTGGTAGAATTCGGAAGCGAAATGAAACTGCTCTTGCATTTGCATCATCAGGAATTGCACCCACATTATTGGAAGGAGGTAGAACAGCACATTCAGCTGTTAAACTACCCCTAAATCTTGACACATTCATTCTCCGATTTGTAACATCAGTAAGGTATCTGGTCAAGCTGAAGTGCTAAAAAAAGTGCAAAGTCGCTGTTTGGGATGAGTGCACCGTGTCACATACGAGAGCTCTTGAAAGGACACTGCAAGATGTGAAGGAAACACCTGTTTAATGCCACTGGAACTACAAAGAAAGGTGCTGAGGCTAAACTACTGGGCAAAAAGTGGTAAAAGACACTGACACACCCAGCACACAAAACTTATGACAAAAATAATCAAAACATAGGAAACATACCACAATAAACATCCTGCGGGGTGGAAAACCATAGAAGAATTAGATATTACCCATACATATACAATATAATAAACAGTAGTAGTCAATATAAAGGAAAAATGCCACCATGGGAATTAAAAGTACCAAAAACTGACTCACACCTTAATAAAAGGGAAAGCCCTAGAGCACATCAAACAGTACATAGAAAACAGCTTAACTATATATAAAGATGGGTCTAAAGATGACGAACAACTAGGGGTAGAAATAGTGATAACAAAATGGAGAATTAGAAAAAGTAACAAGAAACACATCTATCTTCACGGCAGAATTAGTAGCAATACTCAAGGCTTTAGAAGTAGTTACAGACAACCCATTACAGACAGTAACAATTCTCACTGACTCATCCTCATCAATACAAGCAATCAATAACAGAAATGAGAACAACAGACCCGATATAGTAGAGGAAATACTAGACATACCTAAATACTGCTGGATGCAAAGTCACGTTAGCATGGATTCCATCTCATGTTGGCATAACAGGAAACAAACTCGCTGACAGGGAAGCCAAGCGGGGAAGAAATAGCAAAATAAAATTGAAACAGGATTAGGGAGATTTGAAATAAAGAGTCTAATAGCAAGGACAATATCCAAAGAATGGAGAAAAAGTATGTGACCAGAGCACAAAAGGAAGGCATGCATACCAACCAGCTTTTAAAAAAACCAAATACAAAATCCCAAATCCAAAAAAAAAAAAAAAACCAGTAAATAAAAAACTACTCCGGTTTAAATTGGGAACCGACTACTTTAGAATAGAGGAACCCATTTGTGAATAAAGTTATGAACCTAATACCATTAAACACTTCTTGCTGGAACGCAAGAAATACGACCAACACAGACAAAATATAAAAGATTACTGTACAAACTGCAAAATAGAACTAAATGTAGAAAATTTAATGGGCACCAAGTCCTCAAAAACAGTATAAAAATTAGTAAAACAATATATCACAAAAACAAAAGCAACAATTTAAAAGACGACAGGAGGAAAGACAAATATATATATATATATATACTCTGAAAGTAAACTCGTAATTATCTTACAACGCTAACAGTAGTAGCAAAGCTATGTCATCAGAAAGAAATAACACAACCCAGTAGAAAAAGTACATAAATAAACAACAATAAATTCATGTCAGTATAGACACAAGTATGCTTCTGAACAACACAACAAACTGAACTATTAACCAAAAAGTAAAAACCCCATCGTGAGGAATAATACATTACAGAACGTGTAATAAACACCATCAATAAAATAGCACACTAAATGAAAAAAACGTCCTGATATAACCAACAGTTCCATGTATATGGTAATTGGTTGAAAAGAGAAAGTCGCAAACATCCTAATATTTAAAAAAAAAAAAAAAATGAAGAGTACTGTGGTAGTGCTTGCAGGTGACTTTTGACCAGGGGTCTTTCTTGTTCCATGGACCTCTGTGATTGCCAACGAAGACTACAGATCCCTTTGATTGCCTAGTGAAGGCTACAGATCCCTTTTATTGTCCAGTGAAGGCTACATACCCCTTCTTAGAAAACAATGTAATTAAAATGTTTGAATACAAATAATACATTTTATTACAGATAGAAATAGTTTAGCTTACATACGATCATACTTTTTTTTTTCATACGCCCGCTAATACTCAAGGCGAAATCTCAGGTCATTATTAATGTCTAACCTGACATTGATTTTACGTGAGTATCCCTTTTTTCTTGTACAGAGACAGGTGTCCCTCGCCATTCAGGCAGATACTCGCCGATTTCGGAGGTACCCATTAGAGCTGGGTCGGCCCAGGAGCCGCCAATCCCTGGTCGACGACACTCCTTCAAATGTCCTCGCCAGGTCGAGTTAATCCAGTCCAAATCCCGGTCGACGAAAAATCCTCAAATCCTGATCGCATACTTACATTGAAAAATCCTCAAATGCCGTTGTTGCGTGATAAATTCTCGCAACATCGTTTTATTTCAATATCTATTTTATAACGCAAGGGCAACAACTGCTTGAAATTTATAGTCACTTTTCTCGGTAAGCATTTGTCTTCTCGCGTTGGTATCGAATGCAGTTAAGTTTGAGCTGTGGTCATTTTGCGCTGGACTGCGCATGACTTGTCTTGCTTCTTGGTCGATCGGTTTCCGCCCACCACTAGTGGAGTGAGCGATTTGGAATGGCGAAAGAGATGCCTCGTTGAAGAGGGGATCTCCGCTATTTTTTTTGTTCTGTCAGGAATGTGAGAGTCCTCTTATGGATATTTCGTTTATTCGAGATAATACCTCTAGTGTATTTGCACATGCCGGGAGGCATGATATTTCTGTGTATTTCTTGAAGGCAAGGTAAATTAACATTTTCATTAACTCTATCGATTTTTGGTCGTGAGCGATTCGGTTAATAGCCTGTCTTCGAAAGTCGTCGTCACGAGATGTTTTCCTAGCTCACATGTCGCTGTATTGTGCTGCATCGGTTGATGCAGGTACCAAGGACCATTACTTGCTACTTTGTTAAATGAACTAGGTTTGGAAAACCTTTATTATCTAGAGGATATTTTTGAGGACATTATTTATACTTCGGCAGACGTGTCTGTCTTGCTGAAGTCAAACTAAGGAGAGTGAACTGATCTCATACATCTGGTTATCTCCTGGCTGTTATAGAAAAGGATGGAGTTTTTCACCTGACTACATTTACAGCACTTTGAAATATAACATGCATCTGACTCATCATTGTAATGCTGTCTACCGTCTATTGCTGTATTGAATGTTGCTGTGATAATGACTGTTTGATGTGCCTACATATTCGCGTAACCATTTTGTCACTGTGGCGTCCACAATAAATAATGAAGAAAAACGTCAACGGCTGTTTCAAGAATCATTGACTTTATACGTCGTGAGTTTACTGACGTCCTATGTGGATTGCCCTGTTATTTTTGTATGAACATTGTTTTGACTGAACACATCTGCACACTACACAAAACCAGACATGCGGATACCATCCATCATCATAGGGCATCACGCATCATTTGGTGGCCAGTGTGGTCGATATTGATGGAAAGCATAAAACTTTCCACATAAACATGCTTTCGGAATTTCACGAACGTCCGGACTATTTGCTGCCTATTTTCCAGGCAACGGATGGTGCTCCTGCACCTCACGGTCATTATTCATCCCTGTCTGTCATTCAGGATGAGGAAGCTACCTTCTCTGATGTCAACCTTCCCCTTCCAGTGGTTCCATTACATTCCACGGAATCTTGGAAAAACGTTTCTGTTTCTCCTAATCTTTCTGGTGACGAACATCGACAAGTCTCGTCGATGTTACAAACATTTCAGGATGTTCTCACTGACATTCCTGGACACACAGATGTCATAGAACATGACATAATTCTTACCGACAATAATCCAATTAGGGTTAGGCCGTATCCTATTCCTATACACTTTCAGTCGCAAGTGGAAAAGGAATTGGATGAAATGATTCAATTAAATATAATTGAACCATCGACTTCACCATATTCTTCTTCCATGGTTATTGTCCGGAAGAAGGATAAGAACATACGAATTTGCGTTGATTATCGCAAATTGAATCAGGTCACAAAGTTCGACGCTGAACCGATGCCTTTGTTAGAAGATCTACTGATTAGACTTTCTAATTCTAGATTCTTCACTAAACTTGACTTGTCTAAAGGTTATTGGCAAGTGCCTTTAGCAGAGCATGCCAAACCTCTTACTGCTTTTTCTACACCTAGGGGTCTATTTCAATGGAATGTTATGCCTTTTGGTCTCATGAACGCCCCTGCCACTTTCGTTCGCATGATGCGTCGAATTCTGTCACATCGTTCGGATGTCATCGCATACTTAGATGACATCTGTCTCTTCAGTGATACCTGGGAAGATCACTATTTAGGGTTATATGACTTACTGTCCACTCTACGTGAGAATAATTTGACAGCAAAACCTTCTAAAGCTTTTGTTGGTTTTGGTGAAATCTCTTTCCTGGGTCATCGTGTTGGTCATGGTCTCTTGAAGACAGAAGACCACAATACTTCCAAAATACTGAACATCTCTGTTCCTAAAACGAAGAAACAAGTTAGGAGTCTCTTAGGTTTAATTCAATTTTATGGGAGATTTATTCCAAATTTATCTTCGATCATGGCACCTCTATCAACATTGTTGAAGAAAGGTTCGCCTAATCTGGTCCGTTGGTCTGAAGAATGCCAATCTTCACTAGACCAAATCAAGAATATATTTTCTTCTCCTCCCATCTTAAGATTACCTACTCTTGATAGGACTTTTGTTCTTCGGAGTGATGCTTCATCCACTGGGATTGGAGCAGCACTGATGCAAGAATATGCAAATACTCTGCATCCTGTTATGTACATTTCTAGAAAACTAAATGCGGCAGAGAGGAACTACTCGGTTTTAGACCGTGAGTTGTTAGCGATGGTTTGGTCAATTCTAAAACTACAAAGATTCCTCCTGGGCGCACATTTCATTCTAGAGACTGATCAGAAAGCTCTTACAGCTATTCAGACTAAGAATTTGAAGAGTTCGAGATCCACTCGATATGCTATAGCTCTTCAACCTTTTCACTTCACGGTACGAGCTATCCGTGGTGCGGATAATGTGATGGCTGACATTTTGTCTAGATGCCCACATGACTCCAACTAATACTTCTGTCCTATATTTCCATATATTACAGAGTCATAACACACCTATATTTCTACAATAGATTAGCACATCTGTACTTACTTTATATGTACACACTATCGTGCTTTGTTGTCATCTTCTTCTGTTCGTTTTTTAAGATGATAGAGGAGGACTGAGTAGTTAATATAAGGGCCGTTAGTTTACTAAACAGCCACAATTATTAATAATGTATTGTACCTTATGAAGCATATTAGTTATTAATTAGCATTATATTGCTTGTACTTTCTCAGAATGTCATTGTTGAGCTGAGGACTTACCTTACTAGTATCAAGCATGACGAGTTCTAGATTGTGTACTTACCCTCGGAATACCAGAGCATATGTCCTGGATCGTCATGTAGTTTAACTTTACTATGTACTTATGTCATTACATGTCAAAGAATGTACTATTTAAATTTTCCTATCAGATTTGTACATCCATTTTTAAAGACAATATTAGAGGATGCTGTTTAATGATGATTATGGTAACTTGCATACGTATATTGTGTTTACATGCTAACGTGATGTGTGTTGGTGACACCTCCCCGATGTGAATATTTTTTGAGACATATTTATTTTTCTGTTGAGGTATATCCTCACCAGACACTCTATAATTAGCCTATTGTTTGGCAATTTAATTAATTATCAGCGCATAATTCGTGCGTTTTGAGCCGCTTATCGCATGCTCTTTGATATTGAAAAAAAAATATGTTCCACATTTTTTTTTTATCGGGAGGAGGTGGTGATATGTTGCGTGATAAATTCTCGCAACATCGTTTTATTTCAATATCTATTTTATAACGCAAGGGCAACAACTGCTTGAAATTTATAGTCACTTTTCTCGGTAAGCATTTGTCTTCTCGCGTTGGTATCGAATGCAGTTAAGTTTGAGCTGTGGTCATTTTGCGCTGGACTGCGCATGACTTGTCTTGCTTCTTGGTCGATCGGTTTCCGCCCACCACTAGTGGAGTGAGCGATTTGGAATGGCGAAAGAGATGCCTCGTTGAAGAGGGGATCTCCGCTATTTTTTTGTTCTGTCAGGGATGTGTAGTCCTCTTAATGGATATTTCGTTTATTCGAGATAATACCTCTAGTGTATTTGCACATGCCGGGAGGCGTGATATTTCTGTGTATTTCATGAAGGCAAGGTAAATTAACATTTTCATTAACTCTATCGATTTTTGGTCGTGAACGATTTCTGGTTCATAGCCTGTCTTCGAAAGTCGTCGTCACGAGATGTTTTCCTAGCTCACATGTCGCTGTATTGTACTGCATCGGTTGATGCAGGTACCAAGGACCATTACTTGCTACTTTGTTAAATGAACTAGGTTTGGAAAACCTTTATTATCTAGAGGATATTTTTGAGGACATTATTTATACTTCGGCAGACGTGTCTGTCTTGCTGAAGTCAAACTAAGGAGAGTGAACTGATCTCATACATCTGGTTATCTCCTGGCTGTTATAGAAAGGGATGGAGTTTTTCACCTGACTACATTTACAGCACTTTGAAATATAACATGCATCTGACTCATCATTGTAATGCTGTCTACCGTCTATTGCTGTATTGAATGTTGCTGTGATAATGACTGTTTGATGTGTCTACATATTCGCGTAACCATTTTGTCACTGTGGCGTCCACAATAAATAATGAAGAAAAACGTCAACGGCTGTTTCAAGAATCATTGACTTTATACGTCGTGAGTTTACTGACGTCCTATGTGGATTGCCCTGTTATTTTTGTATGAACATTGTTTTGACTGAACACATCTGCACACTACACAAAACCAGACATGCGGATACCATCCATCATCATAGGGCATCACGCATCAGCCGTCACCCGGGTTTGATCCTGGATCACCCGGTCGCCAGAGCGGTGTACGATCATACTGAAATACAAAAACAATATGTAAAACGAGTATATTTCTTTAAATGCAAAAATCTATAAAATTTTTTAGTATAAATTTTGGTGAATATAATATTCAAATTTCTAGGTTATGTACGTGGTCCCCCTAGAATCTATTCATGGACCCCCAATGAGTCTGTGGACCACAGACTATGAAATTCTGCTTTAGACAAACATTACCAGTTATTCCGCAATCAACACTGCATATAAAGTAAATGCTTGCCTCAGAGCATCACACCTTTGGAGACACTTTCAGAAATGGGACTGACCAACAATATGTGAGATCTTTTACTTGGAGAAATGACTGCACTATATGTGGCTTGCCGCAGAGTTGGCATGTCAAGAAATGCATTCATTTTCGCCCCGGATGGCAAAAGCAAATATGTCATTTACCGAGGAGCATTGGAATAATAAATGTAGCAATTAGCAGTAAGTAAATTTGAAACAATGTAATACATCATATGATTTGTAAACTTTGTGGATTAAAATAATAAACCACATGAATTAATCAAAATATCACAGTTTGATGACTTTATTTTCAGAAATCGTGATGCTCAAAGTTTGTGTAAAAAAACCCGAGCCATGCCGGGTACTTGAAGCTAATTTATTTATAAGGTGCATGTTTCAGTACAAGTTACTAAAACCATCTTTGTTATCACACCAACCTGTTACACTGACAGTCTTTGTTTTCTCATCAGTCTATGGCTATCACTGAAACCATCTTTGTTATCTCACCAATCTGTATCACAGAGTCTTTGTTTTCTTGTCAGTTTGTTATCACACGGGAGCCGAGGTAGCATAGTGGTTAGTGCACTGGCTTCCTAGCTCAGTGGTCTATGGTTTGATCCCCAGTTGAGGTGGGATTTTTTTAGGCCGCAAACGGCTCCTGGGTCGACCCAGCCCCAAATGGGTACCAGAGCAACTCTGGGAAGGTTAAGGTGGCCGGCGTGATGATGACCACATCACCCCTAGTGTGCCGACGGTCAAGAAAATATGGGCCTAACACCATATTCCCAATATGCCTCAATGGACGTGTGACAGGATCCTTGTTATCACATCAACCTATAACACTGACAAGGTTTTGTTTTCTCATCAGTCTATGGCTGTCACTAAAACCATCTTTGTTATCTCACCAACCTGTAACACTGAAAAGGTTTTGTTTATGTCACTGATCTGTAACACACTGGCACAGTCTTAATTATCTCATGTCTATAAAATTAATGCAGTCCTGATTGATCAGTTTATAACCTACAAGGGGATTGACATAAGTCTTGGGCCTGACCATGAAGGAGTCACAGGAGGAAGATGAAACTTGGCACATTTAAAGTTCATCATATTTGCACTGAATGTGTGAAGTACGCGTTTATTTCTTCAATGGGTTTTCCCGCTACGGTGCAATGTACCCTATTGACCGGATCTGCTGCTCCAAAGATTTGACAAAACAATGGAAAAGAAGGAGGCCAGAGCTGTGATAAAATTTCTGATGTTTCAGGGAAAAACACCTACAGAAATGCACAGGGAGATGGAACCAGTGTTTCGTGATTCTTGTCCTTCATATACTTCGGTAAAAAACTGGTGTCAACAGTTTAAGTGCGGCCGCTGAAATGTTGCTGATCTGCCAAGATCTGGTAGACCAGCCTCAGAGTGCAACGATGAAAATGCAACAAGAGTGAAGAAAATCATTGATCAGGATCGAAAAATGATAATTGTGGAGATAGCTAGTAGAGTAAATCTAAATGAAAGAACAGTTTATAGAATTTTACACAACAGACTGAACATGAGAAAAGTGTGTGCATGCTGGGTTCCGCGACTGTTGACACGTGAACAGAAGCAAACGAGGGTAAATTGCTGTCAACAGTTGCTCAAAAAGTGTCAGTCAAAAAATTTTTTGGAGACCATGGTGACAGTAGATGAGACTTGGGTACACCATTATGACCCCGAATCCAAAATTGCCAGCATGCAATGGAAAACCCCAGGCTCCCCAACACCTGTCAAGCCGAGAGTGCAGAAATCTGCAGGAAAAGTGATGCTGACTGTTTTTTGGGACGTCAAAGGTGTCCTTTTGAAAGATTATCTGCTTCGTGGCAACACAGTTAATGAACAGGACTATGCAGATCTTCTCACCAAACTAAGAAAGGTTGTGACCAGGAAACGAGGGATAACGCGCACTCAAAATCTTCCTTTGCTTCACGGCAACGCGCCCTCTCACAAAGCACGGCTTGTGCAGCTAGCAGCCAACGATTTGAATATTGAAATTCTTCCACACCCACCATATTCTCCAGATTTGGCTCCATCAGACTTTTTTCTATTCCCAAATCTTAAACAACAGCTAAAAGGAAATCATTTTGATAGCGATGAAGAAGTTATACTGGCATGTGATGACTGGTTTAGTTTGAAAAATAGGGTGTTCTACTCCCAAGGTCTTTTCAAGGTCAAGCAGAGATGGCAGAAGTGTGTCAATTCAGACGGTGGCTATATTGAAAAGGAATAAACACTATACAAAATTTCAGCTCTCTGTGACATGTCCTTCATGGTCAGGCAAAACTTATGTCAATCCCCTTGTATATGGTTTATAACATACAGTATTCATTATCTTATCAACACTAAAAGTCTGTTTTCTGATCAGTCTATGGCTGTCACTAATATAGAGACTGTTGTCTCATCAGATACAATCTTTGCTACCTCACCAGTCTCTAAGATCGATAGTCTTCTTTATCTCACTGATACGTAACCAAAACAGCTGGCGCAGTCTAGGTTATCTCATCAGTCTTTTACTATACTAACTGACAGTATCTCACCAATCTGTAACACTGACATACAATCATTGTCATCTCTTCAGTCTGTAACAATGACACAGACACATTGTTGTTTTAAATTTCATCAGTCTATGAGGAACACTGTCAATCGGACACTAAAATATGTTGGTACAGTCTTGGTTATCTCATCAGTCTTTAACTGTACTGACACAGTATCTCACCAGTCAGTAACACTGACATAAAATCATGGTCATCTCATCAGTCTGTAACATCAACATAACCTTGTTCATCTCTTTTATTGATCTGTAACAATGGCACAGAAACAGTGTTTTTTTAAAATCTCAACAGTCGTTGACCTAATGCAGCCAAGCAGTCACTTGCACAGATGTTGGCCCAGTCTTGGTTCATTAGTCATTAACTATACTGATAGTATATCTCAAGGAGTAAATAGGGCCGAAACACTTGTCTGACGGGGGGACTTCTTCTGATGATCAGATTGCTTCCTGTTGTATCGCTCTGTAAAGAGTTTCCTATCATCAATCTGTAACTCTAACATATAATCATGATCATCTCTTCAATCTGTAACATGGACACAGTCTTGTTTATCTCATCAGTCTGTAACAACCACATATCCGTGTTTATCTCATCAGCCAGTAACAATGACACAGCCTTGTTTATCTCATCAATTTGTAACAACCACATATCCTTGTTTATCTCATCAGTCTGTAACAACAACACATCCTTGTTTATCTCATCAGTGTGCAACAACCACACATCATTGTTTATCTTCCTTGTGATTTCTGATTTGTGATTTCTGTGACGGAGTACTACTGCTTTCTTTCACAGATTCTTTGGATTGAGCTGAGATAACTTTTATTAGTTCATCAGTTTTGTTAATTCTCTTTTTTTCGTTTCGTTGATTATTTACTTTCTTGTTTCGGTATTTCTGTTAGATTTTACGATTTTCTTGTATTATTATTGTTCTTTTTCTCTCATCACTGTTGTTGTTTACTTTTTCCATCTGCTTGTATCACCCATTTGTTGTATATTTCTCATCACCGTATAGTTTTTTAGTACCTATATGTATTCTTGTCTTTGTCACCTGTTTGTGGCTGACGAAGGGTAAAACCCGAAACGTCCCTTGTTTCTTGTGAACCGTTATTCGTAAAACTGATTAAATACCGTTTTATTGGTTTTAATACTTATATTTCTTGTTTATCTCATCAGCCTGTAACAACCACACATCCTTGTTTATCTCATCAGTCTGTAACAATGACACAGCCTTGTTTATCTCATCAGTCTGTAACAATCTCACAACCTTGCTTATCTCATCGGTCTGTAACAACACATCCTTGTTTACCTCATCAGTCTGTAACAATCACACATCCTTGCTTATCTCATCAGTCTGTAACAACAACACATCCTTGTTTATCTCATCAGGCTGTAACAACCACATATCCTTGTTTATCTCATCAGTCTGTAACAACAACACATCCTTGTTTATATCATCAGTCTGCAACAACAACACATCCTTGTTTATCTCATCAGTCTGTAACAATCTCACAACCTTGTTTATCTCATCAGTCTGTAACAACAACACATCCTTGTTTATCTCATCAGTCTGTAACAACCACATATCCTTGTTTATCTCATCAGTCTGTAACAACAACACATCCTTGTTTATCTCATCAGTCTGTAAGTCTGTAACAACAACACATCCTTGTTTATTTCATCACTATGTAACAACACATCCTTGTTTATCTCATCCATCTTTAACAACAACACATCCTTATTTACCTTATCAGTCTGTAACAACCACACATCCTTGCTTATCTCATCAGTCTGTAACAATGACACAGCCTTGTTTATCTCATCAGTCTGTAACAACCACACATCCTTGCTTATCTCATCAGTCTGTAACAATGACACAGCCTTGTTTATCTCACTGATATGTAACAACGCACAGACACAATGTATTTTTAATCTCTTCATTCTATGACTAACACCACCATATCAGTCCGTCACTATCAAATGTTGGTACAGTCTTGGTTATGTTATCTATTTATAATTACCACTGGCACCCAGTCAACTAATCTGCGTGTAAACCAGACTCAGTTCTGGTTATTTCAGCACTCAGTAAATAATACAGACATAATCGTTATCTCATGATTCCGTGGCTAACACTTAAACACAATCTAGATTATCTCATCACGCTCTAACACTTAAACACAATCTAGATTATTTCATCACGCTCTAACACAGTCTAGATTATCTCATCACGCTCTAACACTTAAACACAATCTAGATTATCTCATCACGCTCTAACACTAAAAGTCTTGATCTGGTCATCTCAAAAGTTGTTCTCAACCAAAGTTTTGCTCATCTCAAGAATCTCTAACACTTAACTGAGAACCTCAAGTTGGATCATCTCAGCTCTCTTTGACCGTTAGTCAACAGTGACAGTTTTTTTTAAATAACTAAAGAAGAAATGGTGAATAATGGATTGACGATGCACTGAACCTAGAACATTCTCCATTCTCAGGCAGAGACAACTAAAAGCTCTAGGGTACCGAGACCAGTGGAGTAAAATGGTCCACAAGTTTACATGGCTGCAGTCAAACACCTCTGACTTTACGATCCATTTTTACTCATTACTGTTGCAGCTAACACTGAGTACTTCGCTTTGATCATTATGGCTGTTCCAGAACATAACAGTGAGAGACAAAGTTTAAGCCTAGCACGTCAGCAGTGAATCTTTAGTCCCATAGGAGATACTGCCATAGTTTAGTAAATTGTTAGAGACTTCACTATACTAGGTCCAGCTTTGAGAGGTGGGTGACCAGTTTCCGTCCTCACTGCCTTTGCCTTCTCTAACTTAAGAGCAGATTCAGGTACTCATTTACAGCTGGGTAGACTGGAGCATGATGCCACCATGTTTCAAGCCCAGAACCATTGCCACAAGAGGCCAGCACTCTAACCACTATGCCACTAAAATAAATTATGTGAATCTCCTTACTGTGATCAGCTGCCATGTCCACATTGAAGTGTCAAGTCTCTTCAGATGCCTTCCTTGATAGTAAACTTTGACAGGCTCTTTCCTGTCCACATCTTGATGTTATCTTCCTTGATGGTGAACTTTGACAGGCTCTTTCCTGTCCACCTCTCAATATTATCTTCCTTGATGGTAAACTTTGACAGGCTCTTTCCTGTCCACTTCTTGATGTTATCTTCCTTGATGCTAAACTTTGACAGGCTCTTTCCTGTCCACCTCTTGATGTTATCTTCCTTGATGGTAAACTTTGACAGGCTCTTTTCTGTCCACCTCTTGATGTTATCTTCCTTGATGGTAAACTTTGACAGGCTCTTTCCTGTCCACCTCTTGATGTTATCTTCCTTGATGCTAAACTTTGACAGGCTCTTTCCTGTTCACCTCTTGATGTTATCTTCCTTGATGGTAAACTTTGACAGGCTCTTTCCTGTCCACCTCTTGATGTTATCTTCCTTGACAGTAAACTTTGACAGGCTCTTTCCTGTCCACCTCTTGATGTTATCTTCCTTGATGCTAAACTTTGACAGGCTCTTTCCTGTTCACCTCTTGATGTTATCTTCCTTGATGGTAAACTTTGACAGGCTCTTTCCTGTCCACCTCTTGATGTTATCTTCCTTGATGGTAAACTTTGACAGGCTCTTTCCTGTTCACCTCTTGATGTTATCTTCCTTGATGGTAAACTTTGACAGGCTCTTTCCTTTCCACCTCTTAATGTTATCTTCCTTGATGGTAAACTTTGACAGGCTCTTTCCTGTCCACTTGATGTTATCTTCCTTGATGGTAAACTTTGACAGGCTCTTTCCTTTCCACCTCTTAATGTTATCTTCCTTGATGGTAAACTTTGACAGGCTCTTTCCTGTCCACTTGATGTTATCTTCCCAGTTGTAGCATTGTCTTCCTTGTGCTTATGTGCCTTCAACCTTTCCTCCTTCTGATTTGGTTATCAACAAGGTGTTATTGTCTTTTTATATGTTCAAAATATTTTATCAGTGAAAGTAATGGATCAAAGTTTCCACTGCACTTCTTTGTTCGCTCTCAAGTAACCACATCTATCTCTCTCATAAAGCTGTCTGTCCATCTAGTTTCTCTCATCACCATATAGTTCCTCCTTCAACTTGGTTAGAGAAGGCCATGCTACCATTCAGCTCTCTCATGGAGCCAACAGTCTTGGAGGACATGTTCTACTGCTTGTTTATCCTCCCCAAATGGACACTTATCTGTCTGTCTGATTTTCAGTTTGTTGAACAGATGGGATTTGAGTCTGCAATGGGTGGTCTGAAAGTTATCACTCCTACTATATTTAACGGCAAAAGGTGAATGAAAAAACAAACAATGGCTACTCCTGACAAACAGTATCAGCTACACCATAACTATTGTGACTATCTTTAACCACTGATATCGGACATTACACCTTGACCACCTTGGCTATCTTTGGCAGTAAACACTTGTAATGACGTACGGCTATTAAAACGCTCACCCATTCTCCGGCTTCCTTTGCAGATATGAGTAATGATCATGCAGAAAAGGTCCAAAAATTCCATCAAAGAGATGGCACTTGCTCCAACTAAAAGCCCCATTGATCCTCCAATGTCACCTGAACAATGATAAATATTCAATTATTAGTATCAACATTTTCCTTTGTGCTCCTTACTGAGCATGGAGCCACCACTGTAGCTGGTCCCCTCACAGGAAGCCTACATCAAGCAGTCACATGATCTTGCAGCGGTAGTTTCTGTGGCAATTTGTTTTATATGATGAGGTTGCCAGCCTCATGCACACCCTCATTTTAGTTTTCCTTGTATGGAAGCCTATGGGAGCAGTAGGCATAATCTTTACTTTGTCTGTTGAGAAACCCCTGGGAACTATATGGGGTAAAGTGTTAAATGATGAGCATTATTACTTTTCTAACAGCATGTCAAATGTCTTGATGTTTGAAATGGTGCTGAGACAAATCATTTCTTCACGTGGCTGATCTATTTTTGTGGAATCTATCATACCTGTCATAGTATTTCAGGTTAACCTGCTACAGCAGTAGATTTCTGTGTTTCTTTAGACCAGGGGTCAGGGACAGGTCGAGCTTGAGATACCAAGCATAATTTAGTAGATCTTTAGAGACAGGAGGAGGTAAACAGAATTTTTAACCTCACTAAATTTTGGACTCTAACCGGAACTTAAAGGCATGGTGTCCTCAGGTTTAAAGATACTTTCTCTGCATTCCAAATTAAAAACCGCAAACTATCCTACTAAAAATCACTTTATTTGTGAACTATATAAGATATAAAGTCATGTTTTCTTGACAGTGAAAATAACATTCGGTAAAATATTTAGCTTTAATTTTACACTATTTCTTTTATTGATGGGATCAGAGGAAGCAGATCCTCTTCAGAAATGAAAGTTACTAAAGGCTGAACTTATTCAAAAGTGTAGATACACTCAAACCTAAAAACCAAAATGATTTTATCACGGTAGATCTTTCAAGACCCCAGTGTTTCTACAGCAGATCTCTCAGCTCCTGGGTTGCTGGCCCTTGCTCTAAAGCAATGCTTCTCAACCTGTTAGAGCCCTCCCGCACCCCTTTACAGGATCTTAAGATGCCTTGTACCCCATCAGCTTCTGACCCGCAAAATGTCAGAAAAGCTAAAAAAAGATATAAATGTAAACTTTGTTTTTTGTGTGTACTGAAAAGAAAGATGTAATTTTACTTAAATATTTAAAGTATGTTGTGAGCCCGGGAAAATTGGAAACTAGTTGTTAGAGACACATGAATTAAAAGACCACTTTTATGAGTAATTTCCAGCATTTTTTCGTACAATTGTAGATGTGATGAAAAATAATTCTTTTGAATATAACATGAACAGAAAAACATTACCCACACAACACCTGGACCTATGTATATGCAGATGGATCAGCAACACCTGGACCCATGTATACACAGATGGATCAGCAACACCTGGACCCATGTGTACATAGATGGATCAGCAACACCTGGACCTATGTGTACATTGATGGATCAGCAACACCTAGACCCATGTATACACAGATGGATCAGCAACACCTGGACCCATGTGTACACAAATGGATCAGCAACACCTGGACCCATGCATACACAGATGGATCAGCAACACCTGGACCCATGCATACACAGATGGATCAGCAACACCTGGACCCATGTGTACACAGATGGATCAGCAACACCTGGACCCATGTATACACAGATGGATCAGCAACACCTGGACCCATGCATACACAGATGGATCAGCAACACCTGGACCCATGTGTACACAGATGGATCAGCAACACCTGGACCCATGCATACACAGATGGATCAGCAACACCTGGACCCATGCATACACAGATGGATCAGCAACACCTGGACCCATGTGTACACAGATGGATCAGCAACACCTGGACCTATGTATACACAGATGGATCAGCAACACCTGGACCCATGTGTACACAGATGGATCAGCAACAAATGCAACAGAAGATGGAAGTTGAGGTGTGTTTCTGTGCTTACGTAATGGTACACAAATAAAGATGTCGGTGCAACAAGAAAATTCTCAAAATACTTCAGAGCAGAGGCCTTAAAAACTGCAGCAGAGGTTCTAATGGCAGAGGAAAGCATCAAGAGACAAGTTGTTTTTCTTCACAGACGCAATGTCAGTAATTGCTACACTAAGAAGCCAGAATAATGCAGACCTAGATGACCTAAGAGTAGTACTCCACAAACTGTATCAACAATTTAAAAGGGTTGTGATACAATGGATCCCATCTCAGTGTAGCATCTCTGGCAATGAAGAGGCTGACAGGTTGACAAAGGATGAAGAAAGCTACCTCAACCTGATACAAGCATAACTTTTGAAGAGTTAAAGAATTTTATCAGAACCAGATACAGAAACAAACGGGATGCAAAGCATCCAGGACACACAAAATGATGCATATTACCAGCTCAGCAGAAGAGAACAAGTGATAATCTTCAGACTCTGCATGGGCCACAACAGATTGGGATATTATCTATTCAACAAGAAAAAGATAGGAACTGCTGATGAGTGTAAATGTGGCACTGACAAAATGACTGCTGAACATCTGCTTCAAAGATGCCCAACATATGCAGAACATAGAAAGCGCATATGGCCATCATCAGTACCATTTTCAGAAAAACTCTATGGAGATGCAAACATCCTAAAGCTGACACTGCCTTCTTTGAAAATGTTCAAGTAAACGTCCGAGAGTGTACAAAGAAAAAGAAGAATATAACATGCACCAATATTCAAACTTTTTGAAGAAGGCCAATAAGTTAAATACAGAACCTCATAACTACAGAATGACAGGGAAATAATTTTAAATATGTTTTAAGTGTTATAATAAATTTAAATCGAGCATTTCATTATTAGATAATAATCATGAATTTACTAGATTAGTCAGCCCCTTGCTGCTGCTTGTTGTCAATTATGTTTGAGAAAGAAATGTCACTAAAGTTCAGCATTAAATGCATGTTAATGTTCTATTTTATACAAATAAATTTGAGTTCTATGTCTTACCCTCCCAGAAGTTGGGTTGAAACAAAGTGATGTCATGCACCAGTCTACCCAGCTATTAATGGATACCTGACTCTGCTCTTGAGTTAGGGAAGGCAAAAGCAGGGAGGAAGGGTCACCTCACCTCTCGAAGCTGTAGGTAATATAGTGAAGTCTCTAACACTTCACTTCCTTACGGCAGTATCTGCTATGGGACTACCTTACCTACCCATGTGTTGCATACATTTTGTTTTCTTCTCCCACTATGTTTATTATGTATTTCCTCATCTCATCTCATCTCATAATCGGAACCTCTTCTACCCCGTAAAACAAGGTGTAGAGGGGACCCAAAGAGCGCAAGGCTCCTGGGCAAAACATGTAATCAAAGTGTCTAGCAAACAGGTGATTAGCCCATTGTGTCCGAACTTGTCCTCATGTGTACTCTCAATCGCTATAAAACTACCAAGCCTTTAAGGCTTTATTCCAGCCAAAATGGACAGAGCCTCATATACCCAAAGGTGTCGAGGAATGTCCCTTCCTCATCTGCCCGAAGGCATTTATAGAGGAACACTCAAGACCCGAAGGTCTGAGGAAAAAGCCAAAGACAATGAGCAGAATCTGAAACGGACACAGCAATCTGTCTGTTTTATCAATACCAGGAGGGCCCCAAAATGGTGCACCACACACAGTCAGTCAAGACAGAAGTTCGCCTGAGACAGGAACTTAGACATGCATGGCTTAATCTTTGAGACTAGCATATGACTACTGGCAGGATCAACCAGATAACTGTCCGAACAGTCGTGCGTCTTCTTCGACCATTTCGTCGCTCGCGCGGGGAGGGAGACAGCGCTCCTGATCCGGATTTTTAAATTAAGATACAGGTATCATTTATCATACCTCAAATATTCTCATTCTTCTTCTTCATGACCTTTCAACTTTCCACGGAACACAGGTCTTCAACAAACACGTGCAAAGTCTTCCTGTCCTGTGCTGTCTGCTCAAAGTCTTTCCATCTCTTCTTTATTCCCTTCATGTCTATGTCTTAACTCCCTTCTCCGTGGAGATTTTGGTCTCTTCATCATAATATTTCTTTGGGCTCCTTAGGGAGCATGCGCCATCACTTGTACATTGTCACGCTCCCAAAGTGGTGGTTTCTGTGGCAATTTGTTTAACATGATGAGATTGCCACTCCCATGCTTGTTGTGCAACTTGCCTGAAGGCACATTAGTCCTATTCTTTCTTTGCCTCTTCAGATACCAACGGGAAGTGACCACTGGGAAGTGACCACCGGGAAGTGACCACCGGGAAGTACACGGGGCATTCTCCTCAGTAAGCATCAATTAATGAAGGCAAGGTGATCATTTGATGATGAAGATGACTGCAGCATTGATGATGAAGTACTTACTCAGCAACTTAAACACATCATATGCAATCTGATGTTCTGTAACTGTGTAGCTGATGTCCGTAAAAAACACATCCAGAAAAATGAAATTCTTACTGAAATAAAAAAAAAACACATATGTTGGTAGCATAATTAATAATGTCTCATACGGATACTTTGAGTTTGATTTCTTGAAAGTAAAACTGAAGTCTTAATTTAAATAATTATCAACTTTGATTTCAAGACAGTAGATAAAAAATATTTGAAACTCTTGGAGAGTTAGCAATCTCAATCATTTAAAGTGAGGAAGTGGTGCTTTGTGAGTTTGGGCACAGCAAGCTCTGCACATTGAAGGAGGAGGGGAATTCAGAATAGTTATAACATCAGAGCAATATTAATAAATATGAATTTACAACAAGATAAAGCCCTTTCTTGCAGTTTATAAGTGATGTCTTCTTTTCTTCTCATTCATAATAACACACACAAATGTCTTTTCTATGTTTTTGTTTTCCTTTGCATTATTATTAAATAACTTATTTGAGCTAATGTAAAGTAATTAATTTCTGACTCATTATCTTTTGGGTTGTTTGGTTGTTGTGTCCGATACATTTTTCACAAGAGCTGGTTTGAAACATTTTGGAACCCCTGGATATTAAAGATCAGAATGACAAACTGAGACAAAACCAAACATGCATGTCCCAATGTTTTTTTGGTGCCAATTAAAATAACATTTAATATTTTTTTTTTAAATACGGACAAGTGTATGCTTTAAATATACCCAAGAAACTGTAAAATTTTAAAAAAGTTCACTTTCTACAATTTCAAATAATGAAATATAGATAAATAAATATTAGACAAACATAAAGGTATGTTTTCAGGCACTCGTAAGAAATAAAGAAGTAGAACACTAGACAACAGAAAAACAACAGACGTGAGTGGCTTACCCAGGACCTTCCATGCGACAACCCCGCCTAGCTATGCAAGCGAATCACACTATCCTCCCTGCCATCTAGGCATCATAAAAATGATGCTTCAGTTTTTCTGTTGTCTAGTGCTCTACTTCTTTATTTCTTACGAGTGCCTGAAAACATACCTTTATGTTTGTCTAATATTTATTTACTGTTTACAGGTCTCGGGTTTCTCTTCCTTATGTGTTATAGATAAATAGCAGGCACTTGTAAGACAGCAACAATTAGAACAATTTACAACATAAATATAAGTGATATGTTCACCAGGTAGACGACCCTGGGACAACACGATTGGGAGAAAGAAATAAGTGATTAGTTAGCTATGTGTCTTTTCACAATTCACTTGCAAGTTGATGGCGCTGTTTGGATAGTCCCTGGTTCTTCATGATAAACCTATCACTTCTGCTACATTTCTATTGTCTAGTGTCCTAATTTTGTCTGTCTGACAAGCGCCTGATATTGACCTATATTCATTTTTTAAAATTATTTATTACTTGCAGGCCTCTGGTTTCCTTGCTTATTTCTGTGTTTTCAATTCCACTGATGGTTCTGACATCTTGCTGCCCCTAAAATGTTAGGGACTGCTGCATTGGCAGTTACCTTAAACTAGCTCTGGCTGGTTGAATTTTGTTGCTGATATCCTTGCACCAAAAAATTGTGTGTTACTTTAGGTAAATTGTAAATTAATAAATTGGTATACTGTAAATTTGAAAAAGTAATTTTAAGTAATTATTTGCTTACAATTAAGAACTAGAAGTAGTTGTGGTTTGCTACCAATGTTGCTAGTAATGAAGTGGAAAGACTTTACCTGTAGAAAGATGGATCAATAATAGTGGAAAGATTTTTTTACCTGTAGAAAGATGAATCAATAACAGTGACAGACTTTACCTGTAGAAAGATTAATCAATAACAGTGGCAGACTTTACCTGTAGAAAGATGAATCAATAACAGTGGAAAGACTTTACCTGTAGAAAGATGAATCAATAACTGTAGACAGACTTTACCTGTAGAAAGATGAATCAATAACTGTGGACAAACTTTACCTGTAGAAAGATGAATCAATAGCAGTGGAAGCAGTGAACTTCTTCAGGTCTTCGGCAATGATGTCAGTCAGTTTTTCCAAATCATAGTGCTGCTTTGGTAAGGACTGTATACTACTGAAATTATGTCTTATTTGGTCTGTAATATTCTTGTGTTTTCGCAGTGTTTCAAAATCCTCCAGAAGCATTAAATCTGGCCTAGTTTCGCAGATTGCCTTCAGCTGTTCATCTTCTAATATCCCCTGGATAAGTTCAGACATGCAGGTATCAAAGTTAGACCACAGGCCGTCTATGTCCTTAACAAGTGTCTTAATATTTTGAGGCAAAGTTTTGAAGTTTGTTCTGGCAAGTGAGCTAACTCTATTCAAAAACAGATCAGCTACTTCAAACTTTGTAACATTCCTCTTGTCTAAGTAAGCCCTAAGTAAATTGTCAGTCTGGCTGAAAATGAAGAGGGATGAATTTGTTGTGTTGGATGTGATTTCAATTAATCTGTCAATCTTGCTCAACATGCCACTGAACTGAGCTTCACATTTTTCTGTAGCATCCTTGACAGTGTCTGCAGCCTTCTGCAGCTCCATCAATGGCCATTCTATTATTTCACCATAAAAGTTTTCTCGTGCTGTTAAATACTGTATGTAGATGTCTTTTAAATCTTCAATGGTCTCCTGTAGAGAAGTCACATAAATTAGAATAACTATTAAACCCAAAAATGATATGTGTCACAGTACTATGGACAAACAAAACAAGAGCATTGAACCATCTTTGTCAGCTCCAACAGCACAAGAAAAAAATACAAATGGACAAAAAAAAAAAAAAAAAGCAAATGCTTAAGAAATATTGAAAGATTAATAAATTAATATAACAAATAACATGTCTAAAAGTATTCTAAGTGAAAGATAATCCTCTGGTTTCAGATTGCTTAAAACCGAGTTTAAAAAAAAAAAAAGTTTATAAACTAATAAAACAGCATTGAATCAGTTTTACAAATAACAGTTCACATGAGACAAGGGACGTTTCGGGTTTTACCCTTCGTCAGCCACAAACAGGTGACAAAGACAAGAATTACATATAGTCCTAGGTACTACAAAAACATACGATGATAAGAAACAAAACAAAATGAGCGATACAAGCAGATGGAAAAAGTACAATGATAATACAAGAAAATCGAAAAATCTAACAGAAATACCGAAGCAAGAAAGTAAATAATAAACGAAACGAAAACAAGAGAATGAACAAAACTTCGGAACAAGTCACTTAGCTAGAACCGTAAATGCTAGGAATACACAAGATCGTAGTGAGAGTACTGCTTGTATCGCTCATTTTGTTTTGTTTCTTATCATCGTATGTTTTTGTAGTACCTAGGACTATATGTAATTCTTGTCTTTGTCACCTGTTTGTGGCTGACGAAGGGTAAAACCCGAAACGTCCCTTGTCTCATGTGAACTGTTATTTGTAAAACTGATTCAATACCGTTTTATTAGTTTATAAACTTATATTCCTTACCAGTTTTACAGCAGCCCCTTAATTTATTTAAAAAAAAACCCCATTATTTAATGTTTCTTCTTCTTTTTGGATTTTTAGCTGCTGACTGACAAAGAAGTCTGTGACCATCATGCCTAGTCTGTGGCCATCCTTTGTGCAGTGACCCAGCTCTGGTTCATGCTTTTCGACTCAGCCTGAACAGTTCTCCAGCAAGTCCTTTTTGGGTCCATAACCAAGAAGTTGTGGTAATAGTGTCGAGGTCCCTCCTAAGGACATGGCCAACCCAATCCAGCGTCTACTCACTATGTTGTGCATATTTTCTTGATTGCTCTGAGTAAGCTGTTCTTGGGTGGTGATGGTGTTGGCCGCAAATTTAAAAGTTTCATGTATTTTTTCATTTTCTGGAACGCTGCTTTTGCCTGGGCAGATCCACTCTTCACCTTTGAGATGCATCTTCCAACTGACATTAATGTGCCTAGGTATTTGAATCTATATACTTATTTCCATATGTACAGTATGTTGGTGGTACAATCTGGTGAAATGATTTTCTTAAAAATGACCATTATTTCTGTCACATGTAAAAGTAGATGAAATAATACACATAATTTTCATAGTGAGAAAAAACTGTTTTCTTCTTTTTGTATCATTTTAAAGGCCATAGAGCTGATTGTATTGAGTAACTTCTACTTTAGATCTGAAAATAAGAGCTGTTATACCGCCATGTCCCTGTGTAGTTTCTGGGAATCTCTGAGGACATAGAGGAACAATATGATTACTGTACCCTCTAGGCATGTCAACTGATACGAGGTTGTGCTTGCTGCTGGCAAACACATCATGTAAAACAAACTGCTACAAACACCACTGTTACAAAAGCACATGCAGGCTTCCTGCAAAGGGACTAGCTGTGGTGGGGGCTCCATAGGGAAAAGGCTGCAGGACGCTGACTAGTCTAGTAAACTCTTGATTATTATCTAATAATGAAATGCTCAATTTAAATTTATTATAACACTTAAAACATATATAAAATAATTATTTCCCTGTCATTCTGTAGTTATGAATGCACTGAACTTTAACATATTGACCTTCTTCAAAAGTTTGAATATTGGTGCATGTTATATTCTTCCTCTTCTTTATTCATGATTTCAGGGGGAGGGGGGGTATGGATGCATTTTTCAGTATCCCCGAAGGGAGGCAGTCCAGTGTATCAGTATCCCAGGATCGTCACGTCCTGCCAGAAAGATAGCATATACATCTGGGTCAGCTAATTCATCATTCTTCAGTCAGCTTTGCCAACCCTTCTGCAGTGATGGTATATCTGGCATTCCCCGCCACCTAGGAGGCTGTCACAGAGGGACAAAGGTGCAATGTCCGCTGGCCTGCATCTCTTCGTCATCCATGGGGATTATTGGATAGGAGATAAACAGCGAAGAATGAGGCAAGAAAGCATTTAACCCATGAAGTGGGGGTGGATTGGTGCAGACCAGAGCTTGTACCACTCGCCGGTGGGTTCTGCATCTACACCTATAGGGTTCCACCAACTTCACAGCCCTTTTGTCTGATTGAGAAAGCATCCACAAGACTCAAGCTCATCAAGCACCTTTCCTCCTGTAGGTGGGGAGCAGACCAGCACTCATTACGCCAACTCTATACTGGATATGTGCGCCCAGAAATTGACTACTCGCTCCCCCTCCAAACTATTGCAAGTAAAAGCCTCTTACAAAAGCTAGACAACGTCCAAAATCACGCTCTACGGTTTATAAGTGGTGCCATGAAGACAACGCCGACAGATGCATGCGAAATCAACACCAATATTGAACCCTTAAACCTAAGAAGAGAATGTTCAGCAGTGGAAACATACGAAAGGTATCTGAGAATGGACACAAAGGAGGAGAATAGAAAAATGATAGAGCAGTGGCACCAAAAACACAGAATACAAAAGACATCTTTTCTTAAAAATGCAAAAGAAGCTAGCATCAAACACCACCTACCAGCAGTTAGAAAGCCAATGGTAACTGTCAGTGATGAACCACCTTGTTGGCAGGCAACTACTCCCATAGTAAGAACTGAACTCTCTGACCCCTCAGCAGACAAGAACACTCTAGGACCACTACTGAAAACCATCGCTTAAGAAACTATAGATTCATATCCACAAGACATCATCAATGTCTACACAGATGGATCAGCATTTAAAGCTACCATCAATACTGGATATGGCGCAGTGATAAAATACCCCAACCAGCACCCAGAAGACCATCCTCGCATCTTTGGCCCTTGCGGAGAAATTTGTTCCAGCTATGATGCAGAAATAACAGCACTAGAAAAAGCATTGTGCCGGATAATCTCAGACTTTGAAAGTGGCATCACTCTTCGCCTGAGGATATTGTTATATTCTCAGACTCAAAATCAGCACTCCAAGCCCTAGAAAGCAAAATGTCTCCTAATATTAATAACATCTGTAGATTTATTGACCAACAGTTCACTTGCTATGGCGTCGAAGTTACACTCCAGTGGATCCCAGGGCATGTCGGAGTCCCAGGAAATGAAAAAGCCGACAAACTATCCAAAAGAGGAGCAGCACTGCCCCAGTTCCCATCAAGTACCACACTACAAACCTGCCAACAGATCCTGAGAAACAATTATAGGCAAGAATGGCTAAACCAGTGGGCTACCTCCCAGACAGGGCGTCCATTCTTCATACATCCAGCTAAACCAAACCCTCAAGATCCAGTTAAACAACTGAAAAGATGAGATCAGTCTAATTTTCCAGCTGAGAACAGGCCATGTCCCCGTCAATAAACATTTAAATAGAATAGACCCACTACGTGAACCAAAGTGTAGGCACTGCCACCACCATGAGGAATCGGTTGAACACCTACTGTTACAGTGTCCAAGACTAACAGACCTGCGACGCCAGCTACTCCCATCGCACCCAACCATCCACAATACACTCTACACATCATCACAACAACTGAGGAAGACTTGCACCTTTGTCAGAGAGGCAATGGGCTGTCAAGAGCTACCTGCTCACAGCTAAAGGGATTATATCATCATAATCCTCTTCTTTATAAACTTTCAGATGTTTACTTGAAAATTTTCAAAGAAGGCAGTGGTCAGCTTTAGGATGTTTGCATCTCCATAGAGTTTTTCCAAAAATGGTACTAGTGGTGATATTACCATGATTTAGATAATGGAGTGTATTTTTCTTCTAAATATATTGTCTCTAATGTTGTAAAGCTGTAGATAGACCAGATGAATGAAAGGGTGAAGAGTGAATGGATGGACAGACATATAGTCAAACTGGCAGACATAAAAAATCTTTACACCAGCCAACCTACATTGATACTCTTCTCTTGCTCTGGGGTGATGTTTTCTGTGTTGTAAATGACTTCTGAGATGTTCAGAATCTTCCACAGCAACGAGGAGACTTGGACAATGTGACCATGTGCAGATAATCCAATTTTTGTGCCATTCTCTGACTGGTTGAGAGCTTTCTTCAACAAATCTCGGGGAATTATATTCTGAAGGCAAGATCTGAAGCATTATTACAGGCTAAATCATACATGCTGACGAGTACAGGTTACCCATATTCTGTACAGGTTTTTTGTTTTGTTTTCAGATTTGCACAGCTGAACATACTTTCCGTACAGGTTTTTTGGTTAATTATTAAAATGTGCATATATATATATATATATATATATATATATATATATATATATATATATATATATATATATATATATATATATATATATATATATATATATTCGATCGCCTCACATGCCACACCTTAGCCGATATTCATGTTGTGAGATTCAGTGCGATGATAGGTCATGTGACATAACAAAATCGACCTATAAAATCAAGCAGCCTTTTTTGAGAGCTCGCATTTTAGTGTTAAATAAACTCAGACACTTGTTGTTTAGGTTTTAAAACATGCGAAGACTTATTTAAAAGGCAAAGGGCGCATGTCACAATTATAATGCAGCCCACTCTGATTGAAAATATTTTTACACGAATTAAAACTCCTTTGATATGTTTTTTCTTTCAGTCTTTGAATGGTTTTTAGGATTTTTTATCTCATGAGGTTGGCATGTATGGGCTAAACATTGTCTATTATAAACAATCAAAATATATAATAAAAAAGACAAATTTTAAGCTTCCCTGGGGCGGGGGGGGGGGGGGAGGGGAGGGGAGGGCATAAAACCATCATCAGATCACACGAACCCCAAAGAAAACCTCAAGACCAGTGGTTCTCAACCATTTAATGATCACGACATAAATTTCACATTTGGTGAAGTTGGTGACCCATTTGCCAAAACTGAGAAGCAAAAATTAATTATGGAAATTTAGCCAAAGCCATGCCACTTAAAACTTCAAGTAAGGGACTTGACCCATGCCACTGTTTCCAGCGACGTAATTATAAGTTGTGACCCACAGTTTGAAAATCAATGCTTTAGAACTTACGACAGCGTTTAAGAGTATACGTGAAAGTTTAAAATAAAAAGCATGGAATCTACAAACCAGCCTCCCAGCTAACCCAAGTGAAAAAGTAACTTCTTTCCCCATACTGTTTTCTTACTCCTGTTGTGTGTTCATAGCAAACAACATTCCACAACATCCTAGGTGTGCAGATCAGCTGATGTTCTATTACAGGACTAAAGCTGTAGGGATCTCCATAAATGTTCTGTACTTAAAACCAAAACATGCCCAAGTGGATCCTGGGAGATGGATATATGGGATAAATAAATAGAACCACTACACGCTAGCAAGCATACCATAAAAGGTGATGGCATGGCACTAACAAAACCTCACAATGTGACGAAAATAGTCACTAACAAAATTAGTTTTAAAAAAGAAAGTGGTCAGCAAAGTAATAAACACACACATGCAATGCTCACTGTGTTATGAATGATGTGCATCTTAGAGTAAACAGTATTTGCTCCATCTCCCCCCTTCCCCCCCCCCCCCTTCTCTCTCTCTATCATCATCATTACTGTCCTTTTTTGCTCCTAATGGAGGAAGACCCTTGCAGCTGGTCCACCATTCAGGAAGCTTGCATCAAGTAGTTATATGTTTTTGTAATGGTGGTTTATGGCAATATGTTTTACACGATGAGATTGCCAGCTCCATATTAGTAGCCTTGTATGACATGCATCAGTGTGCAGTTGTCCTGTTCTTTCTTTGTCTATACAGAGACTCCAGGTAACTACAAGGGGGCATCAACAACACAACCCAGCATCTCCTTGCATCAACAACACAACACAGCATCTCCTTGCATCAACAACACAACACAGCATCTCCTTGTATCAACAACACAACACAGCATCTCCTTGCATCAATAATAACGTCTGGGTGCTCGCTTCCAAAAACAGTTCTGATCCTACCACATTCAGACAATTAATATCCTCACCATAAACAGTCTTCCATGTCATTTAATCATGAACTGTGTCCAAAGACGCTGTGTACTTTCTGTGCTTCTTTATTGTGTGGAATGCTGGAAAGTAACAGAGAAGGAAATATCGAAATTGCCCTCTTTCCAGACAATCTGCCTAAGGAAAATTCTTAGAATCTTTTGGCCGAATACTATAGCCAACCAAGAACTGCTTACTCCATCATAGCTGGCAGACACTGGAACTGGGTTGGCCACGTCCTCAGAAGAGACCTCGATGTCATCACAAAAACAGCTATGCTATGGACTCCTGAAGGAAAACGAAAGAGAGGCTGACCAAAAACAACAAGGCAGAGAACTGTGGAGGCCGAGATGCAAAAAATAAACCAGAACTGGGGCACTGCACAAAGGATGGCTGCCAACCGAGCAAAGTGGAAGCAGTCTGTTGCTGCCCTACAAGACGTCAATAGATGTAATGACCACTGACTGATCTGAAAGTCTGCGTTTTAGGACCACAGAAGAAGAAGTGTCCAAAGACATCTAACATGAGCCATCCTCCAGGACGTTCAGTTACTATCTAAGTTCTAACTCGTGCTTTCCAGTATACTCTCAGCCACACAAACTGTGTTCCCTACAAAACATGTTCTCCATGGGCTCACATAAATATCTTTGTAAAATAACTATAGCGCTGTATAGCAATAAAACACTCTAAAAAAATACATCCGTTTAAAAATAAAAATGTGACAATCCAAAACTCAAATATAATAAAGACTACCATAACAACCACTCACTCCTTCACCCATATACACACAGAAGCATATCACGTATATCATGATTATATAAAAATATATACAGATTGTCTTCGACTTATGATGTACGTGACTTTCGACAACTTGTACTTTTGATGGCCATGTCAGTAATCCTATTATATAATTTTCAACTTCCAATGTACGGTGGTAAATGTTATATACCTTTTTCTTACCGCACAGTTATATTATGTTATAATTTGTACATTGTTTGAATTATTTTACTATAAACAAAGCAAAAAATTAGTTTTTAAAATATAACAAAACAAACCTACACATTTTAGCATAAGCATGTTAATTTTTAACATATCCTTATGGTTCACATAGCATGTAGTGATTTCTGACTTAGACCATTCTGACTTATACCTTGTAACGGAGAGGTCAGAACAGAACCCCGTCGTAAGCCGAGGACAGTTCACTCACTCACTCACTCACTCACTCACTCACTCACTCACTCGCTCGCTCGCTCGCTCGCTCGCTCGCTCGCTCACTCACTCACTCACTCCCTCCCTCCCTCCCTCACTCACTCACTCACTCCCTCACTCACTCACTCACTCACTCACTCACTCACACACACACCGTGAGGCAAAGAAATCCATGACCTTTAAATACTTTTAAAAACTCGGCCCAAAATGGCCCGATTATTATGAAATTTGGTGACAATTATGATAACAATATCCCTTTTCGAATTTCGAGTCTCAAATTTCGAATTTCAAATTTCACGCAACGAATTTTACGCCTTGCAGGTGGCGCTGCATACAACTGTAATTCCTCTGCTGCAAAATGGCGTTCTCTGAAGAAGAAAAAACGGCAATCAAAATTAAGGTGCGAAACGACTTCTTAAGGAGTTTCCAAACAAAGGATGGACTTTATGTGGACTGACATATCTTTTGAAAAAGATAGGCCAAACTGGCACTGTTGAATGTCGTAAAGGCACTGGTCGAACACGCACTGCGCTCACCGATGACAACATCAACTATCCCGGGGCCAACCTCTTTTGCGTCGCTTCCCAGAGCATAAAGTGAGTTTCGTATTTTTCACGGATGAAACTACCAATAGTCAGAAAGATCGGGTGTATGCACCGGTTGTCACCAGAAAAAGAAACATACCTGCTAATCGGTTGCTGCGAGTAAAACCAACGTTCAGCAAATCAGTAGGCCTAATGGTTTCTGTTGGTGTCTCATCACTGGAATTCATTTTGTTGAACCTGCTATCAAGATAGATGGCGATTACTACCGCAACGAACTGTTGAGGAAGTGCCTTCTTCCTGACATGAGGGAAATGTTAGAATTCTTCATCTTCCAGCAAGACGGCGCGGCTGCTCATCGTGCTAGGGAAACAGTTGCGCTGCTCACTCAGGAGACACCTGAATTCATCGAACCGAATGTTTGGCCACGAAATAGTCAAGATCTTAACCCCATGGACTATGGGATTTGGGGCGTTTTGCAAGAGAATGTCTACCGAAAGAAAATTGACAACGTGGATGAGCTAAGAGAGCGGATAAAGCAGGCATGTGATGAGCTAGAACAGCGCACAATTGACGCGTCAGTGAAAAAGTGGCACACCTGGCTTCGCGCATATGTTGCAGCTGCCGGCGGACATTTTGAGCACCAATTGAAATAGGCAAAATGTAGGTAAACATTTTCTCACCATTTGTACCAAATTTCATAATAATCGGGTCATTTTCGGTCGAGTTTTAAAAATATTTAAAGGTCATGGGTTTCTTGGCCTCACGGTGTATGTGGACAGACACACACACACACACATATATATATATATATACACACACACACACACTGTACGTGGGCTGGGTCTTCTAGAAATAGTGGCGCCGGTCATCTTCACTCAATCCTTACTTTCATCAGAACACTTTAAAAATAACATAAACCACGGCTTACAAGGAGGTCAAATGATACTGAGAGTTCTTTGTTTGTTGGTAGATCGTAGTTAAATATAGGTGTACCCATCTTGTAGGCTTCAATAAGCTGAGTCAGGTTTTTAAGAGCAAGGTCAGCAAGCCAGACTCTGAAATGTAAGGACCTGATTTACTTCATCTCTAAGAGTATTTTCATAAATAATTGGTTAATTCAGTTCACAAGCTGTGCTCATTTTTAATCTATTCATCACCATACATACTTATATATATATATATTTTTTTTTTCGTCTTTTATATTAACAAGTAAGTCTCGTTGCTTATTGCTCAAATATCTGGAGTCACTATAGCTTTTTTGTTTTGAAACGTTTAGAGTCCCTATAGAAAGAGCGATATGTCTTGTTTATTTGAAAGATAGGTTCCAGTGCTCAGCTTTTTTACAGCTCTATTTTCTTCCTCTCAAAACATTTTGCCTCTTCCACAATCTTCTGTTTCTGCATCAAATTGTGCATGGTAGGAGACAATCATACTTGCAAATGTTCTTTCGCAACAAATCCAGCTCATGTTTTATACATTGCAACCTATTTTTGGATCTTGCAAAACCTAGAACAGATCTCTTTCATAGTTGCTTTAGCTATGCAAGTGTTTTATCATGAAATTCTTTACTGAGCTCTCTCAAAATTTATAACATTCAAAAGATATCCGCATTCACAAGTCACAGTCATGAAAACGTAAAAATTCACATTATGACAAATGTCAGGTTTTGTTCATTCAGTGTTTCCATGAGTATTTATTTTTAAATGTTCTAGCTTTAACTTTAATTATGTGATTACTTCACTTTTTTTCTTTTCTCTCTCTCTCTCTCCTCCTCTATGTCGAGTTTTTTTATATTACTGAACGCAGCATTAGTATTAAATATTAATTAATGAAATTGATGTTTTAATTTGAAAATCCCTTGAGAATTATTTTATTGCAGGGCAAAAATATAAAAAGACAATAATGCATATCTCTATTCCCTTATGAAATAAAGATTTTGTTCGTTTATTAGTTTGTTCAGTTTGTGTAATTTTTGTGTGCCTTGTTCCCAATGACTGAAGGTTTTTTGTGTGCCTGATTCCCAATGACTGCAGTCTTTGTGTGCATTGTTCAAAATGACTGAAGTTTTTGTGTGCTGTGTTCCCAATTACTGAAGCTTTTGTGTGCCTTGTTCCCAATGACTGAAGTTTTTGTGTGCCTTGTTCTCAATGACTGAAGTTTTTACATGCTTTGTTCTCAATGACTGAAGTTTTTGTGTGCCTTGTTCTCAATGACTGAAGTTTTTGTCTGCCTTGTTCCCAATGCCTGAAGTTTTGTGTGCCTTGTTTCCAGTGACTGAAGTTTTAGTGTGTCTTGTTCCCAATGACTGAAGCTTTTGTGTGCCTTATTTCCTATGACTGAAGCTTTTGTCTGTTTTGTTCCCTATGACTGAAGTTTTTGTATGCCTTGTTCCCAGTGACTGAAGATTTGAGGCCTAAGTTTTTACAGGATTCGGCAGACAGGTACTACTGGAATAAGATATGAAGAAAAGATGAAGCCTGCGAATGACTGAAGTTTTTGTGTGCGTTGTTCTTATTGACTGAAGTTTTTGTGTGCCTTGTTCTCAATGACTAAAGTTTTTGTGTGCCTTGTTCCCAGTAACTGAAGTTTTTGTGTGCCTTGTTCCCAGTAACTGAAGTTTTTGTGTGCCTTGTCCCCAATGCCTGAAGTTTTTGTGTGCCTTGTTCCCATTGCCTGTAGTTTTTGTGTGCCTTGTTCCCAGTAACTGAAGTTTTTGTGTGCCTTGTTCCCATTGCCTGTAGTTTTTGTGTGTGCCTTGTTACCAGTAACTGAAGTTTTTGTGTGCCTTGTTCCCAGTAACTGAAGTTTTTGTGTGCCTTGTTCCCAGTAACTGAAGTTTTTGTGTGCCTTGTTCCCAGTAACTGAAATTGTTGTGTGCCTTGTTGACAGTAACTGAAGTTTTTGTGTGCCTTGTTCCCAGTAACTGAAGTTTTTGTGTGCCTTGTTCCCATTGCCTGTAGTTTTTGTGTGCCTTGTTCCCAGTAACTGAAGTTTTGTGTGCCTTGTTCCCATTGCCTGAAGTTTTTGTGTGCCTTTTTCCCAATAACAGAAGTTTTTGTGTGCCTTTTCCCAATAACAGAAGTTTTTGTGTGCCTTGTTCCCAATACTGAAGTTTTTGTGTGCCTTGTTCCCAATGACTGAAGTTTTTGTGTGCCTTTTTCCTAATAACAGAAGTTTTTGTGTGCCTGTTTCCCAATAATAGAAGTTTTTGTGTGCCTTGTTCCCAATGACTGAAGTTTTAGTGTGCCTTGTTCCCAATGCCTTAAGTTTTTGTGTGCCTTGTTGCAATGACTGAAGTTTTTGTGCGCCTTGTTCCCAATGGCTGAAGTTTTTGTGTGCCTTGTTCCAAATACTGAAGTTTTTGTGTGCCTTGTTCCCAATACTGAAGTTTTTGTGTGCCTTGTTCCCAATGACTAAAGTTTTTGTTGCCTTGTTTCCAATGACTGAAGTTTTTGTGCACCTTGTTCCCAATGACTGAAGTTTTTGTGTGCCTTGTTCCCAATACCTAAGTTTTTGTGTGCCTTGTTCCCAATGACTAAAGTTTTTGTGTGCCTTGTTTCCAATGACTGAAGTTTTCGTGTGTTGTTCCCAATAAATGAAGCTTTTGTGTGTGTTGTTCCCAATGACTGAAGCTTTTATTCCCAATGACGGAAGTTTTGTGGGTCTTGTTCCCAATAACTGAAGCTTTTGTGTGTCTTGTTCCCAATGACTGAAGTTTTTGTGTGCCTTGTTTCCTATGACTGTAGCTTATGTGTATCTTGTTCCCAATGACTGAAGTTTTTGTGTGCCTTGTTTCCTATGACTGTTGCTTTTGTATGCCTTGTTTCCTATGACTGAAGCTTTTGTTCCCAATGACTGAAGTTTTGTGTGTCTTGTTCCCAATAACTGAAGCTTTTGTGTGTCTTGTTCCCAATGACTGAAGTTTTTGTGTGCCTTGTTTCCTATGACTGAAGCTTTTGTGTGTCTTGTTCCCAATGACTGAAGTTTTTGTGTGCCTTGTTTCCAATGACTGAAGTTTTCATGTGTTGTTCCCAATGACTGAAGCTTTTGCCGGTCTTGTTCCTTATGACTAAAGTTTTTGTGTGCCTTGTTCCCAATGACTGAAGTTTTTGAGGCCTAAGTGTTTACAGGATGTGGCAGACAAGTACCACTGGAATAAGAGATGAAGAAAAGACGAAGCCCACGAATAGCACAAAATAAACATACAGGTATATGGCAGGTCTTTGCTTTGTGCTATTTTCTGTTGAGTTTTTGTGTCGGTCTGTTGTACATTTATATTATTTTTGTATTTATTCTGACCTAACAAAGATGGTTCAATGTTCAATGCCTATTTATGTTTATTATTTAAAAATAATTTACAAGATTATAAAAGCAAAAGAAGCAGAGATAACATTCTCATCAAGAACAAAGAAAAAATAAATTACCATCGCTAAACATTATCATTAACAAGGAAAAATGATTTATTACATTGTACAAGTAATATCAATATCAAGAAATAAACTAATTACATTATACAAGCAACAGAAGCAGAGATCAAAATACTGTCACAAATGAAAAAAAGTACAACATTATACAAGTGAAAGAAACAGAAATAACACTTTAATTCAGTGAACGAGGATAGTAGCAACAAAAACATCCACACAGGCAACAACAAATTAACCAAACAAAAATAATTTATAACAATTCATTGTGGTTCCTGTTGTAAATTATTTTTTTTTTTGGTTAATTTGTTAGGGTTGGCCGCCAACCGAGCAAAGTGGAATCAATTTGTTGTTGCCCTACAAGATGCCACCAGGCGTAATGGCCACTGACTGCTTTGACAGTCGGCGGCTAAGAATCAAAGAAGAAGATTGTAGTTCCTAGAGGTTTCTAAGGAGACAAATAAAGAATAAGACCACGTCTCCCTGCTCTTAACCCCTTTCCAGGTAACCACGAATGTCCTGTAATTTATAGTGAACTGATTATTTGTAACAATGACTCAAATCTTTTTTTTTTTTTTTTAACTTTCTAATGTGAAGAAGTGCATGATGATGGTAATGGCTTCATATAAAATAAATTGCTAAATAAAATACTAATGCAACATCCCATAATTTTTCTGGTGTAAACTTCTTGGAAAGGGGAAAATTGTAGTTCTCTTTAAAATGGAAGAATGCAAAATCAAGAAGAAATATCGCTAGATACTGGAAATGGTAAAGAACAATACAGTTTCATGTTTTACAGATGACATGAATGGAACAATGAATGTTTTGGTGAAATGCTTTCATCAGCTTGAATGCAACATCAGAAAAAAGAGAACTGAACATTAAAAGACAAATATTACAAAAACTGAAAAAAACGTGGTGAAAAAAGGCTCAAATAAGAACATTCTCAGTTTCTGAATACTTTCAGCTATAACACATGTTTCTTATTCTGTTTATTTATATATTTTTCATGTTATTGCTGTGTCTCTTCAGCTGTTTTAATTTTTTTTTTTTTTGGTCGGTCTGCTGTACATTTATATTATTTTTGTATTTATTCTGACCTAACGAAGATGGTTCAATGTTCTGCTTTTTTCCTACCCATAAGCTTATTTACTTACTTAGTCATTCCTTCTCTACCTTGGGGTGTAGAGGTTTGCCAGAGAAAGTGCCATACTATCCTATTTAATGTCTTCCTCTTGGCCTGGTTCTAGTCCAATCCTTCAGGGATTGTCTGATGTTGTCTACCAGGGATTGTCTGATGTTGTCTACCAGGGATTGTTTGATGTTGTCTACCAGGGATTGTCTGATGTTGTCTACCAGGGATTGTCTGATGTTGTCTACCAGGGATTGTCTGATGTTGTCTACCAGGGATTGTCTGATGTTGTCCTCCCAGCAAACTCTGTGCTGTCCTGGAAGTCTGGATCACTGGCT
Source organism: Oreohelix idahoensis (assembly GCA_024509875.1). Classification (NCBI taxonomy): domain Eukaryota; kingdom Metazoa; phylum Mollusca; class Gastropoda; order Stylommatophora; family Oreohelicidae; genus Oreohelix; species Oreohelix idahoensis. The sequence goes on along the minus strand of JAMPIV010018873.1, from coordinate 252,047 downwards.
CTTGGTTTCCCATATTTGTTGTGGTATCCGATCTTCTCTCATTCTGCAGACTATGGCAAGACCATTGTAACTGGGACTGTTTCACTCCAGTCTGTAGAGGTTGGGTTTTGAGGTCATGATGTATCATCTGGCTGCTTCTTGTTACTTTGACCACTTTCCTTCTTCTTCTTCTTCTTGCGATCGCATCTTTGATGTTTACACCGTCAGACGAGTTCTCATGATGAATTCGACTGTTGTTTGAAGTTCCTCTTTAGCTCCATATAGCTTTGAGTTTAGTGTTGAGTCATTGGGCCAGTATATCTTTCTTAACTGGTCATACAGAGGACAATCCTGTAGAACATGCTCAGCAGTTTGTTCGTTTAATCCACATGTGCACAGTGGTGAAGCAGACAATCGTAGCTTGTGCATGTGTTTATTCAGTTTGTTATGCCCTGTCCTGAGGCGAAAAATAGTTATCTGTCCCTGCCGGTCGAGAGTGTGATAGTCGTCTTTGGGTTGGTTCTGTTCTCTTCTGATAGTCTGGATAGCTCTCTTTTTCTCAAAGTATGTGACTTCATTATCTTCTTGTTCACATTCTCCTCCCTTTTTTGCAAGTTTATTTGCCTTTTCATTTCCGGGTACACCACAATGAGATGGTACCCACTGAAGTATGGTTCTCTTTTTGGCAGCTACCTTGTTTAGTTCATTTCTCAGATGCGGGAGTTTACCACCCTTGAGAGCTTGCAGGACAGACAGTGCATCTGTGAGGATGACTACCTGGTGGCAGTCAGAGTTGGTGTTATAAATCATATTTGCAGCTTGCTCTAGAGCTTGAACCTCAGCTGTATAGTTGGAACAGAATTTACCAGTGGGAATGTGCCTAGTCTCATAGTGGTTGTCAGGATATGAGATAAAGATACCGGCACCTCCATTCCTAACAGCATTAGTTGCTGATCCATCTGTATAGGCATGTATCCATGATTGATCGGGATAGCTTTCTTGGATCATACTCAATGTAGCAGTTCGTTTTTGCAGATCGTTATACTCACATCCACTTGTGAGACCACTGACTGATGTATTAATTTGGAGAGCATTGCTGGCCTGCTCCCATGGTATAGGGTGGGCTTCAGTGGTGTTGTCTTCATGGATAGGTCTTCTTGATGCTGTCTTTTAAGTCTTTTTCCCCGATGCACAAAGCTGCTACGCTTTAGACGTCCCAATGCCAGATCATCTAGTCTTGCCTTCATTGGGTGCGTTGGCATACTGTTGTACTTTTCCATCTGGATCATGGTTTTTGTGTCTCTTCTATGGGACAATGTCTGTAATCCAGCAACCTTCTGCATCTCTGATATTGGTGTAGTTTTCATGGCTCCTGTAATGAGCCTGAGAGCTTGATTTTGCACTTTGTCCAAAGACTGCAGATGTGAGTTAGCAGCTGATGACCATGCTGCTGAGCTAAACTCTAAGTGTGGTCTTATTACTCCATTATAAATCTTTAGAGTTCGTTCATTTGCTCCCCAGTTGGTACCTGCTAATTTTCTGAGTATGCCTAGTCGTCTTCGGGCCTTTCCTTCTGCATTTTCAATATGCTTATTCCATGTAAGCCTTTGGTCAAATGTCACCCCAAGATAGGTGGGGTAGCTTTCTTCCTTGATCATTAATGTCTCTGTTCTGTACCTTGAGGGTAGACAGCAGTGTGTTCACCTGATGCCTGAATAAACCCCAGTTGGCTTTTTTTGTCGTTCCATCTTGTAATGGCTGGGCCTGTACTGAGAGTTACACTCTGGCCAGTAAGAAAGATTGGGCGATGGTCGCTTCCCCCTAGTTGGTCTCCTACTTCTCTACTAATAGATCCAGCTATATCTGGGGTGGCGAAGGCAAGATCTGGTGTTGAAGTTGTGTGCCATCCTCTGGAGTAGAAGGTGGGAGTATCTGTGGCATTATTGACTAGGATTAGTGAGTGATCATCTTGCCATGTCTCAACCTCTTCACCTCTGTGATCTAGATGGTTATAGCCCCAGCTCTGGGAGTGGCTATTAAAGTCTCCAACTGCTATAAAGTTGGTGGCTGATACCTGTATAGAGCTGAGACTCAGTGGTTTGTTGTTTGGACAGTAATAGTTCAGGAGTTCTATTTCCATCTTGTCTACCTTTATCTGCAACAGCTGACATTCTGCTCCATCCATGTAGGTTTTCCTTTCGTGCGCATGAATGTTATTCCTTACAAGAGTAAGTACTCCTCCTTTTCGTCTATCTTGTCTGTCGGATCTGAAACATTGATATCCCCTTATTTTAAAGGTTTGATCTGCTTTCAAGTGAGTCTCTTGGATACAGCAAACACTGACATGTTTCTCATACAAGATGTTTTCCAGCTCTGTCTTTTTGCTGTATCCAGCCTGCTTGCTGTTCACTCCCTCTGCATTCCAGTGCATCATGACAAGTGGCACTCTGGGTTTCTCTTTTTCTGTTTTGTTTCGGTCAGTAGTTCTCCTCCGCCGTCTGCTGACTCCACAAGATGGTCTAGAGGGATCTCCAGTAGCTGAGGGTGGGCTCTGTCGAGGCTCAGAGCCCGGCACTGAACCTGCCTGGTGGAGCTCCACAGGGCGAGCACCAGTACGAGATTTATTTGACGGTGTACTCATCCATAATAAAAAAAAAAGCGAGTTGCGTGATACTGTGGTTTCCGGTGCGCCTTCTGGCCCAGTATCTACGACTTTAGCACCTGTTCAACGGGAGAGTGGGCTCATCCCTAATCTGTTTATGTTCCCAGTAGTAGACTATTCGCAAGCAGCCTGGGGGTGTCACTGCTCTGCGCGGACCTTGTTTACCGAGGCGGCATCCGAGCTCGTATGGTGAAAATATGGTTGCATTATCTTCAAAAAAGACCTGTCTTTCCCGTGGCTTTTCTGCCATCCTGCAACTTTGAGCTGGGGAGTTCTGAGCTCCAGTCTCTTTCCCAGGCATTTTATCCTGGCCTGGCACGCATACAGAGGACCCCACTTCTGGTTCTAAGTTAGCAGTTGGGGATAGGTGGGGTGGCACACTGTGCATTCCCCGTCATCCAGGGGGCTCTCCAACTATGCAGAGCTTGCACAATGCTGTGCTCTGGTTCTGGGCTGTCCCAAGGAATCCTCACGTCCTGCACAGAGCCACTTCCAGATACCCACCACCTGTCATCTCTCCATTGTAGAAATCTCCTGCATGCGGCCATCCAGTCAAGAGCCAGTATTAAGTCTGGTGCCCAAGTGATTTCCCCCCCCCCCCCCCCAAGCTTAGTGTGCAATGCTGGGTTCTCAACATGCTGCAACACAGGGGGGAATTGTGATGCTCAGCCATCTCTCTCAACTCTGCACCGATAAGTGACATCGGGGACTTAACTGTGCCTCAGTACTGGGAGACCCCGTTTCCGGGTACACCACACACAGCCAATTGAGGCAACGGTCGTCGTGGGCGTACCACTTTCCTTAAATACCTAATTTCTGAGGTTTACAGCTGGCATTTGTGGGTTGTAGTCATTGCTCATGAGTGGCACCCATAAGTCCATACTGAAACATAAGTAGAGCGACATCTTCGTCTTCTTGCCAATTTCTCTTTTGCTGAGGGATCATCGATTTATGGCTGAAAGAGTCTCCCAGCTGCTGCTCTTTGGGTAGCCAACTCTTCTTTGATGCCTCCATTCCTGTCTATTGCACCTCCAAGGTATTTAAAGGGGTTGAATGTTCCAGGGCCTGTTCTGCTAGCATAATACGATGTTTTTTCCTTTTGTGACATCACCATGTTTTTTTTTTTTTTTGAGCTGCTGATGACCAAGTCTATCTTCTCCAGCTCTTCTTTCCAGACTTGCAGGTTGGATTGATGATGTGCTTCCGATTTAGCAATCAGGTCAACATCGTCGGCAAAGGCCAGCTCTGAACTACAGACCTGTCTCATCTTCCAGTACCCCACTGAATACTTTCTTGTCCTTTCCTTACATTCTTTGATGACATAATCCATGAGAAGTATGAGTAGATAAGGTGACAAGATGTCACCTTGTCTTACACATGTGGTGGTCCTAAACTCTTCTGACATAAGAATGACCTAAATACCTTTTTTCGCCAGTACTGCAGGCACTACAATTATGCTGGCCTAATTTGTCAGCGTCTCCGAAGAGATAAAGAGAAAATAGGACTACTGTACCCTCGGGCATGGCGTACAAGGTGACTAATATGAGGTTGTGAATGTGGCTGGCAACCTCATCATGTAAAAATTTGCCACAGACACCACCGCTGCAAGAACATGTGAATGCCTGGTGTAGGCTTCCTGTGAGGGGAATAGCTACAGTGGTGTCCCCACACTCTATAACCAGCGCAAAGGGAAACAATGATGATGATAACTACAATTAAATATACTGGTTGTGTGTAGTATTACTACAACTGCCTATATGGGTTACATAAAGGGTTACATGTTGTGTTACCTTCCCAGCAACTGTTCCGTGAGTAATATGTACTGAAGATCTCTGACACTCTTGTCCCTGGTTGTGGCAATTTCCAGAATTTTCTTCTTAATAATGTGAGAAAATATGTACAGATCGTCTGCAAGCTCTCCTTGATAATTTTTGACAGAACAAATAGGATATTTATTTGGTATTATTCTTCCAACCAGAAAGCACTATCACTGTCTTCTTAAAATATCTACTATGGTCAATTTTTTTACCCATCTTTGTTTTTTCTGTAATTTAGTCTATTTCTTCATTTATTTCTCTTTTACTCTTAATTAGGTTATCAATTTTCAATTTTAACACAGTACTGATTTAATTTGGCTATATACTGCTGCAAAAAATCAAACACAAAAGCCAGAATCTTAAACTCAAATGCCAAGTCAGTTCTATTATATGGCTGTGAAACATGGACAACAACAAAAACAACAAAGAAGTTATAGACTTTCATAAATAGGTGCTGGCATAGAGTAGAAGGACTGAAGTGGTTCGACAGGATAATCAATGTGGAGCTGATGACAAGAACTAGACAAGGGCCAATAGAACAAGAAATGAGATGATGGTGATGGATAGGACAAACAATGAGGAAATATGTTGACAGTATTACAAGACAGTTCTTGTTCAGGAATACCCATGGTAAGACAGGTAGAAGAGACAAAACTAACTGAGACATAAATTATGGGAATACAGAATACATGGAAAGACCTTGAGTGGATGGCACTGGACAGAAGCATGAATTAGTTGAAGTCTGTATATTCTCAGAAGCTGATACGTATAATAACAATCTCAAACATTCATAACCTGTGTCGTAAATTTATTTTGAGAGAAAGAGTCTTAGAAATAGTGGTCCTGTTTAGAGTGGAGAATGATGATGAAAGCTCAGTGATAGAAATGGTTACAGAGTAACTAGTTGATTCACAGTGTGCTGGGGAGAGTAAAGACAGACTTATTTACGACAAATCGTTTCTCTCAATCTTCTCTTCATCCCTCCTGGTCAAACCATTATTTGCCAATTTCCAGACACACACACCTGCGCTCACACCGATTTGGTGCTTCAGACGCACGTGGATACAACTATATTAAACAAATAGGGGAAATGTTGGGCTTTGGGTATTTCCAACACAGTGCTAACTAGTTTATGATGTTTATTAACCAAAAAAAAAATCAAATCACAAACAAAATCAAGTGTTACATAAAATTATCATAAGTACAGAAAATGCAAATAACAAGGTGGGGAGGGGGTGAAGAAGATTGGTATCGACTAAGCCCTTCCCGCTTATTAGACAAAGATGAACCCAGTCCAAAGATATATAGTTATCAGGAACATAGGTAATGTAACCTAACAGTGAAGTTAATTACTCTGAAAGAGGGGTTACAATACTAGGTATGGGTGGTAGAAAAAAATCCTGTTATCCCAAATTGTTCTTCCCTTTACTAAGCAATTGAATGGGAGGGGGTTAAACAGAGTTAACAAAATATCCCACTTAAAGGAACAATGCGGGGTATACAGAAAATGTATTGCCCGGTAGGCAAGTTAACAAATGGTTTGTAAAAACAATTAGATTTCCTGTCATTCATGCACGCGCGTGAGGATCCACACTCATATACACACACACACACTTACCGATTGCAGCATCAGACAATCCATAGAATTATATAAACAACAATTACTCTTGACACGTGAAAATGTCTAGTACTTCGATGTCCCGCCCCAGATGTAGCGAGGTTTGCTGATAGCGAATATTCCCACTAATCGCCGGACTTGAAGACTCAGAGTTCTTATGTTTTATTATATAAAAAGGAGTCTATGGGATGGCACTGACACAATTCAATACAGGGGTGAAAATGAGGTCTCTTTAATTTCGCTGCTGGAGGTAAAATTCCTTCAAGGCGTGATGATAGCAACTGACCGTTATGGTTTAAATCCAGTGAGGAAAAATAGGCCAAGTCACAGTTCAGGTAAATAGGTACTCTCTCACAACAGAGCAGTAAATAAAATTACGCTACTGGCACTGTTCATCTTCTAGATTATCTTACCAATTGTAAGTTAATTTGATGATTTTTAAAAATGTTCTTGGGTAGGCTTTCTTTCATATAATTATGATAGCTAGGTCGCATCGGACCGCCACAAGAATACAATTTAAAAAAGTTTCATCAATATCTCTGGAAGTTTTAAGATGTATGATTTCTTTATTGCTTTCTTTATGCTGGGATCGCAAAGGTTACGATCACTCTGTATGAAAGAAAAAGACATGTAATATACCGAAAAATCAAATAACATTCTAAAGCGCGATGAATTTCCCGTTAAGACTATCTATATATACCCTCGCGTATTTAATTCTGTATTTGGTAAAACACTGCGCAAGTTCTAATGGTTAAAACACACATCTATATATATATATAGGACTTAACTAAATTTATTAATTATAAATTCCTTCGCAACTTTAAAAGTTACTTTAACATTTAAGCCTCTATTATTTTTGGAAATAATATAACAGGTATAACATTACATTTACAACTGGGAACTATTGAGATGGTTTAATTTAATAAATTTAAATTAACACAATATCCAGTGAAATAAAATGAATGAACTAGACCACTGATCACTAGACACAGTTATATTTTACCGTTTTGCACAGAATAGAATTCACTGCAAATATATATGAAAATCCAGGGGAAAATCTATAACAAGATTTCAATATCGCTAGTGCTGTCAAGTTCTGGCCAACGAGTGATAACATGCATTTCTTGATGGTCTGTATATCTACAACTGGAATGCAACATTGGGGGGACATGTGAAATTTTGACACCTTTTTGTATCTCAGAAGACTTATGGGGATCTGACCGCCAGACTAAAGAGAGAAGCCGCCCCTGGTCTCGTATCTTCGCTCGCTGCTTGCGCCGGCTTTCCCATTCGCTCCCACTGCGATCGGTTTCGTGTTTAACACCGAGATGCGAAATACCGGCAGGAAACTTGCGTCGCTCGTTTCAGGGACCACTACTGCCTTTGATAGCATGCCGCCAGTCCTTCCTGAGATCTCCCGCAGTGTCTTTGATCGTGGTCACTACTAACGTTTGATGCTGGCCACGCCCTCCACTGGCCAAGTTAATGAAAATACCTGCATATGATTGCCCAAGAGATGTCCGTGGGCGTGATTTAATCTCTCCTTAAATCAATGCGATGACCAGAATGAACGGTAGATAAACTGTCCACATATTAATCAGCAAACGTGTTGACCATCTGCGTGGAAAGGTTGCATAGCTAATGAGTCCAGGTGAAAAAAATCCCGTTCGACGAAAAGTTACAATATATTCGGGGGCACTGATGCTATACGATGGGGTCATTACAAAGGGTCGTACTATATCATCCAACGCTTCAGGGTCAATCAGGGTCAGCTGAGTTCGTCTGTCACAACCTGATACGTATGATAAGAATCTCAAACATTCATAACCTGTTTTTTTCTAAATTTTGTGACTAATAAATTATTCACCCTCATTGGTTCTTGGAGATCTCTGAGCAGACAAGGAAAGAAAAGGACTAGTGCACCCTCATGCATGTTGAAAGTGGCAAATTATGTGAGGTTGCATGAGGCTGGCCATGTGGTAGTGGTGGCCATATCCTCTTTAAGAAGTGTAAAATGAGAAGAAAAAGAGAACGATACTTGTCATTAATGCCAAGTACTCAGAATGACATTTATTGTGATACTCATGTCTGAAAACATTAACACAAGCCTTATTTTATCAAAGATAAGGTGGGAGTGCAGAGAGGAGAGAAAGAGACTTAGGGCTGGGTGGGATGCAGAATTCTTGTCTGCCTTCACAGAAATCTCTCTTTCACGTATTTCCCTTGCATTTTTTTTTTCGTATCAAACAATCAATATCTGGTACAACATATCATATGTTACCCAGTGTTGTCTCATCCATTTCATTTTTAGCCTCCACAAAGTTTTTCTTCACTACATAAGTCTGAGCCCAGATGTAGTCATTCTTGGTTTGAAATAAGCTGACCATAAATTTGTGTAACCTCTGAATTTCCTGAAATGACAAGAAATCATGAAAATATTCAAACGTTAAAATAATTTTATGTTTAGGTTGAGCATAATGAATATGTTGTGTTGTAGTTTACAGCTGGTCTGTGACATGTGCACTTAGTAGCCTAGCACATCTGATTTCAGCAAGGTTATTATTCTAGTTTGCTTTCCTTGGTCTTTGACTGTCCCTAGTCTACCTACAAGACATCAAGTAGTTTGAAACCAGTTTTCCTTCTCCCAGATGAGTTGCCACTCCGGCTTACAAGTTTAATTTTTGCTGTCACATGCTATATGTTATGCTCGTCTTGAGAACATTTAAACACAGCTGAGAGCTCGTTCCTTAACTCTATTCCCATTGGGACAACACATGTCCATATAGGGAAGACAAGTAAACAATAGAATGTGTCCTCCAAGACTGTCAGCTCCTTAACTCTTAGTATACGAGTGGCCTTTTAGAAAGGCCGATGATCGATCTGCACTAAATAATTTATTTATAAAGATAACATAAAGTGTTATATATCAAAATGTGAAGAAATGAAACCCCTATATCATGCATGTAACTAAATTGTTCAGTGGTTTTAAACATGCATTCACCTATACATTTTCGCTGTTGAAGGGGATCGATCATCGGCCTTTCTAAGAGGCCGCTGGTATACTAGACCCCTTGAGGAAGAACCTTTCGATGGCAATGAGAGAAGCTTGAGATAAACTGCCAAATTTATGATATGAGACACATAGATGTTGTTATATGAGTGTATGATAAAGAAGAAATTATATATATATATATATGATCTTCCTTATCAGTCATTTCTGACCAAAGGAGCGTACCTCCCGAAATAACTTTCGGTGGCACGAGGTTGGGCAATGTTAGATCAAGCTGTTGCCCATGCAGCATGACCCGGCCTGGACGTCAGAGGAACGGACTAGCCGATGCAGTCTGACACCAGTAGCAACAGCCTAGTCATTAGTAGGATACGGAACTTGCCCTCAATTGCTTACCGTAAGCATGTATTAGCTCTAGAATTGCCACAGTTATCCAAGTAGGATCGTGTCATCTAAGGAACCTCGACTGATTTAATGAGCCATTCGCGGTTTCACCGTGAGACAGTGTGAACTTTGACATGCATGGCTTAATCTTTGAGACAAGCATATGACTACTGGCAGGATCAACCAGATAACTGTCTGAACAGAGCATTTCGTCGCTCGCTCGCGCGGGGAGGGAGACAGCGCTCTGTGCAGAGCGGATCCCGGCGGCCCTGGCGATTTTATTCGTGCGAGAAGCCGCCTGCCGACTAGTCGGACAGGACTGGCCGAAAGCGACACCAGATTACTGACTGCCGGCCCACGACTCGTTGCCGTACATATATATATAATAATAATAATAATAAATTCTTTAAGCACCAAACACGGCGCATAAGGCAGAAACCAGTGCTCTCCAGGTTGTTCGTTGTGACGCCACTCCTCTTAGCTCTTGCACATTATTTAGGCCCAACGTTCTTCCTTCTCTTATTATTGTTCTTCTGAGTGTTTCTTTTGGTCTTCCTTTTTTCCTCTTACCCTCAGGAACCCAAGTGAGCGCCTGTAGTGGTATTCTGTTGTTTTGCATTCGTAGGACATGACCGATATATGACCATCGCCTTTTCCTTATATAGTCGGAGACATATTTCTGCCTAGAGTCTTCTCTTATTTGTCGATTAGTCTTGAATTCTTTCCAACTGATGTTCATAAGTTTTCTAAGACATTTGTTCTCGAATGTATTCAGCTTGTTCTCCAATGATGTATATACCATATATATATACCGTACACACACACACACACACACACACACACACACACACATATATATATATATATATATATATATATATATATATATATATATATATATATATATATATATATATATATATATATATATGAGAAAAACAGATTGAAAAACATGGTTTAATAACACAGAACAAATCAAGTCAAGAGGGCCAAACTACCTACAATTTTCTAAAAAGACTCAAAAATGGAGATCTTTAGCAGCCATCTATGATGGAGAAAAGGTACATAAGCTTTTAAAAAAGTGTTGTTTTTTTAAATATCTAAAATATTTTCTGTCTTATTCTGATTTCTTTTATTATTTAACTTTCAATTCCTAGTTTTCTTTCCCTTATGACCTCCTTAATTTCCATCATTTCATGTAAGCTAAACTTTTCTAGCATTTTAATATAGAAATGTGCGACATTTTCCTGAAAAGACTATTACGAACAACAATAAAGATCACTTTCAGTATAACCTCTCAACTTCTAAATTAGCGAGACTGTTGATTCCGAAGAAAATGTAAAGGAAAATAACTCTTACCCCCCCCCCCCCACCCCCCCCCCCCCTCATATTCTGTGTGGAGAAATCAGCGACGTTCATTCCGATATTACCGACACCCACATATCATATTCAGTGTTTGTTTATTTTTTGTGTGCTTTGGATTTGATTGGGAAAAGGACTGGCCGTTCTGTCTCCAGTCCACAAATTTTTTTCTTTACCATGACTACTGTTGAAATTTCAGTATGATATCGTTATTTACCAAATATTCCATGTACATCCTCAGAAGCTTCTATTATGTCCTGGGGGTACACATACCCCAGGTTGGGAACTCCTTTACTAGGGTCTATTTTCAAACTGCGACAATTTTTTTTAAATGCTATGACTTACCACAGCGACTTCCTTCAGCACAGATATTACTGAGTCATTATAGGAAACACTTTACAAAGCATTACAACAGGAGGTAATTTATCATCAGAGGAAGTCTCCCCATCAGATACGATTTTGGGCCCTTTCAAACTTTGAAGAATTTTATCAAATTTTGTAACTTACCACCTTGACTTCCTTCAGCGTAGATATCACTAATTCATAATGCCGCGCAACCACATTCAGGGTTTTACTAAAGGCACGATAATCATTCTTTTTGTACTGATTTCGTTTCCTGAAATATTCATACACATCTCGAGCCTTTCTATATCGAGGCAGAATCTTGTCGATGTCTTCTGTAAGCAAAATGTTGCATAAATTTCATGAACTTTGTAGAGACTACAGATTGTATTAATTAAGATGTTGCCATAAATTTAACGACATTTCTAGAGACTAAAGATTGCGTTAAGTAAAATGTTACACACATTATATGACATTTGTAGAGATTAAAGACTGTGTTAAGTAAAATGTTGTGTAAATTATATGACATTTATAGAGACTTAAAATTGTTGCCTTTGTTCTTTGTAAGGAAAAAAGTGGAATTTCAGAAAAGTAGACACAGTCAACCATGTTGGCTAAGTGGCTATCAAAACATCCGCTGACTTGCTTCTTTATTTAAAAAAAAATAGCATCTAAAGCTACCGTACCCATAACCCCATCCCAACATCAATTTACAGCCATTTCTAATTTAAAAAAAAGGCTCTAACCTAAACCCTAACCCAAACCCTGTTTCCAACTTTCTATAAACAAAAATAATGCCAGAACATATATATACTCACATGTATGTATATACTGTTTGTATGTATGTATATGTCAAAGTCTGTTCATTAGTATTTTATTCAAATTTGCATGCCTTAAAATTTCTTCTTAAAATTTGGCTGAGTTACACTTTCGGACCTAGCTGGGAGCGCCATGGGATTATTTTGTAACTAAATATTTTAGTTATGACAGAAACTTTAAAAAAAAAATTCCGGTTAAATTCAAACAAGCCAGGGGCGTGATCAAGGGAAATAACTTCATGAGAGAAATAATCCAAATGATAAATACATTTACTAATTTTTTAAATTAACAACACATTTTGCAATTAATCATTTTATTATTTTACAACGTAATAAACATTTTTTAACTAAAAACTTGTAATGTTGTTGAAAATCCAAATAACATTTATTATTCTGTAGTATTAAAGTTATCATTATTATTAAACATCATCAAAATCCATAATTCTCGCCGTTTGTACGTCGGTCACATCTAAGGGATGCAATTGTGGTTGAAAGTTAGACATTAATTGTATTGTTTCCCTTACATGTACTCTCCCGAAAATAGTAACACTCAACGAAGAAAAGTCGGTGAATTGTGCAACACAAAGTGAGTGACAGTGATATATGAATAAAATGTAAGTTGTTGATTGTAGAACCCAGTTTCATTCCGGAAACGGATTTAACTCATCATTTTGTTAAAAATAACCTTATAATGTAAGTTTTTGATTGTTTCTTCAAGACAAAATTTTAATTTAAAGTATTGCAGACTTATTATTATGGATGAAAATGATACGATGGCTGCAAAACGAGCTGCAGATGCTAAAAGGAAGAGATTATTGCGTCAATCACAAAGAGCAAGCGAGACTCTAGAAGAAGCAGCAATACGACAACAAGATGTCCCAATCGAGTTCCTTAACGAGCGGTGCCCATCAGGAATGCCACGGCATTTGCTGAAATTAAAGGTTGCAGCATTTATCATAAGGTAAAGGAACCCGTTACACGCCCATTGAGGCATATTGGGAATATGGTGTTAGGCCCATATTATCTTGACCGTCGGCACACGAGGGGTGATGTGGTCGGCATCACGCCGGCCGCCTTAACCTTCCCAGAGTAGCTCTGGTACCCATTCGGGGCTGGGTCGACCCAGGAGCCGTTTGTGGCCTAAAAATTTTTCCGCCTCATCTGGGGATCGAACCATAGACCACTGCGCTAGGAAGCCAGTGCACTAACCACTATGCTACCGCGGCTCCTAGCATTTATCATACTATTGCGAAATCTGAACGCAAAAAAACGGACTGTTGAATGGCACGCGTTTGGTCATAAAAGTCTTGCATCGGAATTCGATTGATGCATAAATTATCACTGGCAGTAATAAGGGAGAACGAGTTTTAATTTCTCGCATTGACTTAGAACCGAGCGAGAGCAGTTTGCCATTTAGGATGCGACGTCGTCAATTCCCAGTGATTTTAGAATTTGCAATGACGATCAATAAGGCGCAAGGACAATCTTTTGATCACATAGGAGTTTTCCTTCCTGAACCTGTTTTCGGACACGGCCAGCTCTATGTCGCCCTTACCCGAGGAACAAATCATGAAAATTTGAAAGTTTTTGTTAAAAACACTTTTTCTCAGTGAACATTCTTTGAAACAAATCCACGCACTTTCACAAAAATGTTGTCACCAAAGAACTTTTATATTGAATTTAAAAATATTTTAAAAATATATAGAGTTTTTGATTTACTTCAGTCATTATTGACGGGCTACTGCTATACATATACAATATACACACACGTATACAGTATACACACATATAAGTACACACACACATATACAGTATACACACATATAAGTACACACACATATACAGTATACACACATATAAGTACACACACATATACAGTATACACACATATACAGTATACAAACACACATATACAGTATACACACATATATATATATACACACACACACAGTATACACACATACAGTATACACACATACAGTATACACACACATACAATATACACACACATACAGTATACACACATATACAGTATACACACACATACAGTATACACACATACAGTATACACACATTGTGACCGGGTAAGTAGGAAGGAGTAGACGGGAACGGCACTAAAAGTCCAGGCTCGTGTGACAGAGTATATCGTGATAGTGGATTTTGTGGAAGGGATGTAATTCTGTATTTTACTTGATATAAGGGAAATAATCCCAGGACTTTTCTTATTGTATTTCTTCTGGTAAATACTGGTTAATCACCAGAGTTGGTAATTCCAGAAGAGAGGAACAACCCAGGTAATTGGTAGATCTCATAAGTGCCTTGATGGATTCTAAATTTGATCTTGACACGTTGAATATAATTGGCAACTCAAACAGTCAAGTGGAAACTTTCAATGGTGCAGAGCATTTGATAAGTCCAAATGGTTATAAAAGATGTTCTTTATTTTCGTTTCGTATTTCAAGTAAATAGTGGTAGCTCGAGATAAATTTCTGGTGGGGAGGAAAATGAAAACTGCCAGCTTTAGCCTCCAAGGCGAAAGGCTTACGGCACCTTAATACTCTAGTCGTTTTGTGACATCTGTGGAAATCCTAGCGAAATAAAATACGATTCGAGACTTCAATCAAACTAGATCGAACTTACTTCAAGTGGAATGAACCACTCACATAATCGTGGCAGGGGTTAGCGCTGGTTCACTAACTTTCCTGGTCGGTAGGAGATCTCTAGACAAAACGTAGGAGTCAAGGGCTTTTGTTCAATAGTAGTCGTAGCGCCAAGTTGCTCCAAACCTAAACTAAAGAACGCCCTATGATGGTTTGACTCTAGCATTGAGTTACTGCCTCAAGCTCTCTCTGTGTCTGACTGGTTACTAAGATGCATCAGTCTTTATACTTGTCTGGTACTATGGCTTGCCAGAGGAAATATTTCTCATTGGAGTTAAGACCGGAAACCTTCAAATGATTGGTCTTGGGGGCTAGTGGACCGTTGAAATAATCTTTAACCTAACCATCTACGAATCCTCTAGTCTAAAATTATTGTTTCTATGTGATGATGACCAACCATTGTTTAAAGTTCTCTCTAATCTAAATGTTGTTTTCCGGTCTGACTTGTATGGAGGCCACACAAGGTTTGATGACATCATGGGTTCATGTGTGTCATGACTGATGACGTCATTGATTCTTGACTAGTGGTTTATTTATCTAACTAGTCATTCATAAAATACTTTACTATAAGGCTAACAGTTGTAGCTACTTAATAGTCTACCCTGTTACAACATACAGTATACACACACATACAGTATACACACACATACAGTATACACACAGTATACACACACACATACAGTACACACAGTATATACACAGTATACACACACAGTATACACACACAGTATACACACACACATACAGTATACATACACAGTACACACACAGCATACACACACAGCACACACAGAGCACACATACCGCACACATACCGCACACACACTGCACCCAGCACACAAAACACACACAGCACCCAGCACGCAACACACACCCAGCACACACACACAGCACACAACACACAGCCGCACACACAGCACACACACAGCCGCACACACAGCACACAGAGCACACACCGCACGCACACACAGCGCACACACAGCCGCACAGCCCGCACGCAGCGCCGCACAACCAGCACGTACAGCCAGCACACACAGCCAGCACGCACAGCCAGCACACACAGCTAGCACGCCCAGCCGCGCGCGCGCACGCACACACACATATACATACATATATATATACACACACATATATACACACACATATATAATTAGTATGCAATCAGACTGCGCAGTCTTTTATTGTTCGACATGCACCTTATTATAACTGCCTTATAATGATTTTATAGTTTTAAAAAATATATATACATATACTTATTCCTGACAGCAAAGTATTTAATATTTAATCATGTGCCCTAATATAACCAACGTACTCAGCATCTAGAATGAACGCAGCCAATCATGAAAAAAGGAGGCAAAATTTAATTTTAAAAAGACCAAAGTAACTTTTATATTTAGACATGTGACCTAATCTAACCGATGGACCCAGTGTCTAGGTTGAACAGCGGGCACCTCACCAAAACGAGGCAAAGTTTTATTTTAAAAAATACAAAATTATCAACTGTACACAATAAAGACCACAAGATCCTTTATATTTGGACATGTGCCTTAATGTAACCGACGGTTTCTGTGCTTATGTTGAACAGCGCACGCCTCGCGAAATTGAGGATAATTTTTTTTATAAATAAAACAGAAGGCACAAAAATATCACATAATAAACCAGACTAAAAGGTATTTTAAATATGGACAAGAGCACGAAGATAAGCGTTTAGTGTGCTGCTGGTGTTGATCATGGATTAACTGGTAATGCTTAACGAAAAATACTACCACAGCGCCTAACTCCATTGGAAAGTGTATGGCCCCCAAATCTAGCAAAGTCAAATCAAGAGCTTCAAGAGATCTGTTATATGGCACAGTACACTCACCCCACACAATGAATTTGTCTTTTTTTTTAAAATGCAACAATGTGGACTGTTTAAGATACTTGATAGAGACATTCTGCAGGAAACAAAATCCGACACTGATCAGCTGGAAAGATTTGTTGAAACCAACTCTCTTAGTTGATAATCAAAGATTGGCATACAACTCTATTCTGGACCTGATCAGAAATGTAATTGGTGGACTGTTCTTTCTTGATGTACTTGGTATGGCAGGAAAAAAAAATATTAACTTGCTTCTTGCTGTCACTGGTTGCCTCCTCTTAGCTCTGCAGTAGTGATCCAACAGTGGCCAAAACTCTAGAGTAACTAATGTGGGTCTTCAAAGTTGTCTACCTTCGCACAAGATTACTCTTTGCAGAGTTGTAGGTAGAAGGATAATGATGCTTCTACCTCCAGGGATTGTTCACAAGATATTCAGAAAAACGAGAACAATGCTGCATTGTGAAGGATTATGTAATATAATTTTAGCTCGTACAAGCCCCCAGCTGAGTTAATTCAGCGAATTTCCTCTTATTATTATATAGCTCTGCTTATGTGTATTTAAGAAATTGTCTGACATATACGTGTGTAGTACATTCAAAATGATTAAATCAACTTTAGATTTGCTTTTGTACAAGTAACAAATTTAATAATCAATTATGTTTTAACTGTTTGAAAAAAAATTAATAATTATTTAACAAAAATACTCATCATCAATGATGTTATGGAGGTTTGGGTAAAAGTTCACTTGGCATCTTTTATATTTCTACTTAGCTGCCAATGAGTTTGTCTGTTTTGCTCCAGCTGATGTTTGGGTCTTTGCAGATGGAGGACTGGATCACTCACGTCCTTGGTCAATGTTGTAGGGCGCAGCACGTTCCCAGACGCGTCAGGGAGTGTCTACGAAGTTGGTTCTGCGTCTCTAAGACCCGTCTGATGATGGAGTCTAGCGTCGACTTCAGGCCCCTTTATACCCTCACTTGTTCCAGAGATAGTACCCTCTACTTGTACCACCAACTAGTGTCACAAAAGAAGAGAAACAAATACCTCTGAGTATTGAGTTTCCCGACACATACTTATGTGCCCCCCGGCCCCCCCCCCTATTTTCATTTTACATCCCATCTGCCTCAGAACGTTTACTCTTGCTGAAAATTAATATTAATCCCATTGAGCGGAAAACCATTCATTACATTCAAATTGAATATGTTTCCCTTTACATCTACCATGTTTGAAAATGTTAACAGTATAGATTTAATATGTTTACATTTACATCTACCATGTTTGAAAATGTTAATAATATAGATTATGTACATCCTTTCTTTCATAATTCACTCCCTGCTCCCTATTGAACTTGGGACTACCTCTGCTTTTGGTTCTCTGTAAGAAACTCGCAATAAAGCAGGCACTAGCTCTGGCAGTGGTGGTTCATGAAATCATCATTCTATATGCTGAGGTTGCCAGCCTCAAATGACTTGGACATCCACCAGCAATTTTCACATATTAATATTCACATGTCATTTTAGACATATTAGTTCACATGTTAATAATGCAAAATATAGAATTAAAAATGTACAACTTACGCCAATCTTTAGGCTCACAGACTGCTGGCTGAGAGAAATAGTTTAAGGCAGCTTAACGATGCCTGTTACACGTGGTCTGGAGCGTTGTTATTTTAGCAATAAGTTCCCACTTCTGACTTTGTTTTACGGTTTCCTCAGATTCTGGTTTTCCGTGTTAAAATGGTAGCGTTTTCCTGCGCTCTAAGTCCGCAAAATGCTCCAACAAGGTCCGGTATGGTACTATTCTTAACTCTTGTAAGGTCTGGTTGTCTTCTTGGCGCGAGGTGAATTTTCACAGTGTTCTAAACTTACTAAAGTGTCAGATTATATTGCCCCTTTCGTTCCTGGCACGTGTTGTTTACTATTAGACCAGGCACCAATCAGAAATGTGGTTATTATGTCAGTAGATCTTGAATGCCGGCCAATAGTTTCAAAACCTGTGTGTTTTGGTGGGTTAATTCAAAATATTTCCACTAGGAAATTTCTCTGCGTTAATGCAAAGGTCATGTCTTCCAAATACGGAAGTGAGATTTCCGTACCATTCTCGTCAGTGCTTACACATTACTTCTTACTTTTATCTCAAGTAATATCTTCGTAATACTTCTGCCGGAAGCTGATTACAACATTCCATCTGTCAAGTGCGTGTCTGTAATATGTCCGCAG
This sequence comes from Oreohelix idahoensis, assembly GCA_024509875.1. Taxonomy (NCBI): domain Eukaryota; kingdom Metazoa; phylum Mollusca; class Gastropoda; order Stylommatophora; family Oreohelicidae; genus Oreohelix; species Oreohelix idahoensis. The sequence continues at coordinate 233,315 of JAMPIV010018873.1, read as the reverse complement.
ACGGATAATTTATCGCCCAGCACGCCTTAGGTAAACCCAACGCTCGGTTGCTGACCACCTGTGCCTAATCTTAGCAAAGCCAAGAAGCTTAAAGCAAACATGACGAATTATCACCGAAGGGAGTGTACGATGACTTGAAAATAGCAAATATCTGCTTGACAGCAGAGAAAGAAAAGGTGCCGACCACTGAAATTGCACGTAATCAGAACGCACCACAAATGTAACTGACTACTGTCGCAGAGGAGAAAAGATCGACCCAATAATTACGTCACACTTGCTAAAATTCGAAACGAAAATGAGATTGCTTTTGCGGTTGCAGCAGCCGTAATAGACATCTACCTTTTTAAAAGGAGGCCACACAGCTCATTCAGTTCTTAAACCACCCCTAAATCTAGCACATTCAGAGTCTCCGATTTGTAAAATCAACAATGGCTCTGGACAATCGTAATAGCTAAAAAAAAAAAAAATGTGAATTCATCTGACTGCAAGATATTAGGGGAAACATCTTTCCAATGGGAGGGGCTGTGGAAGTGCTTTCATGTGACTTTCGTCTAACATTACTGGCTATTTCACGATCAGCGCCGGTGGATGTACTAAATGCTTTCCTCAAATCATCACACCTCTGGAGACACATTCAGAAAATTGGACTGATCACCAATATGCGAGTTCATTTACTTGGAGATATAGCTGCATACAACTTTGCTCATCAACTGTTGTGCCTTGGTGATGGCAGAAGTTTCATAAGTCATTACTAGGAAACTCGGGCAAAGTCAGGTACTTACAGCTAGTCTAGATTTAAAATCAAACACACAAACTAGATTGCTATATTTAATTGTAAAGATTCTGTAGCAAAGTGTGCAAAAACACGCTTAGTTAATGGACTGATAGAACGGAGAAAGAATACATTGTGATGGTTTAGGCAGGAACCTTGAACTGTATTCTAAAAATAGTAGTGGTCACGCATGCGCATTCGTTTATTGTTATCTGAGAGAGGCCGGTATCGAAAATTCACAATGGCGAAAGCATATGTCGAAAGTTAGGTAAAGAATTTCTTTTGAAATGAGACTAGGTATCAGTGAATTATAAAGAAGGTGATAGATTTTCACAGAAGGGATATGCAGGAATGGAAATCCGGAAGGAAAGTTGAAAGATGTGAGTATATATTAAGATATTTGCAGTTTTATTTGACTTTCACATCACAGGTCTAACCTAGTGATGGATTTTATAAATTTGTAGTAAATACATGTCATACCCGATTGTAGGTTTAAGTATATGAAAAGGAAGCTTCCAGTAGGGGAAGATAAAGGAAATATAAGAGAACGTGCTGGATAAACTTGGTTGAGTGTGTATTGGAACGATTGCTGTGACAGTTGAACATAATACCCAAAATGAGAGAAAACTTCAGTGCTGAAAAGAGACAACCCCTACCTGCTCCCTCAGACGCCCGCGCTCACAATATATAAGGCGAGAACGCTCAGTTCAAAATCACACATAATTTTAAAAAACCCAGCCAGAAGTCCAAGTAGAGTGCTGTCTATTCTGCGTCAGTTGCCACTGCATGAAGGGCGGACATTCTTCAAAAAGTACAGTCTTCGTAAGAGCTTGGAATCGATCTTAGAGGGTTCTATAGTCGAATTTCAAATAAACCCTGGTCAAGTGGACCTTTGATCCTGCTACCTAACCATAACAAGAGCCCAGAGGTTGAAGTGTTCCATAACTTTTTTCCCCCTGATTGCTGGGATTGGACTGAAGTGTGACTTTCAGAACAACAGTGTTATGTGTCAACCCATATCTGGACAAGTGCTGATTCAAAGTTGAGTTACATAGTGACTATTCCGGTGGCTAATGTGAGACATTCAACGGTCAGATGATGAGAAATTAGGGAATAGAATAAAAGAGGCAGACTAGTATAATTAACAACAGTGAGAGAACATTTTGGTGTAAAATAATTTAAAGATCCCATGGGGACTTTTTGTTTAAGTTTTTAAACTTCTATCAACTTGATGTAAATACATAACCATAATCACCATCGTCCAACACTCACCATTCATTACCTAATTAGATAGGTGTACATAATAAATTTTAAAATTGTATTCGTGACTTTTCAAATTTTTAACTATTTAAGTTGAGTTACTTTTTCTGATTTTATTATAATATCACATGGGTTACTACAGCTAAGGTGGCAAAGTATATATCTGAAGCCTTAAACTATTGTCTAGCTCAGAGTATTTGCAGCCGGTGCTTAATTGGGATACCAGTGCTCTTCTCTGACACTGGGACTTCATACATTCTGGAGAGAATTCTATTTCTTCTCTAAACACTATCTTCATACCAGAAAAACCTTACGCTACAGACTCGCTGAATGTAAGACTGTGCTAAATAGTGTTTCTAGTATTGGATTAGCAAAATTACCTTGGTCTATTTTATCGATGGCCGACTTGGACAACTGAGCGTACGAATATGTTGTTTCAGCAAACTCAGTATTGCAGGGAATAGTACATTTACAATTTTGCTCTGCTTTGCTAGGATAGTCCTCTGAAATATTTAAAGAAAGAACTAATAACATTAACATAGTGTGTGAGACTGATCTAACAGAAATAGAACTAAGTGAACTCAGATTAAAATTTATTTGCAGGCATTTGATTCATCATTACTGTAGAACATGTGTTGAGAGTAGACAGATCCAGAGAATTGCAAAATATAGTAAAACAGTACATAATATGAACAAAAATTAATATGCTAGGATCAGTGATGGTGTAATGGATGAGTGAGGCTCTAGAGGGGATCTCGTAATGCCTGTTGATAATGGCAGATGATTGGTGGATTGGCTGTCACTGTGACAAAACGACTGATAATTTGTCTTTTCCAATCCGGCCCCTTCTCCTTTTTCTTCTCAATTTTTTCTGGTTCCACAGGCTATATGTATTTTGTTTCTTTACATTGTTCTAATGGCCTCAGTAACCCTATTATTCCCCTCTCAGACACCCACCCCAAAGCGTGGCTGGGGTTGTTGTTTTAGTTTCTTGCTCATTATAAATGCATCGCTCGATTCTTGGTGGCCAGCGACAGGCGATTGTGGTAATCTTACCTAAGAAGCACCTGCAGTCTGCCAAACTAGGGAAACGTTCTTCGCTCGTAACAGTGTTTGACAACTGGCCGAGAAAATGATTTCTTTGAGGTGCAGGTGCCGCTGTCTTACTAAAGTTGGTAGCTTGAGCGGAACAACGAGGAAACCCTTTGATATCTGGGTATCCCCTTTTCATCTCTATTTCAGGGGACAGAAACTCACATTCGTTCTGAAACTTTGGTAGCGGCCCTTGATTGCCGTCTCTTTCTTATGGCGGCTGGCGAGAGATAATATTATGTCTTATGCATGGGACTTTCTCGTGTCTGTTGTCTTCTGATGTAGACTACAATAATATTATGCTACTCGAGATTACGCCTGTAAAAACACAGCGACCGAACACCTGCGAAAACATGCGATGCCAGGTGGCTGGGTTAGCGTCTCTTTTAGACTATATAACTTGATGAAATTATTCGTTCAGTACACTCATACATTTTTCCTGCCCGTAGATGACCAAATGAGACAAAGGCAGTTGTGGGCACAAAACTAGATTGTGTTGCCTATTCGCGTCATCTCGGGGTATGTTGACATTTTGTAATATAATTTATGTTAGCTCTAATATATATAACTGATAGCAGTGTGAATTGAATTATTTTAGAGGATTTCTCCCTCCGGTAATTAATTCAGTGATAATGTAGCTCCGTCTACCGACTAAGTTAACAAGTGCTTAAGCTGTTAGGTGTCTCCTGGTGTTATTGTTTACAATGGGTTAATGGTAAACGTACGCAAACAGATACTTACTAAGCGAAGAACCTAATAGTCTGTTCAGTGCTTACCATGGGTTAAATAGTAAGCTAAAAAGCTGTCATTACTTTAGGGAAACTTCAGTGTGTAATTTATTCACATAAACCTGAATAGTGATGTGCATTCGCTTTTAAGACTGAATTAGAAGAGGTAGTCACTTATTACTTTCTGAGAGAAACTGCTCGTGGCTGAGTGTGGAATTAGGATATGCCTTCTTGTGTAGTTAGACACCAGTTTAGAACGTTCACGGCAATCCAGAAAGCAGCCACCGGCCAGGGATATAATTGTATCCTATGTTTAAGTCACCGTGTATTATAATAACATTATAACATTGTATTTTTGGTGTATTATATTTGTGGTAAGTAATTACTTTTCCTTTTGTGTATCGACCCCACGGGGCGCATACAATTTTATTGTGTAATGTATGTAGTGCTAATATTTTATGTATATCAAGCAATGATATGATTAATAGTACACCCTCTTAACGGGAACCACTTGGTTGGACAACCCATATGTTGAGTTGGAAGAAGACCTCGAGCAGATTGTTTCTGTCAGCTTACGTGCTGATCTGTACATGTAGGCACAAGATATTTTAGCCTATGCGACTGCAGGCTGATAATTGATGGAGTGGAATTAAGAGGAGGACAACGCATGTGGATAAAGACAGCACCGAGATTTACCTAACATAATTATAATACACATAGTAGAATGGGGCATAAAAGTTTAGTATACCTTAGCTATGATTGTATTTATTTGCTTGATGTAAAGGTTGTTTGTTTTGGTCTCAGTTCCAGGGTACCCCACTGTTACAACTGGATCTCAGTCAAGGAATGTAACATACTCCTCGACCTCACGGTTCCAGTAAGCAACGAACACCACGAGCTGTCATAACGTACCTGAAATTGCAACCCTCTTCACATAAGCCCTCTAACGGGACATTTAGCTCATGCAGTGTATAACCAGCAACAGCAAATCTGAAATCGTATTGTGCAGTAGTGGTTTACTACTCGCTGATTTAATACAAGTCAGAGCTTTAGTGGCATTCAATACCTCATCTTGTTCATCTTCACGAGCTGAAATTGAAAGCATCTGACTGTGTGCTTAAACTGGGCGCTCAGTCACAATAACGTTCAAACCAGCCCATCCGGATTTAAGCATCAAATACGCAGGCCTATTTCACGCGCTGGATAATAGCGCAGCGGACAGCTGTCCTAATTTGACCTCGTTTTGTATACTTCTGGTCAGTTAAAACCCTCGCCCGTATTTGCGGTCAGTGGAAAAACTAGAGATAAACTACAGCTTATCGTGTTAGTAATTTGTGAAGGCTACACAAGGATAGCGTTTGCTCTTCCCCAGTGGATTTAGTATACTCCTCCAGTCTTGATAAAGACTTAAAGACACTGTGATAGCGTTGTATCTTACACATATGGCCGAAGGATTTACCTCTGGATTTAGTTTATGGATCGGGGCAGAACAGTTGGTTTTGTTCCCTTGATGTGTGTCTGTAATTGTTAATTTGTTGTGATTTTGCTGCATTTTTGTTGTTGTTGGTGTGCTGAAACATTTGATATGTTTTCTACTTTCACGAATTTAATACATTTTAACCTTTTGTTACTGCACTGTTCATGACCTTTCTCCATACAAATTTAGCTCTTCCTATTTTCTCGATCAGTCTGTGAGAAAGAAGAGAGAGCGGGTAATTCGTAAGACTATAAGCGAGTGTGGGCTTGGCAAGAAAGATAGCTGTAATAGCCTCCTTCCAGGTTGTCATACATCATCATCATCATCATGTAGCATGTCCTTTGCAGAACGTCGCTCTCATCACAGCCCGCCTGAAGGACTCTCGATCTCTAGCCAGCACTCCTGCATCCTCCAATGTCATGTTCAAGGTTGTCATACAGCCACCTATTTTCACACATTATCTGTGTCTTCTCTATAAATCTGACAGTTCACTTACTTTGTCGATTTCACTAAAATTGTCAAACTCGACAAATATTTCTAAAAAATCACACACTCGTGACAATCAACCCAATACACGCCGGGCGTTCCCAGCCTTCTATCTCTTGTTAACAATATGGCAGGTGTGAAAGACTGTGTAGTGTTTTCTTGTCTTTATTAATTTCTTTGGGTTGTTGTAGCTTTGTTTGTTTTTTAGAAAGGGGAGGGCACACACGTACATTCAGACCATTTTCATTTGTGATTGACTCTCTTTAGTCTGTGTGCAGTGGGAAGATGATACCATATTTTGATATCGGAAGTCAAAATTATTATCTTGAATTAACTACACTATGTATCATAATTATAACCCATCAAGGATTGAACGGAATATTATTTCTTTAAAAAAAATAATAATTTGATTATCTGGATTTTGTTGATGGCCTGACCCTTCTGTCCCCTAACCATAACCAGATGTAAGACTAAATGAAAATTCTCGATGAGAGGTCACAGCAACTGGGTCTGAAAATACAGAGAAGAGACAATGAGAATGAATGCTGCGAATGATAGGACTGCGCATGGAGAAACACCCCTAAAAGATGTGAACTCTTGGTTATATCTTAAATTTGCTGGCCCAACACCATCACCAACTAAGAACTGCTAACTCGGAGCCACCAAGAAGACATACGCACCATTGTGGTGGGTTTTGATGTTATGAAATGATGTTGATATTTTTCCTTAATGTACTGAATGAGGCCAGCTGTGAAGGTTCCTGATTCTAACAAATTTAGAGTTATCAGGATACCTTTCTGCTACCACCTTATGGCCTCAAGCAGACTTATTCTTGACTAGTATGAATGATAGCTACGTCTAATGTCTAGGGATATGCAAGTGTGGTGTGATGGTACTTTAACAATAATATACAGCCATACAAACAAGTATTAAAGGTCTAAGATTAAGGGAAGTAACACCTTGGATAACTCATTTCCTCTCTCATTCTTAGATCTCTACTGCTAAATATATTTTGTGTTAAGCCATCCCATAATTTTTCTCCCCCTTTTCTGCCCCGTTCTACAACAGACTATTTGTAACCTTTTCCTGCCTTTTCCAAGGACGCGTCAAAAACAAATCACCGTTAGTGCAAGTCCAAACGAGCATGTGTTGGTCTGTCTGTACGAACAAATACCGTCTTTTGTCTATAACTTTATTTCTATCTGTCGGATTTTTGATCCGAAAGCATATTACCCATCAGAACAAGACCAGCTCTTAGACTAGCTAACTTTTATAATCATAAACATAGTAATAAAGAATTCAATATTGTTTCCATTTTGGTGTTCGTTGTTTTCTGTTTCCACTACTTGAATGTTATAAAAATCGCCTCAGATCTTCCTTTTTCCCGATAGGAAGTAATTATGCGTGTGTGTATATATATTTTTTTCCACAGTGTCTGTGGTTAGAAATGTATTGGACTAGCGGGGTATTTTTAAATTTTCAAACTTGCGACATCGTTTTCGTCACAAGCTAACGGCATGTCTCGCACTGTTGGCCCGAGTAGCTAATTCAAACCTCTAACACTTGACAAGCCGGCAGCAGGTGTCCGCTCTCTCAATCTTATGCGTTTGTGTGTTTTATTCTTTCTATCTTTCCTGGAACCAATACGCTAGTAGCTTTTTCAAACTTTTATCGTTAACCCTTGACGGGCGCGTTTTAAAGGCTAATACTACCACCGCGGCGATAAGATTTCTCAGTATGTTCTATCCTACCTAAATCAATGTAAATGTAATGCGGAGCTGGCAGAGTGGATAAGTGGCGATTCACTACCGTGGCTAGGCGGTTGGGTGCCGTTCGGAAGGTCCTGGTTCGATCCTGGTAAGCCTATCACTTCTGTTGTTTTTCTGTTGTCTGGTCTTCTACTTCTTTATTTCTTACTGAGTGCCTGATAACTACCTTTGTGTGTTGTTTGTTTATTTATTTACCTAAATCAATGCGTTTTCTGGCGCGGGAAAGAAGACGCGTTACAACTTTACTAATTTTATTTCTTCTGCTATTATTTTGACTTTAATATATAATTAATTAATGATTTTATCGTTGCATCAATGTACGTCACCACACATCTCCCCACCTAAGAACTTGCCTGATGCTAGTTCTAAACAGAGATACACATAGATAAAATCAACTCCCTACGCCTGCTGAATACTCTGATTTGGATCACAGGGATGCCTACTGAGGTCTGCACCCACGTTCAGTGACCCCGGAATATATTCAATGGTAAATTGATATGGCTGTAATAATAACGACCATCTTAATAATCTGGATTTTCATGCTTGGCCTGTGATAAGAATACGAGAGGCTGATGATCCGTTTGGACCACGAATGTTCTACCATATAGATAGATCTGGAACTTTCGTATTGCCCAGATCAAAGCTAGACTTTTGTTGCGTACATATTTTTTATATGTCGCACAGATTACAGTTGATACGATTACAAATGAAAATGTAACTATCTGTTTGATAAAAGGATATTTATTTATGAACTTACAACTTTTAAGAAAGGGGAATAACTCAGAATAGTAAATGTGTATTTTATTCTTTGAGTGATCGGTTCCTGTTTTGTTTCCGTGGATTGAACAAGCGGAGGAATCTAGATTTTATATTATAGCTGGAAACAGATTGTTCTCGCTTAAGGTTTTGCAGGAATATTGAAAGTCCGAATCTAGGTTTACTGTTTGTCTGTTTGAGACGATTCCGTCTTATATCATGTTATCTTTGTGTGTCTGGGCTGGATTATTTGTTCTTACACTCTGAGCGGATGAAGATAAGGGAGTGTGTTCTTCGGTTATGGAGTCTGGCGGGACGCCAATGTCGAGCGGTCCAAAGTTTTGTGATCTCAAGTTATCATGGGGAAGAAGATTGTGTCTTCTAGGACTGTTTTAGTCTATGTGTTCCCAAGTATTGTTTCTATTACGCCAGAAAAGTGTTTTTGTGCTTGCTATTGATTCTTGGCCAAGGTAAACGTACTTTTACTGACTTCGTTCCTAGGCTTACGATGGGTTATGTTTAGGCCTACATGAATCTACTTATGTTCAGATGTCAGAACGACATATCGTTTAGCAGCACTAAGAATGTTTCTACACAGCAATTATGAGGACAGATAATGCTGATATTGGTGGAAACTTTGATATCCTTATGAAGTGAATCTTTCTAGAAGTTTTGTCATCTCACCGTTGTGTGAGCGATGTTAAGGACCAAGGAAGCCATCTTGGAATCCGAATTATTGTCAATCATTCATCAGAGAACAGGGTTGTCCCTTACTACCCGATAATGATCCAGAGATCACAGTTATGAAAGAAAGATCTATTATGGGAGATTTAGCATTTACTCCGAAGATATGTGCTGAATGCTATTTGAAAGAATCTACGCTAGAGTACAAGCTACACTCATGCTAAGAGAGATTCTGTACAAGAGTCACTATGAACATTATGTATAAACTGACGTGATCTGTCAGTACAACCTGATATATATATATATATATATATATATATATATATATATATATATATATATATATATATATATATATATATATATATAGATGTGGACTAACTATAGAACTCTGAATGCTTGTCTACAAATGTTCCAGTATGAGGTTATCCAGCATGTATGCTAACTTAAGATGATACACCATTGATCAACACCATGCTGTTTATGTCGTCATGTGTTCCTGTAACCATACACGTACTGTTCCAGTGTGCGTCTCATTAAATATTATAAAAAGAACACAGTAGTTCCAGTAATCCTTGACTTCTACATGTGAGAGTATGAATATATTGTTACCAAGTTGTCAACTCTTCAGAACCATTCTACCATTCGCGTACAATGTACTCTCACTTCAATGTTTACACTACCCTGTGTAGGTCGAGTTGACCTGTGTCTGTCTTCACGGTGACAGCACCTCTTTGAATACAACAGTACTACCAGCTATTTTACTTTACAGTGAGGTTCTATACACCACACTCGATTCTTTACAGTGGTGTACTACAGGTGGAGTCGCAAACAACAAATCTTTACAGCGGTGGCCACTATATCCATTACAAGAGACTGTAGTAAGAGAGATATTTTTTACAGTGGTGTGCCAGCTTCCTGGGTCAACCTGCACAGTGGACATATTTGAGAAGTCAGCTACTGAGACCAGACCATTCCTTGGGGCCTGTTACGACACGCGTAAACACCAGCAATACAACTTTACAGTCGATGTCAGCGCGACCTGTCCTATCGAGGTATACAGTAACTAGGTCAGCGTTTGTTGACATTTTTTGTTGATGGACATTTGCCATAGAACAGACAGCGTTACACAGCAAGTTTGTTTGGAACAGACAGCATTACATATCAGAGTTGGAACATATATTTGACAGTGTTTGCAAAATGTACAGTGCAACTGAAGCGAGAAGTCTTACTTGTGATTCTGAGGAACTGTAAACAGTGGATTCTCCTGCACTGCCATAGTTTGTGTTGAACTTTTATGATTTAGGCCAGATTTGATTATTTAATAAAGTACCATAGTACTGTAGCATTATTGCGTATAACTGTGCCTTCTTCGCAACACATTCTATCTGCAACACATTACATTACATTATATTATAAATATTTATGCTATATGTACATTTATGTTTACATGTTTATATGTGATATTTGTTTGTATTCTGCGGGTTGTTGTTTCGGTTGGGCGGAGTCTCCCTTAGATCATACCACGTGATAGAGGTCGTCTATTGTGAGCGTTTTCTATAGGGTGAGCAAATTTCCGATACTGGAATTTGCAAAGCGACTGCTGTTGCTATTTTTTTTTGGTTAGTTGTGACGATATGGTCAGTGTTGTTTTCGGAAGTTTCTTCACATTCTTTAGTTTTGTTTTGATTTGTTTGTAATTTGTTGGTCTACCCTTTGCTATCTTTCAGTTTCATACAACATTTATATTTATATACTGTGGCGTTATTTGTATTTGTTATCCTCTTGCGGTTTATTTTTTATTGTTTTTTCCATTTGATTTATTTGATTTCCGCAAATGTTTTCATGTTGTCTTGTATAATTGTTTTTTATGTTCTTGATCGACATACACTATTTAAAATATAGTTGATCATATGGATTTATGTGAAAGAATCAACTGATGATTAATGTTGATTAGATAAGACACTATTTCTTGTGCATTGCACTTATGTTATAGAGTGTTGCAGCAATTTATAATTGTTATTTTTTCAAAGAAATATACAAGACCTTGATAAGGCTTGTCTCACACAGACATTGTGATTGTGTGCTGATTAATACAGTGATTAAGAACTTTTTGCTATATTACCTTGAAATATATTTTATTATTATTGTTTCAAGTGAGTAGTATCATTGTCAGACATCATGTCTACATTAGAATACTTTATTGCACAAGGGAGATCCCTTGATAAGACTGGTACAGACTTAGAACAATGGGCAGTTGCTCAATATGACAAAGCATTAGCTGCTGAAGAGAGAAAAGCTCTGGCTGAAGAGAAAAGATTAGAAAGAGAATTTGAACAAAAGAAATTGCAGATACAGACTGAGGAAAAAAGATTCCAGATGGAAATGGAAAAAGAAAAAAGAAAAGATGAGGCTGCTGCGGCTGCTGAAGAGAAAAAAGCAATGAGAGAACATGAACACCAAAAAGAACTTTTAGCATTTGAGTTAGAAAAGTTAAAATTAACAAACATAAGTAATGTTAATCAAGCATCTGGTGGTAATGGTAAACCCTTTACTTACAAGGTCAAGGTACCAGCGTTCAATCCTTCCAGTGATGACATAACATTCTGGTTAAATAGATTTGAACGCTCTTGTCGAGCCCATAATGTGGACAAATCACAATATGCTAACCAGTTGTCAGAAAATTTGAAAGGTGATTCTCTGACTAGTTTAAGTTTGGTTGAAGAGGCTGACAAGGATAATTATGATGTTATTAGGGCAGCCTTATTAAAGAAGTACCAGTTGTCTGAGGAAGGTTACCGGAATTTGTTTAAGACAATGGTTCCTGAGGCAGGTGTAGAATTCTCAGAATTCATTGCAAGGACACGTCTTACATTTGATCGTTGGATTGAGTTGTCCAAAACAGAAAAGACATATGAAGCCCTTATGGACTTGATACTCAGAGATAAGATTATGTCAAGTATAAATAAACCATTCCTTGAATTCTTACATGAGCGTAAACCCAAGACACTAAAAGAAATGGAACAGTATTGTACCCAATACGTCACTGCACATCCAGACGTAGCTATTAGCAATACTAAGGTTAGGGAAGGTATGCCAGTTGCTTCAGCAACACCATACAACCCTAATCACTCACGCAGATTCCAAGAACCTCAAAATAGGTTTAATAAAAAAGGTAGCCATAACGGTTATCAGAACCAAGGTAACCAATCATTTCAGGGTTCTTCTTCGAATACCTGGAGACGAGCCGACAGCCCTCGATTCAGAGGTGGTCATAATTATAGAAACTTTCGCAAAGGAAGTCATTATAGAAATTATCCAAGTTTTCCCTCATGGAGACAACAAGATCATAATTACAGAGATACTCATTATAATGAATATGATAATAGTAACCAAAGGAACTATGACTCAAACCCAAGTAGGGGTTATAACAGTGGAAACAAGGATAATTACAGAGGCAATAATAACAGAGGTAGAGCACAATACAAAAAACATAAATCTCATTACCAGGCGAACTCTGCTCAGCAAGAGTCCCACGAATCCTATAAACAAAATAAAGATAATGATGACTCTAATAATATGGCATGTGCCGCTTTTGATTTTGGGAGAGCATCTCAGTGCCCCCAATGCAAAACATTATTTGAGCCAACCACAGTGTCTACTTTAAGCTGTGGCCATCCTCTTCCCGCTCTTCCTGCGTCAATCGCGCATGATGGAAGAGGTTCTCTAGTCTTACACAAAGGTTTAGTAAATGACAATCCAGTCTCAGTACTTTTTGATTCTGGATGCACAACAATTGGTGTTAGGCAAAGTAGTCAAATGCGTAACATTTGGCGGCACCATAGAGAAATACTCTACCGCTATCATTAGGATTGCTACTCCTTTCTTCACAGGAGATGTACACGCATGTCTTTTGCCGAATCCGATCGCTGATCTTATCATCGGTCGCATTCACGGAGTAAAAGAATGCACTTCGCAACAAATTTCCGTTTGGGAAAAGCAAAATATGCAAACTGCTAATGTTGTAGTCACTAGAGCTCAAGCTCTCAATATGCCTGAAACTTCATCTACTGAAGATATTGAAGTGCATAACCAAGATGATCCCTTGGTAATTTCTCGTGACTCGTTTATAAAACAACAAGAAGAGGATCCGACTCTTAAGAAATTCTTCACTCTTGTAACGAAAGGTGATCCGAATAGAGATACCAAGCGTAAATCTTGGATTACAATGAAGAATGGTGTACTTGTACGTATGGTGCAAGACTCCACTAATTCAAGTCATTCTCAGATTCTTGTACCCAAGAAATTGAGAGTTAAAATTTTACAACATGCACACGACTCTCAGTGTGCTGGACACATGGGTTTTTCCCGTACAAAGTCAAGAGTTCTTGCGGCTTTCTTTTGGCCTTTCGTGAATAAGGACATACGGATCTATTGTCGATCTTGTAAAGTATGTCAAGAAGTCAAATCCAAAGGTCCTCGTCATGCTGCGCCCATTCAGGCTGCAGACATTCCTATTCGACCATTTCAGAAAATGGCGATAGACATCATTGGTCCATTTAAGATCAAATCTGCTAGAGGACATCAATTTATCTTAACGTGTGTGGACATGTGCACACGTTGGCCAGAGGCTATCCCTCTGAAGAGCATTACTACTGCTGACATTGCAGATGCTCTTTGGCTTATATTTTCTCGCCTGGGATTCCCCGGAGAAATATTATCAGATCATGGCACCCAACTAATATCGGATACCATGTCTCAAGTAATGTCTACTCTACAGATAGAGAGATCTTTGAGTAGCATCTATCATCCTATGTCCAATGGGATGGTAGAACGGCTAAATAGAACACTTAAGAACTTATTAGGAAAGATAACTGAGGATCATCCTCAAGATTGGGACAGGGTTCTACCCGCGGCCCTCTTCGCTTACAGGGAGGTCCCCAATGAACATACAGGATTTTCTCCTTTTGAACTTGTCTTTGGCGCGCGACCGCGCGGCCCTATGTCTTTGCTTCATGATCTCATAACAGCGGACAATATTGACGATGACACAAAATCCTCTTACGAATATGTCATCACGCTGAGAGAAAAAATTATCGAAGCATGCAAATTAGCAACGTCCTCTTCTGAATTTGCTAAACAGAAGGCAAGGCAATTTGCTAATAAGAAAAGAACTTTACGACAACTTTGTCCTGGTGACAAAGCATTTGTTTTGCTACCTTGTAGGGAAAATAGACTCCTTATTTCTTGGAAAGGTCCGTACGATATAATATCGAAAATTTCAGATGTTGACTATATTGTCGATATTAACGGGAAGCATAAAACCTTCCACATCAATATGCTTACGGAATTCCATGAACGTCCTGACTATTTACAGCCTATTTTCCAGGCAACGGACGATTCTCCAGTTCAACATGGTCAGTACTCATCACTGTCCGTTATACAGGATGAGGAAACAAGTTTTTCGGATGTTAATCTTCCGCTTCCAATGATCCCACTTCATTCTAGTGAATCATGGAAAGACGTTACTGTTTCTCCTGATTTGTCTCTAGGAGAACAGCGACAGGTTTCGGCTATGTTACAAACATTTCAGGATGTCCTCACTGACATCCCTGGGCAAACTCATGTCATTGAGCATGACATTATTCTAACTGAACATACTCCTATTAGGGTTAGACCTTACCCTATCCCTATACATTTTCAAGCACAGGTTGAAAAGGAGTTAGATGAAATGATAGATTTACAAATAATCGAACCATCCACTTCTGCTTATTCTTCGCCGATGGTTATTGTTCGAAAAAAGACAATAACATACGTCTTTGCGTTGACTATCGCAAATTGAATCAAGTGACAAAGTTTGATGCTGAACCTATGCCTTTACTAGAAGAGCTACTTACTCGACTTTCTAAATCTCATTTTTTCACTAAACTTGATTTGTCTAAAGGATATTGGCAAGTTCCATTATCCGAACGCGCCAAACCTCTTACCGCTTTTTCTACTCCTAGAGGCCTTTTCCAATGGAATTTTATGCCTTTCGGCCTTATGAACGCACCAGCTACATTCGTACGCATGATGCGTCGAATCCTATCGTATCGGTCAGATGTCATTGCTTATCTAGACGACATCTGTCTTTTCAGCGATACTTGGGAAGATCACTATTCAGGGTTAGTTGAATTGTTATCAACTCTACGCGAGCATAACCTGACAGCAAAACCATCTAAAGCTTGCATTGGTTTTAGCGAAATTTCTTTCCTAGGCCATCGAGTAGGTCATGGTTTCCTGAAGACAGAGGACCATAATATCACTAAAATACTTAACATCTCTATCCCTAAGACTAAAAAGCAAGTGCGAAGTCTTTTAGGTCTCATACAATTTTATGGACGATTCATTCCGAATCTCAGTCGAACACCTGCTGCAGTACTGCCCAACCTACAGTAATGAACGGGGTAGCATATGGCAACAACCCACTTCTGTCAACGAAAAACTGTTTGGAGATGTCGGGAACCTTGAGTTGACTGCTGCCTTTATTACAGTCATAAATGTGGAAGTCTGAGGGCGAACGAGGAAGAAGAAGAAGAATTCCGAATCTGTCCTCTATCATGGCACCTCTTTCGACACTACTAAAGAAAGGGTCGCCTAATATGGTTCACTGGTCTCAGGAATGCCAATCTTCACTAGAGAAGATCAAAACTATGTTTTCATCACCACCTATTTTAGTGTTACCTACAACAGATAAGATATTTGTTCT
This sequence comes from Oreohelix idahoensis, assembly GCA_024509875.1. Taxonomy (NCBI): domain Eukaryota; kingdom Metazoa; phylum Mollusca; class Gastropoda; order Stylommatophora; family Oreohelicidae; genus Oreohelix; species Oreohelix idahoensis. The sequence goes on along the minus strand of JAMPIV010018873.1, from coordinate 217,543 downwards.
TCGTAGTGACGCTTCATCCACTGGGATTGGAGCGGCACTAATGCAAGAGTACTCTGGAACTCTGCATCCTGTAATGTACATATCCAGAAAACTTAATGCTGCAGAAAGGAATTACTCGGTTTTAGACCGGGAATTATTGGCGATGGTTTGGTCAATTCTCAAACTTCAAAGATTCCTTCTTGGTGCACATTTCATAGTGGAAACTGACCAGAAAGCTCTTACTGCTATCCAAAGTAAGAACTTGAAGAGCTCGAGATCAACTCGATACGCGATCGCTCTTCAACCTTTTCATTTTTCGGTACGAGCTATCCGTGGTTCAGAAAATGTGATGGCGGACATTCTGTCGAGATGCCCACATAATGCCACTTAACTGTTAAATATTGGACTTTCCTAACATGTATAACTTTACATCAGTTATTCTTTTTCTTCTATATCAAAATGTGTACACATTTGTAATATATGATTTGGTGATTGTATAAATACTTAGCGGTTCACTTATTTTGATTCACTGCTAATTCTTTGATGATGTTTCTTTTGCCAATCGTGAACTTATGATACCTAATATGAAATGATTATTGAAATTATTGTATACATTGTGTCATTGCCAATATGGTAGTAGGCATTGGTGGCAACTCCCTGGAAATGTTTACACTTAGAGAAATACATTCTCTAAGTTGTTGAGATATATATTCTCATTCTTTGCCTTAATCTGGCTTTATAAATTCTTGATACTTCTCATCTGCGCATCATATGTGCGTTGGGGGGCCTATTTTATGTGGCTCTCAGAGAGAGAAAAAAAAAGTTTCATTTTTTTTCCCCGGGGGTTGCGGTAGTCTGTTGCGTACATATTTTTTATATGTCGCACAGATTACAGTTGATACGATTACAAATAAAAATGTAACTATCTGTTTGATAAAAGGATATTTATTTATGAACTTACAACTTTTAAGAAAGGGGAATAACTCAGAATAGTAAATGTGTATTTTATTCTTTGAGTGATCGGTTCCTGTTTTGTTTCCGTGGATTGAACAAGCGGAGGAATCTAGATTTTATATTATAGCTGGAAACAGATTGTTCTCGCTTAAGGTTTTGCAGGAATATTGAAAGTCCGAATCTAGGTTTACTGTTTGTCTGTTTGAGACGATTCCGTCTTATATCATGTTATCTTTGTGTGTCTGGGCTGGATTATTTGTTCTTACACTCTGAGCGGATGAAGATAAGGGAGTGTGTTCTTCGGTTATGGAGTCTGGCGGGACGCCAATGTCGAGCGGTCCAAAGTTTTGTGATCTCAAGTTATCATGGGGAAGAAGATTGTGTCTTCTAGGACTGTTTTAGTCTATGTGTTCCCCAGTATTGTTTCTATTACGCCAGAAAAGTGTTTTTGTGCTTGCTATTGATTCTTGGCCAAGGTAAACGTACTTTTACTGACTTCGTTCCTAGGCTTACGATGGGTTATGTTTAGGCCTACATGAATCTACTTATGTTCAGATGTCAGAACGACATATCGTTTAGCAGCACTAAGAATGTTTCTACACAGCAATTATGAGGACAGATAATGCTGATATTGGTGGAAACTTTGATATCCTTATGAAGTGAATCTTTCTAGAAGTTTTGTCATCTCACCGTTGTGTGAGCGATGTTAAGGACCAAGGAAGCCATCTTGGAATCCGAATTATTGTCAATCATTCATCAGAGAACAGGGTTTCCCTTACTACCCGATAATGATCCAGAGATCACAGTTATGAAAGAAAGATCTATTATGGGAGATTTAGCATTTACTCCGAAGATATGTGCTGAATGCTATTTGAAAGAATCTACGCTAGAGTACAAGCTACACTCATGCTAAGAGAGATTCTGTACAAGAGTCACTATGAACATTATGTATAAACTGACGTGATCTGTCAGTACAACCTGATATATATATATATATATATATATATATATATATATATATATATATATATATATATATATATATATATATATATATATGGACTAACTATAGAACTCTGAATGCTTGTCTACAAATGTTCCAGTATGAGGTTATCCAGCATGTATGCTAACTTAAGATGATACACCATTGATCAACACCATGCTGTTTATGTCGTCATGTGTTCCTGTAACCATACACGTACTGTTCCAGTGTGCGTCTCATTAAATATTATAAAAAGAACACAGTAGTTCCAGTAATCCTTGACTTCTACATGTGAGAGTATGAATATATTGTTACCAAGTTGTCAACTCTTCAGAACCATTCTACCATTCGCGTACAATGTACTCTCACTTCAATGTTTACACTACCCTGTGTAGGTCGAGTTGACCTGTGTCTGTCTTCACGGTGACAGCACCTCTTTGAATACAACAGTACTACCAGCCATCATACTTTACAGTGAGGTTCTATACACCACACTCGATTCTTTACAGTGGTGTACTACAGGTGGAGTCGCAAACAACAAATCTTTACAGCGGTGGCCACTATATCCATTACAAGAGACTGTAGTAAGAGAGATATTTTTTACAACTTTCTTTTTCGCTTGTTGAATAGTTTTGCTCCGCTTTGTTTAACTTGCGGCTAGCATAAGCGACTGGGTTCAGCTCTCCCTCTGGTGACGATGATTTCTGCAACAACGTAGCCCCCAGGCCCACATTGCTTGCGTCACTTCTCACCACAAATTCCTGACTCAAATCAGGTAATTTCAAGATAGGCTTGCTTGTAAGTTTTTACTTTAACTCTTGGCAGGCTGATTCACATTGGGCTGACCAAACAATTCTATCAGGATTTCCCTTGCGGGTTAAATCCGTCAGATGAGCACAAATAGAGTTAAAATTTTTGATATATTTCTGATAGAATCCACATAACGACACGAAAGATCTCACGTCTTTCTTTGTTTGTGGCCTATGTGCTCTCTGCAATTTTTTAAGGTTCTTGGGGTCAGGGGTCATACTACCCTGAAACACAGTATGTCCCAAGAACTCCAACTCTTTACAACCAATACAACATTTTGTTGGTCTAGCCGTCAAATTAGCCTCCCTTAGTCTATCGAACAGCATAGTCAAAGAGTTAATGTGTTCCTCAAATGTTTCTGTAGCAATGAGGATATCATCCATAAAGTTTGTGATGCATGGGTTGTTTAGTGGATCCAACAATTTTCGCATCATCCTAGAAAATACACTCGGAGCATTTTTCAACCCAAAAGGTAACATGTTGAATTCGTAATGTCCTTCCGAAGTGCTAAACGCCAAATAAGGTCTGACCTCAGGCTTCACTGGAATCTGATAATAGCCTTTGCTCAGATCCACCTTCGAAAAATATTTTGCCTTGTTTAGCCTGGCAAATAATTGATTTGTGTCAGGTAATGGATCCACCTGATTCTCTGTGACAGCATTCAGTTTCCTGTAATCTATACACAGACGATGTTCTCCAGAGGGTTTTCTCAGCAAAACCACACTGGAACTATATGGAGATTCGCTATGAGAAATAATTCCTTCTTTTAATAGGTACTCAATCTCCTCTTTCAAAGCTTTCTCCTTGGCAAACGGGATCGTATAGGCTCTCATACAGATCGGTGTTGGGTCTACTAGTTTCATGTCATATTCTAACAAATTCGTGTGACCCGGTTTGTCTGTTAACACGTCTGTATGCTCAGTCAGAACCTTTTGAACCTGTTCCCTCTGTTTTTTCGTCAAGTGTTTACTGACTTTTACATGTGCCAGTGTCTCACATGTTTTCAAGGGATACTCATGGGATGTGAGCGGTTCATTCTTCATCCCTGTTGCTATCGACAAGGACATTAAATGTGTTCCTTCCTGGATTTCCCTGTCCAGATATTTCTTTAGAAGGTTCACATGATATACTTTCTCTTTCCCTTTCTTGTCGATTTTATAATTTGTTCTAGACACCTTCTCTAGAACAGTATATGGACCTTGCCATCCAATTTGTAGTTTGTTATGGCTGCCGGGCAGTAGAAGAAGCACATTCTCTCCCACAAATAATTCTATATCCTTAGCTTTCTTATTAAAATAGGCAGCATGTTTTTTCCTGGCTTGTCTGAGATTATCATTTGCAAGTTTCCAGCCAGTTTTAAGACGAGTGGTCAGGTCGTTCACATATTGGTATGATGAGGTAACAGTCTCTTCTGCCTTCTCATCTGTCCAGGTCCTTAACAATTTACATATATACTTTTAATTTTACATACTTATTTTCCATGGCACCTGTCAGGTCCTTTACATTAGAAGCCTTATAGTGAGGACTTTTCTTCCTAGAATCATCACACACAAATCGTCCACTACCTATTCGTTTCCTGGGGTTTTCTCCCCACTTTAAGTTCATTGTGAGAGATCTTCGCTCTCTTTTCGTTTCCTCCAGTTTATATAATTCTGACCGATGGATTGTCAGCTTAGTCTGGGGTAAAACTACTCTTGGTGCTCGTCGCATGGTGGCCATTCTAATACATTCGAGTGAAGACTGTGTGAAAAGGGGCCTCCCATTCCACTGTGTCTACTTTATTACAATTATTTTTATTTCCAGGCCTAAGTTTGCCCCGTGGCGTGTCTAGGTCCTGTTCAATTTTCCCACTTGTGGGTGTTCCCTCATGAAATACTGTAAATTTTCGTTTCTTCCCACTCTGTAAAGTTGCTTTCACACACACACACTGTAAAGTATCAGTCTGTCTGCTCTGTAAGGAAGAGTGGTGTGTTGTTGAGATCAGGCATGCTCCAGTCTACCCAGCTGTAAATGGGTAACTCACCCTAGTCCTGAGTTAGGGAAGGCAAAGGCTCCAGGGGAAGCAGGCCCTAAACTTGGTCACTTCAGCCGACGCAGGATGGTGTATGTATGAAGTAGAAGTGTAGAGTGTGATTACCGCGAATGGTGTACTGTTCGTGTGCTGACCAATATAACCACTCACACTTGTGTCTACAAGGCACCAATGCAGACTGCTGGAATCTTAGTTTACTCAATTTATTCAGACGTACACACTGGGACATACGAGTACATCATGGTTCGTTGACATATCAATTTGTAGGTATACATAGCAGATCTGAAGTCATGACACATTCAGAAATAATGGGCAGTACATCAAAAGTTCAATGTCATGATACATTATGGCCACATCCCCTATCTGACTAAACGCGTCAGTGAAGGCGGATCGATAAATAACCAAAGTTACTTGACGTCCATAGTTTGTAGTATATATTATGAAACCACGAAAGGGGGTTTCTAGCAAGATTGAGATCTCCCTGTCACTGTCCGATAATAAGATAAATAATCTGTTCTCTTGGCAGTGATCAAAACATATGATGACCGAAATCCAACATGGCTGCCTCCCTGAGTTGTCGTTCACTCATTCATAGGAAGGAGAATATAAGCCAGAGTTAATTTATAATGGTTATATAAATGATTTCATAAATGTTTCCATACAGCTCTACGGTGATCAGGTTAATTTCACGTAGCCATAACCGCTGCAGGAAAATCTGTCATCTTCGTCGATACCAAACACGACACTAGCATAACGAAGCACCAAAAGTCAAGCTAGGCCTAACCGACGAGAGATCATCAAAAATAGGAGCTGGGTTTACCTGGAGTCCGAATCATCTATATACTGACATAAGGAGAGTCTCTAACACAAACTATCGTAGAGACACCATCTCCTTCAGAAGAAAAACCACTTCGTAAGACATTTTTTTCTGACGAAAGGACCAGCTCTTGAAAAACGTACCCCGCCATTTGTAAGCAGTACATCGGAACTCATCACGACTTGTCAAGACAACTCATACTTCCGCTAGCAAGAATCTAGTCCCTCCTACCCATCCAAAATATACAATATAGGACTGATTCTACTTGTACTAATAATATGTAATACATATGAATTCAGGCCATAAACACAATAAGCAAATTAATATATTTTCTGGCCCTAAAAAATAAGTACAAACGCAAGCGCAATATCCTTGCGCTGGATCAATATCCAGAACGATTACTCCTATAATCAAAAGTGTGAATCAAACATGGATTATCTCGCTTTTACCATAAACAGCATTTTCATACACAAATGAATGAATGTCTATATTTTTCCCATATTAAATAGCCATATCGATTTTTGTAAAATGTGCGTCAAAATATGCACGCAACAGATTACCACACCCCTCGGGAAAAAAAAAATGGTACATTTTTTTTTTGAAATACATCTAGGAGCAACATACAATAGGCTCACAACGCACCAATAACAATGCGCAGATGATAAGCATAAGTTTTATGACCTTAGAGAAAGTACTTCTCTAAGTATAAATATTTCCAGAGAGGTGTCACCAACGCATACTACAATATTAGCAATGACACAATTTCCACATTAGTTTATACATAAATTCCATCTAAGATATCTTAACATCATGATCATCAAAGACGAAAAACATTGAAAGATCAGCGGTGAATACATATCAATGAACCGCTAAGTAGTGTTACAATCAATATATGATATATTACATATGTGTACACATTTCAACATAGAAACAACTGTATCAAAGTTGTATAACAGTTATGAATCATGTGGGCATCTAGACAAAATATCTGCCATCACATTTTCTGACCCACGGATAGCTCGCACCGAAAAATGAAATGGCTGTAGAGCAATCGCGTATCGCGTTGATCTCGCGCTCTTCAGATTTTTACTCTGAATAGCCGTAAGAGCTTTCTGGTCAGTTTCCACAATGAAATGCGCGCCCAGAAGAAATCTTTGCAGTTTAAGGATTGACCAAACCATAGCCAATAATTCACGGTCTAGGACCGAGTAATTCTTCTCTGCGGCATTTAATTTCCGAGAAATATACATCACAGGATGCAGAGTTCCAGAGTACTCTTGCATTAGTGCAGCTCCAATCCCGGTGGATGAAGCGTCACTACGAAGAATAAATGTCTTATCCTTAGAAGGCAATACTAGGATAGGTGAAGTAGAAAACATAGTTTTAACCTTATCCAAAGAGGATTGACATTCTTGAGTCCAATGGACTACATTAGGAGACCCTTTCTTTAGCAAGGAAGAAAGAGGTGACATAATGGAGGACAGATTCGGGATGAATCGTCCATAAAATTGTATTAGACCTAAGAGACTTCGTACTTGCTTTTTAGTCTTAGGAATAGAAATGTTAAGTATCTTACTTGTATTATGGTCTTCTGTTTTTAGGAACCCATGACCAACACGGTGTCCTAAGAAAGATATTTCGCTAAAACCAATACATGCTTTCGATGGTTTCGCTGTCAGGTTATGCTCGCGTAAGATAGACAATAGTTCATTTATACCATTATAGTGATCGTTCCAAGTATCACTGAAAAGACAGATGTCATCAAGATACGCAATGACATCTGAGCGATGAGATAGGATTCGACGCATCATGCGTACAAATGTAGCAGGGGCGTTCATAAGACCGAAAGGCATGAAATTCCATTGGAATAGACCCCTAGGCGTCGAAAAAGCAGTAAACGGTTTGGCGTGTTCGGATAGTGGAACTTGCCAATATCCCTTAGACAAATCGAGTTTAGTAAAGAAGTGAGAATTCGATAGTCTCGTAAGTAGCTCTTCTAGTAAAGGCATAGGTTCAGCATCGAATTTAGTCACTTGATTCAATTTGCGATAATCCACGCAAAGACGTATGTTATTGTCTTTTTTCCGTACTATAACCATCGGCGAAGAATATGCTGATGTGGATGGTTCAATAATTTTTAACTCTATCATCTCATCTAACTCTTTCTCTACCTGTGCTTGAAAATGTATCGGGATATGATACGGTCTGACTCTTATAGGACTATGGTCAGTAAGAATAATGTCATGTTGAATGACATCAGTTTGACCAGGAATGTCAGTAAGGACATCCTGAAATTGTTCTAACATAGTAGAAACTTGTTTCTGCTCTCCTGGAGATAATTCTGGAGAAATTGCAACATCTTTCCATGATTCATTAGAGTGAAGAGGAATCATTGGAAAAGGTAAATTTACATCCGAGAAACTCGTTTCCTCATCCTGTATTACTGACAGAGATGAGTACTGTCCATGTTGGACTGGAAAATCGTCCGTTGCCTGGAAAACAGGTTGTAAATAATCAGGACGTTCATGGAATTCCGTGAGCATGTTGATGTGGAAGGTTTTACGCTTCCCGTCAATATCGACGATATAGTCAACATCGGAAACTTTTGATATTATATCGTACGGACCTTTCCAAGAAATGAGAAGTCTATTTTCCCTACAAGGTAGCAAGACAAATGCTTTGTCACCTGGACAAAGTTGACGCAAACATCTCTTTTTATTGGCAAATTCCCTTGCCTTCTGTTTCGCAAATTCAGAAGAAGCAGTTGCCAATTTGCATGCTTCAATAATCTTGTGTCTAAGTGCGATGACATATTCATAAGAGGATTTTGTGTCATCGACAATATTATCAGCAGTTATAAGATCATGAAGTAAGGACATAGGACCTCGCGGTTTCGCGCCAAAGACAAGTTCAAAGGGAGAAAATCCTGTATGTTCGTTGGCGACCTCTCTATATGCAAAGAGAGCCGCGGGTAAAACCCTATCCCAATCCTGAGGATGATCTTCTGTTATCTTACCTAGTAGGTTTTTCAGAGTTCTATTCAAACGTTCCACCATCCCATTGGACATAGGATGATAAATACTACTCAGCGATCTCTCTATCTTCAGAGTCGACATTACTTGAGACATGGTATCCGATATGAGTTGGGTACCATGGTCGGATAATATTTCTGCTGGAAACCCCAGACGAGAAAATATTAACCAAAGAGCATCTGCGACATCAGCAGTAGTTATGCTCTTTAGAGGAACAGCCTCCGGCCAACGTGTGCACATATCAACACACGTCAAAATAAATTGGTGTCCTCTAGCAGACTTTATCTTAAATGGACCAATGATGTCTATCGCCATTTTTTGAAATGGCCGAATGGGAATGTCTGCAGCCTGAATAGGTGCATCATGGCGTGGACCTCTGGATTTAATCTCTTGACATACTTTACAAGATCGACAATAGATTCGTATGTCCTTATTCACAGCAGGCCAAAAGAAAGATTGAAGAACTCTAGCTTTAGTACGGGAAAAACCCATATGTCCAGCACACTGCGAATCATGAGCGTGCTGTAAAATTTTAACTCTCATATTTTTAGGCACAAGGATTTGAGAATGAATGGACTTAGCGGAGTCTTGTACCATACGTACAAGTACGCCATTCTTCAACGTAATCCAAGATTTACGATTAGTATCCTTATTCGGATCACCTTTTGTTGCCAGAGTAAAGAATTTCTTTAGAGTAGGATCATCTTCCTGCTGTTTGATAAAGGAATCGTGGGAAATCTCCAAGGGATCATCTTGGATCTGCGCATCATTATCTTCAGAATGTGAAGATTGTGGCATATTGAGAGCTTGAGCCCTAGTGATTACTGCATTAGCAGATTGCATATTAACATTTTCCCAATTAGAAATTTGCTGTGGAGTGCATTCTTTCACTCCATGAATGCGACCGATGATAAGATCAGCGATCGGATTCGGCAAGAGACATGCTTGCACCTCTCCTGTAAAGAAAGGCGTAGCAATATTGATAATGGCAGTGGAGTACTTCTCCAATGTGCCACCAAATGTTACACATTTGACTATATTGCCTGTAGCTCGAGAAGGATTTACGAGTGATTGCCTCACTCCAATGGTAGTGCACCCCGAGTCGAAAAGAATTGATACCGGAGTACCATCTATTAGGCCCCTATTAAAGACAAGAGCACCCCTTCCATTATGCGCAATTGACGCATGGAGAGCGGGAAGTGGGTGACCGCAGCTTAAAGTAGAAACTGTGGTTGGATCGAATAATGTTTTGCATTGCGAACACTCAGATGCTCTAGCAAAATCAAAAGCGGAATTCGCTACACTATTGGAGTCTTTTTTATCATTATTCTGATTATCGGTGTCGTGGAACTCCTGTTGTGCAGAGTTAGCCTGGTAATAAGATTTACCATGTCTTTTGTGTTGTGATCTACCTCGGTTATAATTGTCTCTATAATTATTATTGCCTCTGTTATAACCCCTATTTGGGTTTGAATCATAATATTCATGATCATAATCATCATGCTCATTAAATTGAGTATCCCTGTAATATTGTTTCTTTTGTCTCCATGAAGCACTTGGGTAATTCCCATAGCTACTCCCTTTCCGAGAATTTCTAACATTATGGGCACCCCTCGCGTGTCGAGGACTATCAGCCCGATTCCAGTTCTTCGAAGAAGAACTCTGATTTGAGTGGTTATCTTGGTTTTGATACTTATTCCAATTAACCTTTTTATCAAATTTATTTTTAGCTCCTTGGAATTTGTGTGAGTAATTCTGATTATATTCTGTTGCCGAAGCAACTGGCATACTCTCTTTAATGTTAGAGTTACTAAGAATCATGTCAGGGTGTGCCGTGGCATACTGGTCACAATATTCTTCCATTTGCTTTATTGTACTAGGTTTACGCTCATGTAAGAACTCTAGGAATGATTTATTTACAGAAGACATGACCTTGTCTCTTAGCAATAAATCCGTAAGACCATCAAATGTTTTCTCTGTTTTGGATAATTCAATCCATCTTGAAAGTGTAATTCGTGCTTTTGAGATGAATTCTGAGAATTCTACACCTACCTCAGGTCTCATTGTTTTAAACAAAAGACGATAACCTTCTTCAGACAGCTGATATCTCTTTATCAAAGCTGCCCTAACAGCATCATAATTATCTTTGTCGGCCTCTTCAACAAAATATAACTTACTCAGAGACTCCCCTTTTAGATTTTCAGACAACTGATTCACTGTTAAACTCTTTCTTTGTGTAGTTGTTAACTCATACTGGCTACTAGTTGTTGAATCATGCTTTATTTGCTAAATGATGTGAATGTCCACCAGTGGATAAATGTAGATGTTGGGACTGGTGTAGTAAAGTGTAACGATTGTCAACTCATCAAACCCAGCACAGTTTTGGTCATACAGGTCATCTTGTCCTGGAACGTGATGAGGCTCCGACAAGAATGTGAGTGTAAACAATGAGTGTGTATCTGAATGTCAGTACGCGAATGGTAGAATGATTCGATAGAGTTGACAGGTTGGTAGTACATCACTCATACTCACACTGTTCGAATTCAAGAAGTACTGGAACTACGGTGGTCTTTTTATAACATTTAATGGGACGCACACTTGGACAGTACGTGTATGGTTACAGGAACAAATGTCGACATAGACAGCATAATGTTGATCACAGGAATATCATCTTAAGTTAGCATTCATGCTTGGCAAATATCATAATGGAGCATTCGTAAATAAGCATTCAGCGTTCCATCATGTAAATCATCTGGCTTTACTGACTGGGCACGTCAGACCATAACCAATACATAGGAAGGCTCCTAGACCTAACCTCGTCTAGCGAATATTCCTTCACGTAAAGTTCAATATATATATATTTCATAATATAGGAATCCCAGACATGGGTTCTCACATGTAGCAGTGATCTCTTGGTTCATCGAGCGATAGTACAGGCATCCCTTTTTCTCACTCGATAAATACAAAGTATATGAATTTCAACATGGCTGTTCTCTCTCTCGTGAGCTTCACTCACTATAGAATATAGACCAAAATTAGTCATTCATTAAATGTCCTCATTTCTTCATAGGTTCTCTCATAGAGGTAATTGAATAATATCATACAATCCAGTGCTGATACATAGGAATGTCTTCTTCCTTTGAATGGATATTCTTTTTAAAAGTACCACTGTGCATCTGCTTATCAACAACGATGGCGAAGCCCAAGTTCATAATAAATTGTGGTTTTACCTTTTTATGCGAAATATAACTTTGCCATTCCTTGGCAAAAGAGAATAAACACTGGGGTAAAGTACATACAACATGTCTAAATGATTATCACTTTTCCCCATCCATATATAGATCACTATTTCGGCAAAAAGCCTGCTACAACAAAACTCGGCATCCTCACAGGATGACAGCCATGGATCACACCCTTTGCTAGCGATACTTCCGCTGCATAGCCTTTGACCTTTTCTAGCGACAACCAAATTAGTTCGACTTAGAAATGCAAAGATATCCATATATAAGACAGACTCGTCCTACTCATACAAACACTACGTATAAATTCAGGCCATAGATATACTGAAGCAAGAACAATCTATTCCTACCCAGCCACAGAATAAATCGCAGTAGGCATAGAGTCGTCTGCGGAGTCCGATCGAAGATGACAGAACTATTTTCAAGGGAAGCAACCCAAAAATGACTTCTCCTTAAGCACTTAAAAAGGAAATACTTTGCTTACAAAATATTTGCGAACATAAGAATATAAATGTATTATATTGCAAGATAGTAAAAATTGCCCTTTACAGTCTTACCACACCTCCCGGGAAAAAAAAATAAAATTTTTTTTTTAAAATACATCTAGGAGCACCGTAGAATAGGCTCACAACGCAAGAATACTGCGCAGATGAAAATATCAGGAATAACTATAATTCCTAATATGACTGGTGAGAATATATATCTCAAAATCTGAGAGAAATTGTTTCCCTACGAATAAATGTTTCCAGGAAGGTGTGATGTACGTATAATACAATTCTGGTAATTATACAATGCATACCAAAAATTCACACTATAATCTTAAATTTATGATTTATGAAGAAACAATCATCAAAGAACAGCGGTGAATTAACATCAATAAACCGCTAAGTAGCGATACCATCATTCTATTATTAAATTACAAATGTGTATCTTAGTAAAGAAACAAAAAATAACTGTTGTAAAGTTATACATATTAAAAAGATCCAATATTTAACAGTTAAGTGGCATCATGTGGGCATCTGGACAGAATGTCCGCCATCACATTTTCTGAACCACGGATAGCTCGTACCGAAAAATGAAAAGGTTGAAGAGCGATTGCGTATCGAGTTGATCTCGAGCTCTTCAAGTTCTTACTTTGGATAGCCGTAAGAGCTTTTTGGTCAGTTTCCACTACGAAATGCGCGCCCAGAAGGAATCTTTGGAGTTTGAGAATTGACCAAACCATTGCCAATAATTCACGGTCTAAAACCGAGTAATTCCTTTCTGCAGCATTAAGTTTTCTGGATATATACATTACAGGATGCAGAGTTCCAGAGTACTCTTGCATTAGTGCCGCTCCAATCCCAGTGGATGAAGCGTCACTACGAAGAACAAATGTCTTATCTGTTGTAGGTAACACTAAAATAGGTGGTGATGAAAACATAGTTTTGATCTTCTCTAGTGAAGATTGGCATTCATGAGACCAGTGAACCATGTTAGGCGACCCTTTCTTTAATAGTGTAGAGAGAGGTGCCATGATAGAGGACAGATTCGGAATGAAACGTCCATAAAATTGTATGAGACCTAAAAGACTTCGCACTTGCTTTTTAGTCCTAGGGATAGAGATGTTAAGTATCTTAGTGATATTATGGTCTTCTGTCTTCAAGAAACCGTGACCTACTCGATGGCCTAAGAAAGCAATTTCGCTAAAGCCAATACAAGCTTTAGATGGTTTTGCTGTCAGGTTATACTCACGCAGAGTTGATAATAATTCAACTAACCCTGAATAGTGATCTTCCCAAGTATCGCTGAAAAGACAGATGTCGTCTAGATAAGCAATGACATCTGACCGATACGATAGGATTCGCCGCATCATGCGTACAAATGTAGCTGGTGCGTTCATAAGGCCGAAAGGCATAAAATTCCATTGGAAAAGGCCTCTGGGAGTAGAGAAAGCGGTAAGAGGTTTGGCGCGTTCGGATAATGGAACTTGCCAATATCCTTTAGACAAATCAAGTTTAGTGAAAAAATGCGATTTAGAAAGACGAGTAAGTAACTCTTCTAGTAAAGGCATAGGTTCAGCATCGAACTTCGTAACTTGATTCAATTTGCGATAGTCAACGCAAAGACGTATGTTATTGTCTTTTTTTCGAACAATAACCATCGGCGAAGAATATGCAGAAGTGGATGGTTCGATTATTTGTAAATCTATCATTTCATCCAACTCCTTTTCAACCTGTGTTTGGAAATGTATAGGGATAGGATAAGGCCTAACCCTAATTGGAGTATGTTCAGTTAGAACAATGTCATGCTCAATGACATGAGTTTGTCCAGGGATGTCAGTGAGGACATCCTGAAATGTTTGTAACATAGACGAAACTTGTCGCCGTTCTCCTAGAGACAAATCAGGAGAAACAGTAACGTCTTTCCATGATTCACTAGAATGAAGTGGGATCATTGGAAGCGGGAGATTAACATCCGAAAAACTTGTTTCCTCATCCTGTATTACAGACAGTGATGAGTAATGACCATGTTTGACATGAGAATCGTCCGTTGCCTGGAAAATAGGCTGTAGATAGTCAGGACGTTCATGGAACTCCGTAAGCATATTGATGTGGAAGGTTTTATGCTTCCCGTTAATATCGACGATGTAGTCAACATCTGAAATTTTCGATATTATATCGTACGGACCTTTCCAACTAATAAGGAGTCTATTTTCACGACAAGGTAGCAAAACAAATGCTTTGTCACCAGGACAAAGTTGTCGTAAAGTTCTCTTCTTATTAGCAAATTGTCTTGCCTTCTGCTTAGCAAATTCAGAAGAGGACGTTGCCAATTTGCATGCTTCGATAATCTTTTGTCTCAGCGCGATGACATACTCGTAAGAAGATTTTGTGTCATCGTCAATATTGTCAGCTGTTATAAGATCATGCAGCAAAGACATTGGGCCGCGCGGTCGCGCGCCAAAGACAAGTTCAAAGGGCGAAAACCCTGTATGTTCATTGGGGACCTCTCTGTACGCGAAGAGGGCCGCGGGTAAAACCCTATCCCAATCTTGAGGATGATCCTCAGTTATCTTCCCTAATAAGTTCTTAAGTGTTCTATTTAGTCGCTCGACCATCCCATTGGACATAGGATGATAGATGCTACTCAAAGATCTCTCTATCTGTAGAGTAGACATTACTTGAGACATGGTATCCGATATCAGTTGGGTGCCATGATCTGATAATATTTCTCCGGGGAATCCCAGCCGAGAAAATATAAGCCAAAGAGCATCTGCAATGTCAGCGGTAGTAATGCTCTTTAGAGGGATAGCCTCTGGCCAACGTGTGCACATGTCTACACACGTTAAGATAAACTGATGTCCTCTAGCAGATTTGATCTTGAATGGACCAATGATGTCTATCGCCATTTTCTGGAATGGACGAATAGGAATATCTGCAGCCTGAATAGGCGCAGCATGACGAGGACCTTTGGATTTGACTTCTTGACATACTTTACAGGATCGACAATAGATCCGTATGTCCTTGTTCACAAAAGGCCAAAAGAAAGCCGCAAGAACTCTTGACTTTGTACGGGAAAAACCCATGTGACCAGCACACTGAGAGTCGTGTGCATGTTGTAAGATCTTAACTCTCAAATTCTTGGGTACAAGAATCTGAGAATGACTTGACTTAGTGGAGTCTTGCACCATACGTACAAGTACGCCATTCTTCATTGTAATCCAAGATTTACAATTTGAATCTTTATTCGGATCACCTTTTGTTACAAGAGTGAAGAATTTCTTAAGAGTCGGATCTTCTTCTTGTTGTTTTATAAACGAGTCACGAGAAATTACCAAGGGATCATCTTGGTTATGCACTTCATTATCTTCAACAGATGAAGTTTCAGGCATATTGAGAGCTTGAGCTCTAGTGACTACTGCATTAGCAGATTGCATATTTTGATTTTCCCAAACGGAAATTTGCTCCGGAGTGCATTCTTTGACTCCGTGAATGCGACCGATGATAAGATCAGCGATCGGATCCGGCAAAAGACATGCGTGTACATCTCCTGTGAAGAAAGGAGTAGCAATCCTAATGATAGCGGTAGAGTATTTCTCTATGGTGCCGCCAAATGTTACGCATTTGACTACTTTGCCTGTAGAATGAGAAGGATCTATGAGTGACTGCCTAACCCCAATAGTTGTGCATCCAGAATCAAAAAGTACTGAGACTGGATTGTCATTTACTAAACCTTTGTGTAAGACAAGAGAACCTCTCCCATCATGCGCGATTGACGCAGGAAGAGCGGGAAGAGGATGGCCACAGCTTAAAGTAGACACTGTGGTTGGCTCAAATAATGTTTTGCATTGGGGGCACTGAGATGCTCTCCCAAAATCAAAAGCGGCACATGCCATATTATTAGAGTCATCATTATCTTTATTTTGTTTATAGGCTTCGTGGGACTCTTGCTGTGCAGAGTTCGCCTGGTAATGAGCTTTATGTTTTTTGAATTGTGCTCTACCTCTGTTATTATTGCCTCTGTACTTATCATTGTTTCCACTATTATAACCTCTACTCGGGTTTGAATCATAGCTCCTTTGGTTACTATCATCATATTCATTATAATGAGTATCTCGGTAATTATGATCCTGTTGTCTCCATGAAGGAAAACTTGGATAGTTTCTAGAATGACTTCCTTTGCGAAAGTTCCTGTAATTATGACCACCCCTGAATCGAGGGCTGTCAGCTCTTCTCCAGGTATTCGAAGAAGATCCCTGAAATGATTGGTTACCTTGGTTCTGATAACTGTAATAGTTACCTTTTTTATTAAACCTATTTTGAGGTCCTTGGAATTTGTGAGAGTGATTAGGGTTGTATGGTGTTGCAGAAGCAACTGGCATACCTTCTTTAACCTTACTGTTGCTAATAGCTACGTCCGGATGTGCAGTGACGTATTGGGTACAATACTGTTCCATTTCTTTTAGAGACTTAGGTTTACGCTCATGTAAGAATTCGAGGAAAGGTTTATTTATACTTGACATAATCTTGTCTCTGAGTATCAAGTCCATAAGGGCTTCATAAGTCTTTTCTGTTTTGGATAGCTCAATCCAACGATCAAATGTAAGACGTGTCCTTGCAATGAATTCTGAGAATTCTACACCTGCCTCAGGCACCATTGTCTTAAACAACTTCCGATAACCCTCTTCAGACAACTGATACTTCTTTAATAAGGCTGCCCTAATAACATCATAGTTATCTTTGTCAGCCTCTTCAACCAAACTTAAACTAGTCAGAGAATCACCTTTCAGATTTTCTGATAACTGGTTAGCATATTGTGATTTGTCCACATTATGTGCTCGACACGAGCGTTCAAATCTGTTTAGCCAGAATGTTATGTCATCACTGGAAGGGTTGAACGCTGGTACCTTGACCTTGTAAGTAAAGGGTTTACCATTACCACTAGATGCTTGATTAACATTACTTATGTTTGTTAACTTTAACTTTTCTAACTCAAATGCTAAAAGTTCTTTTTGGTGTTCATGTTCTCTTATTGCTTTTTTTTCTTGAGCTTCAGCTTGTAATTTTCTCTCTTCTGCAGCAGCCTGTAATTTTTTCTCTTCAGCAGCAGCTTCATCTTTTCTTTTCTCTTTTTCCATTTCCATCTGGAATCTTTTTTCATCAGTCTGTATCTGCAATTTCTTTTGTTCATCCTCTCTTTGTAATTTTCTTTCCTCAGCTTCTAATTTCTTTTCTTCAATCAATGCTTTTCTTTCTTCAGCAGCCAATGCTTTGTCATATTGAGCAACTGCCCATTCTTCTAATTGCTGACTAGTCTTATCAAGAGCCCTGCCTTGTGTGATAAAATAATCTAAAGTAGACATCTTGTCTAATAAGATCAGTAATTTGCAAAAGTAAATAAATTCACTTTCTTAGTCTTAATCAAAGACCTTGTATGATAACTTTGTAACCTGTGAAAAATAGTACTTAACTATCCCAATCACTGTGGGAAACAAGCCTTACAAAGGTCTTGTATAAATCCTTATATAATAACAGCTATAAGTTGCTGGTTCACTCTATAATATAAGTGCAGTGCACCAGAAATAGTGTTTTATATCATCAACTGTGTACCTTTAGTAATAGCAATTAACTATCAGTTGATTCTTGTACATCAATTTATATGATCAACTATATTTTAAATAGTGTATGTCGATCAGGCACAAAACAAAACAGTTATACAGAAAAACATGAAAACATTTGCGGAAATGAAATAAATAAAATTGGAAAAACAATAAAAGATAAACCGCAAGAGGATAACAAATACAAATAACGCCACAGTATATAAATATAAATTGAGAATAGAACTGAAAGATAGAATAGGGTAGACCAACAAATTACAAACAAATCAAAACAAACTAAAGAACAGAGGAATATTACAAAAACAACAATGAGTACAGACTTCACAGCTAACACTAATAGCAACAGCTGTCGCAGCAAATTTTCAATGAAGAAAATTGCACCTATAGAAACGCACACATCAGACCCTCTATTACGTGGGATACTCTGCTGTGTGACACCGCCCAACCGAAACAACAACCCGCTGGATACAAACAAATATCACATATAAATAGTTAAACATAAATACATAAATGCATAAATAGTATGGCAATATGATGTAAATAGAGTGTTGCAGAAAGAATGTGTTGGAATGAAGGCTCAGTTACACTGCCTAATAGTACAGTACTGTGGTACTTTATTAAACAAATACTTCTGGTCTAATTATTTTAAATTCAACACAGAAATAGAAGCTCCATCGTTGATTTGAATGATAACAATCAATGTAGGACTTCTCAGTTCAATAACATTTTCTTTCGCAAACACTGTCAAATATTCTCCAGTCCTGATGTGTAATGTTCTATGTTTCAACCAAGCTTGCTGTGTAACACTGTCAGTTGTATGGCAAATGTCCAATGAACCAAATGTCAACAAACCCTGACCTAGTTACTGCATACTCTCGACAGGACAGGTCACGCTGACATCACTGTAGAGTTGTACTGCTGATGTATTTGTGTGTCGTAACAGACCCCAAGGAACGTCTGGTCTCAGTAGTTTACTTCTCAATATGGTCACTGTGCAGGTTGACCCAGGAAGCTGGCACACCAGTTGTTAAAACTCTTTCTTTGTGTAGTTGTTAACTCATACTGGCTACTAGTTGTTGAATCATGCTTTATTTGCTAAATGATGTGAATGTCCACCAGTGGATAAATGTAGATGTTGGGACTGGTGTAGTAAAGTGTAACGATTGTCAACTCATCAAACCCAGCACAGTTTTGGTCATACAGGTCATCTTGTCCTGGAACGTGATGAGGCTCCGACAAGAATGTGAGTGTAAACAATGAGTGTGTATCTGAATGTCAGTACGCGAATGGTAGAATGATTCGATAGAGTTGACAGGTTGGTAGTACATCACTCATACTCACACTGTTCGAATTCAAGAAGTACTGGAACTACGGTGGTCTTTTTATAACATTTAATGGGACGCACACTTGGACAGTACGTGTATGGTTACAGGAACAAATGTCGACATAGACAGCATAATGTTGATCACAGGAATATCATCTTAAGTTAGCATTCATGCTTGGCAAATATCATAATGGAGCATTCGTAAATAAGCATTCAGCGTTCCATCATGTAAATCATCTGGCTTTACTGACTGGGCACGTCAGACCATAACCAATACATAGGAAGGCTCCTAGACCTAACCTCGTCTAGCGAATATTCCTTCACGTAAAGTTCAATATATATATATTTCATAATATAGGAATCCCAGACATGGGTTCTCACATGTAGCAGTGATCTCTTGGTTCATCGAGCGATAGTACAGGCATCCCTTTTTCTCACTCGATAAATACAAAGTATATGAATTTCAACATGGCTGTTCTCTCTCTCGTGAGCTTCACTCACTATAGAATATAGACCAAAATTAGTCATTCATTAAATGTCCTCATTTCTTCATAGGTTCTCTCATAGAGGTAATTGAATAATATCATACAATCCAGTGCTGATACATAGGAATGTCTTCTTCCTTTGAATGGATATTCTTTTTAAAAGTACCACTGTGCATCTGCTTATCAACAACGATGGCGAAGCCCAAGTTCATAATAAATTGTGGTTTTACCTTTTTATGCGAAATATAACTTTGCCATTCCTTGGCAAAAGAGAATAAACACTGGGGTAAAGTACATACAACATGTCTAAATGATTATCACTTTTCCCCATCCATATATAGATCACTATTTCGGCAAAAAGCCTGCTACAACAAAACTCGGCATCCTCACAGGATGACAGCCATGGATCACACCCTTTGCTAGCGATACTTCCGCTGCATAGCCTTTGACCTTTTCTAGCGACAACCAAATTAGTTCGACTTAGAAATGCAAAGATATCCATATATAAGACAGACTCGTCCTACTCATACAAACACTACGTATAAATTCAGGCCATAGATATACTGAAGCAAGAACAATCTATTCCTACCCAGCCACAGAATAAATCGCAGTAGGCCTAGAGTCGTCTGCGGAGTCCGATCGAAGATGACAGAACTATTTTCAAGGGAAGCAACCCAAAAATGACTTCTCCTTAAGCACTTAAAAAGGAAATACTTTGCTTACCAAAATATTTGCGAACATAAGAATATAAATGTATTATATTGCAAGATAGTAAAAATTGCCCTTTACATTCACATACTGTGATTTGTCAACATTATGAGATCGACAAGCCCGTTCAAATCTAGAAAGCCAAAATGTTATGTCATCACTGGTAGGGTTAAACGCTGGTACCTTGACCTTGTACACGAAGGGTTTACCATTACCACCAGATGCCTGATTAACATTACTCATACATGTCAATTTTAATTTCTCTAATTCAAACTCATGTTCTCTTATTGCTTTTCTCTCTTCAGCTTCTCTATCTAATCTTCTCTGTTCTGCAGCAGCTTCTAATTTCTTCTGTTCTGCAGCAGCAGCAACTTCTAGTTTTTTCTGTTCTGCAGCAGCTTCTAATTTTTTCTGTTCTGCAGCAGCTTCTAATTTTTTCTGTTCTGCAGCAGGTTCTAATTTCTTCTGTTCTGCAGCAGCTTCTAATTTCTTCTGTTCTGCATCAAATCTCCTTTCCTCCACTTGCATCTGCAATTTCTTAAGTTCAGCAGCAGTATCAGCTTCTTTTTCTAATCTTTTTTCTTCAGCTATTGCTTTCCTTTCTTCTGCAGCAGCTTTTTTTTCTTCTATTTGAAGTTTTCTCTCCTCAGCCGCAGCTTTTTTTTCTTCAACAGCAGCAGCAGTTTTTTTCTCTTCTGCAGCTAATGCTTTGTCATATTGAGCAACAGCCCATTGTTCTAAGTCTTTTCCAGTCTTATCAAGAGATTTTCCTTGAGCAATGAAATAATCTAATGTAGACATATTGTCTTCTTAAATCAGAAACCTGAAAAAGTAAATAAATTACCCTCTTTCAAGTTAATGGGAGACAAGTCTATACCTTAGACTTAGTCTTAGTCCAAACTTGTATGGTTTATAATAACCAATGATAACTTGAGTACCTGTGGACAACAATAATTGTATCTCAAATACTGTGGGGGACAAGCCTTACAAAGGTCTTGTATACCTCAATGTAATCAAAGATCACTTGAGTACCTGTGGAAAAAAATATTTCCCTTTACCAATCACTTTGGGAGACAAGCCTTACAAAGGTCTTGTATACCTCAATGTAATCAAAGATCACTTGAGTACCTGTAGAAAAAATATTTCCCTTTACCAATCACTTTGGGAGACAAGCCTTACAAAGGTCTTGTACATTTTGTTTTATAACAATAACAATCAGAAAGTACTGATCTGTACTATACTATCAGTGTATACCACTATACGTCATATGTCAACTAAAGACATTACAAATGACAAACAAGAAAAGACAATCTGAAAACATTTGCAGAGATCAAATTAAATCAAATAGGAGAAATGAAAAAAATGATCACAGAAACCGTGATGATAACTGCCATAAGATAACAAGACAAATAACGCCACAGTGTATAAACATAAGGGTGTAAAAAACTGAAATGAAAGAAAAGATGAGACCTACAATTATACAAACAAATCAAACAAAACTAAGGAACACAAAAAATGTTACAAATACAAATATGAAACAGTCGTCACAACTAACCAAATATTTGCAAACTATGTTGCATGCAAATTTCAATTAAGAAATTGCTCCCTATCGAACGCCAGAACAAGACCAATATCACTCGGTATTTCCTGTTCTAGTCACCACCCATCCAGGCCCGCAACATATAAACCCCTACACATATAAACAAATAACATGTAAGCATAAATAGCATATAGCATACAATATCATTTATGTCATGAATGGAATGTGTTGCAGGTATAGTGTTGTAAAGCAGGCACAGTTTATTTTAATACTAATAACTTGCCACTTTATTCAGTAATAGATTTAATTTTAAACTATTACACTGTCAATTTTTCTCTGTTGAGCATCTGAAGAACCAACGATGAACTATGCACTTTATGTTCAGCAACACTGTGATTCTTCCGTACGTTGAGAAATGTCAACAATATTGCTCCAGATATTTTCTACACTTGATACCACTGTCCTGTGTAATACTGTCTGTACAGCGAAAAACTGTCAACAAGCGCTGAAGCTGACATCGACTGTATAGCTGTCCTACTGGTGTTGATGTGTTCAAACAAATGTTCTTTCAGCTGTAAACTGAGATTCTCAACACAAAACTGCGTAAGCTGGACCCAGGAATCTGGCTCGCCACTGTAAATTTTCGTTTCTTCCCACTCTGTAAAGTTGCTTTCACACACACACTGTAAAGTATCAGTCTGTCTGCTCTGTAAGGAAGAGTGGTGTGTTGTTGAGATCAGGCATGCTCCAGTCTACCCAGCTGTAAATGGGTAACTCACCCTAGTCCTGAGTTAGGGAAGGCAAAGGCTCCAGGGGAAGCAGGCCCTAAACTTGGTCACTTCAGCCGACGCAGGATGGTGTATGTATGAAGTAGAAGTGTAGAGTGTGATTACCGCGAATGGTGTACTGTTCGTGTGCTGACCAATATAACCACTCACACTTGTGTCTACAAGGCACCAATGCAGACTGCTGGAATCTTAGTTTACTCAATTTATTCAGACGTACACACTGGGACATACGAGTACATCATGGTTCGTTGACATATCAATTTGTAGGTATACATAGCAGATCTGAAGTCATGACACCTTCAGAAATAATGGGCAGTACATCAAAAGTTCAATGTCATGATACATTATGGCCACATGCCCCTATCTGACTAAACGCGTCAGTGAAGGGCGGATCGATAAATAACCAAAGTTACTTGACGTCCATAGTTTGTAGTATATATTATGAAACCACGAAAGGGGGTTTCTAGCAAGATTGAGATCTCCCTGTCACTGTCCGATAATAAGATAAATAATCTGTTCTCTTGGCAGTGATCAAAACATATGATGACCGAAATCCAACATGGCTGCCTCCCTGAGTTGTCGTTCACTCATTCATAGGAAGGAGAATATAAGCCAGAGTTAATTTATAATGGTTATATAAATGATTTCGTAAATGTTTCCATACAGCTCTACGGTGATCAGGTTAATTTCACGTAGCCATAACCGCTGCAGGAAAATCTGTCATCTTCGTCGATACCAAACACGACACTAGCATAACGAAGCACCAAAAGTCAAGCTAGGCCTAACCGACGAGAGATCATCAAAAATAGGAGCTGGGTTTACCTGGAGTCCGAATCATCTATATACTGACATAAGGAGAGTCTCTAACACAAACTATCGTAGAGACACCATCTCCTTCAGAAGAAAAACCACGTCGTAAGACATTTTTTTCTGACGAAAGGACCAGCTCTTGAAAAACGTACCCCGCCATTTGTAAGCAGTACATCGGAACTCATCACGACTTGTCAAGACAACTCATACTTCCGCTAGCAAGAATCTAGTCCCTCCTACCCATCCAAAATATACAATATAGGACTGATTCTACTTGTACTAATAATATGTAATACATATGAATTCAGGCCATAAACACAATAAGCAAATTAATATATTTTCTGGCCCTAAAAAATAAGTACAAACGCAAGCGCAATATCCTTGCGCTGGATCAATATCCAGAACGATTACTCCTATAATCAAAAGTGTGAATCAAACATGGATTATCTCGCTTTTACCATAAACAGCATTTTCATACACAAATAAATGAATGTCTATATTTTTCCCATATTAAATAGCCATATCGATTTTTGTAAAATGTGCGTCAAAATATGCACGCAACAAATACACCACATGCTTCTACAAAATTCTCAACGATGACCATCATATCTGGCCAATAATATTTTTGAGCTACTTTTTGGCAGATGGTACCTACTTTCTCGTGGTCCCCATCTTTCCCAACATGCCTTATTACCTCTGCCCTATACATTTTAGGAAGAACCAGCTGTCCATGGCCATTTGTTCTAGTCCCAGTCCTATATAATAATTTATTCTTTATGTAAAATTCTCCTTTGCTTGGAGGTGTATGGCAGTTACGCAATTTTTGAAAGCACGGCTTCAGTGACCTATCCTCAGCCTGTGCCTTCCTCATCTCTTCTGGATGAGTATTTATAGGTTCATCTTCTTCCTTTCTGGATTGTGATCGTGTCTTGACGGCTGCCAAGACCACAGGTCTCTTGGGATTCCCCAAGAAGACATAACGACACCCCAATATCAGAGGGTAAATGGTTGCGTCGATCACTGCTGCTCTGATTACTCCTTCCACATAGCGAGTTTTCACCGTTATCCTGGCAATGGGAAGTGTCATAAGTGGTATGTCCTTGGTGGCCCCTTGTATCTCCACTGTTTCTGTGGTATACTGATCTGGGTTCATAAGTGCGCACTCACAACAGAATCAAAATCTAAGCCTGTATCATAGAGACACCTAATGGTAACCCCATTGCAGACTACATCCTCACACACTGGGGGGTGATAAGGTTCCTGCTGTCCAGTAGGTTTGTCCTTTCCTCCGTTGTTCCCCATCTTCATAGCAGCAAATCCAGAAGTTTTCTTATGACAAAATTTGATGTCATGACCTTCCCTCTTACACCATTTGCAATATAATCTACCTTGATGAAAAGGTTTTCTTTCATCATATTTCCTATCATTGAATTGTGGGTTTTTGTTTCTAAAGTCATTGCGTGGCCTATCAAAATAATTGTGCTTACCTTTGTTCCCCTGATCTTTGTTATCAAATCTATTAGAGTTTTGTGGAGCCTTAAAATTGTCAATCTGTTTCTTTTTAGTGCCAGCTACCTCTGCCTGGGCTGCCTGATACCTCTCAGCGACATTAAGTAACTCACCCAGCCTCTCTGCACCTTGTTCCATGAGAAACTTTCTCAAGTCTGGAGCCATGGACTCTCTCAATTGCTCAATAAGGATCATCTCTTTAAGATCTTGGGTTTTCCCCAGAGCAGTCCATTTCTCCAAGTACGTCTCTAAACGTGCAGAGAACTGGTGATAGGTCTCACCCGACAGTAGTTTGGCATTCCTAAACTGTTTCCTGTAAAATTCTCCGTTCTTTTCATACCTTAGCAAAAGAGCCTGCTTTAACATTTCATAATTGTCTTGGTCGTCTTTGCTCATCTTGGCAAACACTTCATAAGAAGTTCCCCTCAGCCCCTGAGATAACTTTAAACTCCACCTTTCCTTCTCCAACCCATAGGTGGTGGCTAAAACCTCAAATCTAGACAAAAATGACTCAATGTCATCGTCCCTCTCAACAAAATGGTCTAAATGGAACCACATAGCTGAAGTTGAGACTCCCTGACTAGCAGTGGCATCGGAGGTAGAAGGGCTGGCACCATTGTCAGGAGCATGGCCTTGCAACTCTAACTCCCTTAGTCGTAACTCGTGCTCCCTTTGTAACCGTTTATCTTCTACTTCCCTCTCTGCAGCCTGTTTTCTTTCCTCGGCTTCCCTTTCTGCAGCCTGTTTTCTAACCTCGGCTTCCCTTTCTGCCTTTTTTCTTCAATTTGGAGCCGCTTTATTTCAGCCTCCCGATCCGCCTCCAATGCCCTAGCCTCTTTGTCAGCCTCAATCTGCAACCGTTTTATTTCTTTCTCAACTTATAATTTTCTTTCAGCCTCTTTTTCTAATCTTTTTTCTTCACGTTCAATAAATTTATCCACCTCTGCAGTGACATACTGAACCAACTCTGGTCCATCCATATTCATCTCTTTTGCAGCCAGCACAGCAGCAGATCTGAACTTTGCTAGGTCGGCCATAATATCAATCTTTAAAATGATCTAATATAATTCTCAAAGCTCTTAATTAACAGAGTACTAACACTAATTAATTAGTTAACCAATCAATTAATTAATTACTGGCTCCCAACAGTCCATCAGCTTTTATTTTCCCTTTTAAATACTTTTATAACTTTTGGGGACACTAGTGCTACAATATTTAAATTTCTAAACACTAACAAGTTCAAATCCCGGAATAAGAGACACAATTTATTGTGGTGGGTTTTGATGTTATGAAATGATGTTGATATTTTTCCTTAATGTACTGAATGAGGCCAGCTGTGAAGGTTCCTGATTCTAACAAATTTAGGGTTGAGTTATCAGGATACCTTTCTGCTACCACCTTATGGCCTCAAGCAGACTTATTCTTGACTAGTATGAATGATAGCTACGTCTAATGTCTAGGGATATGCAAGTGTGTTGTGATGGTACTTTAACAATAATACACAGCCATACAAACAAGTATTAAAGGTCTAAGATTAAAGGAAGTAACACCTTGGATAACTTTGTACAATTAATAATTTTCTGTATGATTTATTTGGTCCTGAACCTAGTATTCTTCTGGTCAGGACTTTAAAAATGAAAAGAATTCAAGATATATACAAAATATAAATTTTAGACCCACATGGACAAGTCTCCAAACAATTACTGTTAAATTATACTAATAGTGTTACTAAAATCTGTCTATAACTGGTTTCTATCACTGGATGGCTGTTTGGGATTTTTTAATCACTCCCAGTCTCTTTACAAACTAATGTCACTGTTCATTTTACTATGGAAATATTTTATTTCTTGGATACAGGGGTATGCTGCTCTTATAGCTGATGTACTGTTAGGGTACCAGATATTTCACTTATCTGGCCCACTGGAACTGTCTGAATTCTTTCTGCTGAATGACCACTGCTCCAAAAGTAATAGGGGGGATACTGGCGACCCCTATCACTACTGGCCTCCAAAACTTCTCAACAGCTTTCACATAAAACTCTGGCACCAGACTAGTGCCAGATAAGACGCAGAATTCAATGGAAAAAAAACACAGGTACGTTGAATAGCAGATTCCAGATGTACTGCTGGCTGGACTGTGATGCCTATACTTTCATATATATTTGCTTTAATAAGGCTAATCACTTTTCACAAAATTCACAACGTCCTGCTCTCGGGATTATCTTCTACAAATGGCGTCAAGCCGTTGAATTTTCTTAATAATATGAAAGGCTTTGGCCAATAAACGAACGACAATTTTGAAATTTGAAATTAAAAGCAAAACATACTTGATTTTTGGACACTAACAAGTTTTTTCCTCTCTCATTCTTAGATCTCTACTGCTAAATATATTTTGTGTTAAGCCATCCCATAATTTTTCTCCCCCTTTTCTGCCCCGTTCTACAACAGACTACTTGTAACATTTTCCTGCCTTTTCCAAGGACGCGTCAAAAAAAAAATCACCGGTTAGTGCAAGTCCAAACGAGCATGTGTTGTTCTGTCTGTACGAACAAATACCGTCTTTTGTCTATAACTTTATTTCTATCTGTCGGATTTTTGATCCGAAAGCATATTACCCATCAGAACAAGACCAGCTCTTAGACTAGCTAACTTTTATAATCATAAACCTAGTAATAAAGAATTCAATATATTTTCCATTTTGGTGTTCGTTGTTTTCTAAGTTTCCACTACTTGAATGTTATAAAAATCGCCTCAGATCTTCCTTTTTCCCGATAGGAAGTAATTATGCGTGTGTGTATATATATATATTTTTCCACAGTGTCTGTGGTTAGAAATGTATTGGACTAGCGGGGTATTTTTAAATTTTCAAACTTGCGACATCGTTTTCGTCACAAGCTAACGGCATGTCACGCACTGTTGGCCCGAGTAGCTAATTCAAACCTCTAACACTTGACAAGCCGGCAGCAGGTGTCCGCTCTCTCAATCTTATGCGTTTGTGTGTTTTATTCTTTCTATCTTTCCTGGAACCAATACGCTAGTAGCTTTTTCAAACTTTTATCGTTAACCCTTGACGGGCGCGTTTTACAGGCTAATACTACCATCGCGGCGATAAGATTTCTCAATATGTTCTATCCTACCTAAATCAATGCGTTTTCTGGCGTGGGAAAGAAGACGCGTTACAACTTTACTAATTTTATTTCTTCTGCTATTATTTTGACTTTAATATATAATTAATTAATGATTTTATCGTTGCATCAATGTACTTCACCACAACCATCATAGCAGATAGATGCCGGAATTGGATTGGTCACATCCTCAGAACAGACCCTGACACTATCAATAGAACTGACATGCTTTGGAATCCAGAAGGAAGGCAAAAGCGAAGCCGGTCAAAAGCTATCTGGCGTTGAAATGTAGGCAGAGATGCAAAGCATGAAAAAGAGGAGGAGCACCACACGGAGGATGGCTGTTGACAGTTTGTTACTCCCCTACAAGACGCAACCAGGCGTGATGGTCACTGATTTCTTTGTAAGTCAGCGGCCAAGGACCAACGAGAGAGAAAGAGAGTTATATCTTGGTAGCAATATGGACACAGTTGAAGGAACAGACACTAATATCAAACATTAAGAATACAAAATGCAAAAAGAGCTTTCACGGCATTGGGAAATACAGTATAAGTATTGAGTACAACGCAAAAATATTTTTTTCAAAATAGGACACACTTTGAGGAAACCTGCTGATTGCATTAAACGAGAGTACTTTTCAGGAATCCTCAGGGCGAGACTGGTAAAGGGAAGTTGAAAACACATGCAGTAGGAAACTGGAAGCTGATAAGGAAGGGATACGAGAGTTTGGAAATAAATGGAATGGATGGTACAGAACAGGAAGACTTGGCATGAATTAATCGAAAGCCTATGCTTCTTTGGGAGCTGAGGGTAATAATGATGATGACGCTTTGATAGTATACTATGACAGATAATTTTCTGACTACATCTTTATGTTAACTTTTCACGTAAAGTGATGTCATTCCTTCGTTCATGTAGGCTACTCTCAACCTTTCTTTCTATTCGGGCTTACAAAAATGTATAGACATCAACTTATGTCCAACATATTTTATTTGTCTTAATTTTTTATCATATATGATCGTCCGATTGGCAGAGTGGCTAGAACATTGACATCATGAGGTAAAGGTACCTGTTCGAAACACGGTCCACTTGTAAATGCATACCTAACTCTGCTCTTGAGTTAGGGCAGGTAAAGGCAGTGAAGAATGGAAATGGTCACCCCCCCCCCCCCCCCTAGGATCTAGGTATAGTGAAGTCTCTAACACTTCACTCACCTACGGCAATTTCTGCTATGGGACACATTAAAAAAAAAATTTTGATCATTTCATTCCGTATTTCTCCAGGTCTTCTTTATTGTATCCATTTTGTTTCTGTTTCCATGATATTAGTTCTACACTTCTATATACATCCACGTTTCATAATCTGAATTTTTTTTCATTTAATTAAACAGAAAGAGAGGAAACAGTACAAATATATAAAATAATAAACACTTACTTTGCGCTGGTCGCAAGCAAGCCAAATATTCCGCCAAAGTACAGACTGCGAAATCTGCAATAAAGTTATGAAACTGGCTGGTAATGTTTGTAGTTTGCATTTATAATCAAAACAGCATGTGGTTAATTTACTAGTTAATAACATTAATTGTTTATCACAATTTATTGAGTTGTTAGTTTTAAGTATTTATCCTGCTTCAAGAATGTTTGCGTCCGGCCGTGTGAAATTACCAGCTTCGTTTTTATTTTTCATGTTTGTTTTTAAACTTAGTTCTCTTTCTTTTCTCTTGTGTTCGATTGTCCCTGATGAAAGCCTTGTGGCCATAACGAGGGTTATTTTTTTGTCGCTTGTCCTAGTAAGACGTATGCCCTTTTTCCCTAAACCCCACCGTAATCCTGCTTTATTGAGTTAACAATATTAATTATTATCCTAAAAACTGAATTAATAACATTAATAACATTATTTGTTCTATTTTACTAAGTTTATAACATTTTAGCTGTAACCCTTGTGCAGTTTTAACTTTTAAATACAGTACATATCTTTAACAGCAGCAGAGAAAAAGAAACAAAATACGCTAAAAAAAAACATAAGGAGAAGTAGGGGCAGCATTAGTAGAAGCAATTGTAGTAGTAGTTGTAGTAGTAGTAGTAGTAGTAGTAGTAGTAGTAGTAACAGTAATATGTATAGTAGTAGCAATAATACGTGTGGTTGTGGTGGTTGTACCAATTATTGTATTACACATACATATAAAATATAGGAAATATTAATTTACTCTATTTACAATGAGTGGACAGGATGGATGAAGCCACTATCACTTATTATTAGTTAAAATGATATGAAAGTCTATGCAGATCATTTCGACAGGAGGCAATCTGATCATCAGAAACATTCCTCCCGTCGAACAAATGTTTCGGTCCTTGTATTGTTCTTGTTGCGCGCTGGTTGTACAGTATATACGCCGGATGCATCCTCTCATAGTTCATCTCTGCTAGTCTTTCGTCTGACGCCAAAATCCAGCAATCTTAGCCTTGATGATTCACTGATTATACTGCCATTCTCTAATAGGCGATTATTGATTATCCTCAGTATCTCTCCCTTATCTATATCCAATGCGCCCACTAGGGGTGCTCTTGACACTAGTCTGTCAGCTCTTTCATTGCCATGTACCCCTGTATGACCAGGACAGTATGTCCAAACAAGTTCCTGAAGATTCAAGGCTTCCATGGAGGTTTTCCATTCATGCCGTAGCAATCCATTATGGACTTTCCAAAGCATGGACTGAGAGTCTGACACAATAACAGCCCTTGTTCATGAAACTTCAGACAACCACCTTAAAGCTGCAATAGCTGCCTCTACCTCCATTCTCATGCTGGAGGTTGTCATGTAAGCCCCCGCTATGTTCAGCGACGATCCTGCACTTCACTTTAGCTAAGAAGCCCCATCCTGATTTTTCACCACAGAATACAGACCCATCAGTGTACACAATTATCCCTGGCATGATCATTTATCAGATCCATTGGCCCAAGTTCTGCCCTCTCTTCCAAGGCTGATGATGACTTGCTGGTTTTCAACCAGTTCTCACCTGACTTACTCCACTCTTCCCCTTGAATGTACTTTCAACTATGGTCACCTGCCTAATAGTTTCTTTATTTTCGCTCTCATGATGTCAGCTATGTTCCCATGCAGGGGTGCCTTTTGTCTATGGTTACTCGCAAGTACGCTTTTGCCTGGGCCATCGCAATATCAGGAACTAATCGACAGCAGTTCAATCATACATAGCATCACCACAATGGGGGTATCTCGTATACAGCGCAAGACTATGAGCATTCCTTCATTTTGAATGTGTTCCAGTAATTCACATTGAGATATTGACAGCATGAATATTCCCAGATCAGACTAAATTACTGACATGACTAGCTGATGATACAGGAGAAATAGTAGGCTCTGCTCCACGTGCACAGCTGTCATTGTTTTTGTTTTTTTAAATCTCGCCTCTTATGTCATTAATTGAAATAATTATTATGTCTTCAAATGACACAATAACTATGTCATCCTATTGGCTACTATGAAAAGAATGCTAGAGACAATCAATGCCACTATACCCAGCAAGCGATGATGATTGGTATACCTACCTCCAGGCATGTGGTAGTCCTTGCAGCCGCATCTGTCGACGATGTATTTAACCAAACAATCCATCTGGCATGCTGGTAAATCATAGCTATAAGTTAGGTTAGAAAAAAAGGTTAGTTGTCCTGTCTCACACGTGTCGTATGGGTAGCCTAGACGATGTTCCTGCACAAATAATATTCATCATTTTATTATACAGACGAGAGTTATGGAACTTGGATTGGCAGTAAGTAGTAAGAGATATATTTTGTAACATCATTACATGTTTCAGTGTCCTAAAGAGGTTTTATCCTTTTCACATCAAAATAAATCTTGTCTGTCTGTCACCCCGTCCGGCCCCCTTCTCCATCTATCAAATTTATGTTTGCCTCTGCCCGTCCTTATGTTCGCCTATGTATCTGTCTGTCTGTCTATCCATATACGTGTCTACCAGTCTGCCCACCGACTTGTCTACCTACCTGCCTACCTATGTATCTACCTACCATATATCTGTCTGTCTGTCTGCTTGTCTGCCTACGTTCATGCACAACTATCGCCTATGTGCCTGCCTGCGTGTCAGTTCATCTGTCTGTCTGCCAGCTTGTCTGTCTGTTTGTCTACTCACCTATGGGCCTCCTCCCGCCGATCTGTCAGTCTGTCTCTTTCTGTCTGTCTATTTGTATATTGTTAAGATTAAAATTCATAACGATTGTCTCGGTATAATTAGGTAGCTCGACAGGGCTCCTTGTTTGTTTATGTTGTACGGAGTCATTTATTAAAACAGGAAGTGACGTCATGCCGATATGGTTTATTTGGCAGACGTGAAACTAAAACTGCAGAGGTGAGGAGATTGTCTGCAAGCCTTCTACCATTGTGTGTCATTGCGAGTGGACGCAGGTGTTTGAGCTCCTGAAAATATATATTGTACATCCCTATGTTATTCCATGACTAATACATCAAGATCTTCTGTGAGGTGTATCTAGTTATCTTCATTTAAAGGGAGTATGGCTTCACAATGTCGAGTGTGAAAATATATTTATCCAAAATGTGGAAAATGAAAAGGACAGCGTTCCAGACATGAACGGACTGCATAAAGTTATATCGACGACTGCATATAATATGCCATTTGTATATTGAACTGAAGTGTATTCAATTTGGGAGCAGCGTGAAGTCTGAATAAAAATGTATACTGTCCACTTCATTGTGGCTCAAATAAGGGTGATTGATGTTGGCTTGTTTCGGTGTCTGATACGTTTGCTACCCTAGAAGTGAACGTGGCCTACAGGAACCATCCTGTCACTAAATATTAACATTATCAAGATAAAAGACACGTAACATATATCCACCTATGAGCCTCCTACCGCTGATCTGTCAGTCTGTCTCTTTCTGTTTGTCTTTTTGTCTACCTACCTATGAGCCTCCTACCGCTGATCTGTCAGTCTGTCTCTTTCTGTCTGTCTATTTGTATATCCACCTATGAGCCTCCTACCGCTGATCTGTCAGTCTGTCTCTTTCTGTTTGTCTGTTTGTCTACCCACCTATGGGCCTCCTACTGCCGATCTGTCAGTCTGTCTCTTTCTGTCTGTTTGTTTGTCTACCCACCTATGGGCTTCCTACCGCTAATCTGTCAGTCTATCTCTTTCTGTCTGCCTGTCTGGCTCTCTGTCAGTCTGCCCGTCTGTCTGTTTGCAAATCTACCTGTCTGTCTACATCTCGTGACTATAGTTACCTTCTTCAGGTTGAGAGCGACAAATGTATGACTTCCGGCCGCTACAGCTTGCCCAAACTGCTCCACCAAGGGGTACTCCCTCTTCATGTGAACCAAAAAATGAATTCCTGATGCCACATGTGGCCCAGCCATCCTCTCGTACTCCTCAATGTTAAGCGTCAGTTGAAGTCCTTTAGAAAGACCTGGAAGGAGGAAATGCTATGGAGTGGGTAAGTATGCCAAGGAAACTTGATTTGATAAGAACAGTGAACACACAGAGATAACATGTCTATGGTTAGCTTTGCTACATATAACATATTTGTACTTCTTAATTTCTTACGAGTGCCTGCAACTGAAGCCGTTAGGTTGGTTAAGAGGGAAAATTCTGTAATATTTATTTTATGAGATTAGCTGACTTTTAATTTATGATCTAAGGGGAATAATCGATAGAAGGAGAAGAGAGGATCAAGAGTTGTGCTTACATCCCTTGGTTGAGGAATGTTGATGTTTTGATTGTCTGGTTTTGGCATGGCGAGCGAGGGGAGTTATGCACGTGGAATTTATGTCCTTGGGAGTTGTTTGTCAGACAAAGTTGTTCTGGTGTGTTCGAAATTAGTCGTCGTTGTAAATCGACGTTTTAGATTAAATCAGTTGGCTTCTAGATGTGGTAGCGAGTGGAGGTTTTCATCGGGTAATAAGCCAATGTATACTGGTTGCTTCTGCGGTGGCAGAAAAGCTGTACTATCATTCAGACATCCATCTCGATATTTGCCACGTTTGTTATATGACAGTGTTTATTTATTCTGAGAATGAGATGTCAGTGTTACCAAGTGAGAGAAATGTGTGTATTCGAATTATCAAGTATGTTGAGTTTTGCCAAACTATTAATGAACTGTTAGTAAAGTGAACTACAGTAGACAGTCAAGAGCAAAGTGAATTACAGTAGACAGTCAAGAGCAAAGTGAACTACAGTAGACAGTCAAGAGTAAAGTGAATTACAGTAGACAGTCAAGAGTAAAGTGAACTACAGTAGACAGTCAAGAGTAAAGTGAATTACAGTAGACAGCCAAGAGTAAAGTGAGCTAAAGTAGACAGTCAAGAGTAAAGTGAATTACAGTAGACAGTCAAGAGTAAAGTGAGCTACAGTAGACAGTCAAGAGTAAAGTGAATTACAGTAGACAGTCAAGAGTAAAGTGAACTACAGTAGACAGTTAAGGAATTATAGTAGACAGACTAGAGAAAGGACAGCAGAGTTTGGTAAATGTACATCCCTGGCGGTCAGGCCAGTGTCTATATCTAGATACGCCAAATGTTAGGTGCTGTTTACCAGTTAAAGAAAAATCGAGATAAACATTTTTAGTATATAACAGATGGGAACAAGACGTATCAACAAGGGTTCTCAAATAGCTAGGCCAAACAGCCACAGTAGAGCTGTCTGTTAGAAGGAGAGACATAACTGAAGGAATATTGTTAACTATTGTCACGTAGGTCTTTATATCATTAAATTGCCTACATCTTCTTCCTATTCTCTCACCCAAATCCTTTTATTTTATTATCTTTCCGTACTTGTTTTTCCTGTATTTTTCGCATCACTCGGTTGCGAACAATATTTTCTTCAGTATTCTCAAACTTTACCTTGGTTTTTTTTTTCTCATACTGGGATACGTAATTCTATTACTTAGTCGCGCAGGTAGACGAGAATGTGCAAAAAATTCGTTTCGCTGGACATAGAGCAGACTTTTGGTCTACCATTTTTCACCTGACACTCGCGTAAGGTGTCAAACCCGGCATCCTCACAGTGCAGGAACGAGACAGCTGTCTACAGTTAGCAGAAACGCATGAGGTTTTTCGTTAGAAAAACCTGGCGTAGCGTGAAAAATCGTTCCGCACCGCAGACAGGCTGTCTGGGATTTGAAGCTGACACGCGTACATCTCGGTCAGTAGGTGGCAGTTACGACACGCGTTAAGCTGACGCAAATGTTGGGAGTAGGGGAGATAATTTCGCTTGGCGAAATAAGTTGGGGCCCTTTGTCTGATTTTAAGATATTGGCCCGAGTTTGAAACTTTATTTTCATTCTCACTCAGTAACTTCGCAGTAAAGACAGAACTAGCCTTCGTTCGATTTCTAAATAATCTCTGTTAATAGAGATGGCCTTTAGTTTGGTCGAAGTGGTTTAAGTTCTTAGTACTTCTGTGTTTGAGGTAAAATATTATATACTATATTCTAGTATTTTGTGAAGTGATTAAGTGTTAAATCGCCGATTTCATTTTAAACCAGTTCTGTGTGCAGAGTGATCATTTTAATAGTTTGTTATTTTCTTTAGTCGACGAGTTACAGTGGAGAGCAAGATAAATTATAAATGTCTAGCTAAACCCATTCGGCTATTAAATGAATTTAATTTAACTGCTAACTACTCAGTCGAGTATTTTTTTCTAAACTAACTTATAAATGCTAGATGCGACATCAGTGAATATTGACGGAATACGCATGATATTCCTAATTCATGATGATCGAATTTTTTATATAACTTATTTCTCGGGAAGTTTTAAATTATAAGTCAAGCGGTCGGCTTGCTATTTAAAATGTAAGTTATATTGAGTACATAATATGTAAATGATTTATATGTGCTTTTCCTTTTATACAGTGAAATACTGGCGTGACCCAAACTTTACCAGCATTTAATAAGAGTTCACACTTGTGAAGAAATAGACAGTCCTTATTTTGAACCACGTGGGTTTCTCAAGTAACACTGATCTGACAGTGCATATGCAAACAGAAATAGACAGAAATACTATATCCCACTAACGGGTTTTCAAAGACTGTAATGATCAATACTGGGCCTGTGAACCAGATCTTAATTTCTTCCATAAACTCTACGTAAATTTTCTGCCTGGCGGCGAGAATAATTACAATCAATAACATTAACTTTCCGACCTTGTTGACAAGTGAGTGGGGAACTAAGATTTTTCTGTTTGAGAGAAGTTGTCCACCGGTCATCTTCCTAATTAAGGGAAACTTCCTGTTCTGACATTTTGTGCTCGTTTAAGCCTAATTCTTACCTCGGGAGTTAAGTGACATTAACTTTAGTCTGAAATAACTATCGCCTGAAGCAGACGCTCCCCAGATCCATTTTGATGAAACCAACAAACAAATCTGCAGAGCTGGGATCTGTTTCATTAAACGACAGTAACAGATAAAAAGTGTGAGTGTCCAAAATTTGCGCCAGCCGGCGAAACCACAACACGATTGTAAGTATATCAGGGCCCTGATGAAAGAACCGAGTGAAAGTGACGGAAGGATGTTCGTTGTATAATACACTCACTTGTTATATTTGCTTTTTCCTTAGGCGAGATTTGCTGCTTAAGTAACGTGTTCCTTTAGAATAGATACTGCTGTCAAAGTCAGTCTATACCTTCAAAGGGGAACAATATTAGACCCTAACCACATGCATCTATAACTCTTTGGGCCATCATCTGTCATCCTAACGGGGCTGTGGGCTAAACCTAGAGTTAAGATCATAACGGGGCTATCATCCTTGTAGCATGTTCCTTGAATTGTATGACTATTTGTATATGTTTTTTCCTTGATGTAATTTTTGGTGTTGTGAGAAGATTTTTTTTAGATGATAATAATAAAATCTCTCTTGAACTAAATCAGTGCGTTGGTCAGCTCGTTCAAATAATATATATATTCATTGTTATAGATTTCCCACGTCTGTGTGTTTAACTGTCGTCACGTGTATGTGCGTGCCCGTGAGTAGATAGAAATATATGTAATATATATATCTGTGTCTAGACTGTCTGACGCCTTAAAAGCTGTCGTAGAGGATAGGTGAAAGAGAGAAGATTTCCTCGATTTTTTTCAGAGACAGCCTCTATATCACAGTCTATCATCTCACGTGTGGAAATTCTATTTCATTTTTACTAACTCTCACCGTGACTATCACCTATTCTAACCTATTCAGAAGAGACCCACCCCTAGTCTTAATTCTCCTATCTAAAATCTACGACAAATGTGGTCTCGTCCGTTGGATTTTTGAACTTAGAATAGGAAGACGAGTACGACAAGTGTGGACTCGTCTATCTGGATTTTGAATTTAAGATTCTTTATTCTGATATAGAGTAAGAGTGTGATGTCTTGTGAGTTTTGTATCTTTTTAAAACAATTTATCCCCTAGACTAACGATCTGTTTACGGGCGTGCTGACCACACAAACCGATAAGTTTTTTTCCACAGCATTAAGAAGCATTATACATTTGGTTTACAGGTTGATTTTGTCGGAATACATGTTAATTAATGATTTTGTAATACTAAACGCTGGTAAAGTTTTGTGAGTGTATAACATTCACAAGGGTTCTGAAGCAGGAAGGTGTTTGAACTAAAGTTAAGGAGTGCGTTTCGGACTATTTGTCCAGATTAATTGCCTCCCTCACCCTAACTGTCTTCAGGGGTAAACTTGATAGTGGATTAAAATTAAGAGATTATTTTTCTCTTTAATTTTTACAATAATTATTTTGTTTCCACTGTAGCAACTTATTTTTCAGAAGTAATCTTAACTACCATTTAGTTGGCGTAGTCGTGTTTTGCATTAGGTGCTTTATTGCCGATTAATAGCAGCGATAGTTAGATTTTTATTTTTGGAGGAGGTATCCCAGGGTTAAGGATATCATCTTTATTTTTGGAATTTTCTCGTAAGTGGTAGAAACCATTGTATCCTTTTTCCTATTTTCTTTCTCCACTAGTCTCAGTCACTGACTTAATATGGCCGAGAGGGCAAAGTTCAGACAACTCCTCAGGGACGAAGCGAGAGAGGAGGGACTGGAAGGAGAAGAAGCGAAAGCTTTTGTCAGAGACGAACTTGAGAGATACGATGCGGAGAGGAAAGCAGCTGAAGCTAAAGAGGAAAAAGAAGAACTAAGGAAGAAAGAAGAAGCAGCGGAGAGGAAAGAAGCGGAAGACCGGCTATTACA
The DNA here is from genome assembly GCA_024509875.1 of Oreohelix idahoensis. Lineage (NCBI taxonomy): Eukaryota > Metazoa > Mollusca > Gastropoda > Stylommatophora > Oreohelicidae > Oreohelix > Oreohelix idahoensis. Next base: position 179,092 of record JAMPIV010018873.1, on the reverse strand, counting down.
GCAGAAGAAGATGGATGAAGAAATGGAAATTCGTAGGATGCAGCATGAGGAAAGAGAAGGAGAAACAGCATGAGGAAAAAGAGAAGGAGAGACAGCATGAGAAGGAGAGGGAGGAGAGAGAGGAAAGAGAGAAGGAGAGACAACATGAGTTGGCTCTTAAAGCTCTAGAACTTCAAAGTCGTGGTGCTGCCTCTACCTCCAGCAATGGAGAGTTCTCCTCATTCTTCCTTAACTGATCCTTCTAACAGTCAATCTCTTCACCTCACTGCTATGTCTTTTCCGCTAGAATCTTTCCCTTGTCCGAATGAGAAGATTGACACTTGGCTAGAAAAATTTGAGAAAATTGCAACTCTGTACGGTTTAGAGAGGTCGCGTTGGAACATGAAGCTTTCCCAGGCTTTGAAAAGTTCTGCGTATGATGTTTACGCCAAACTGGAAAGCAGCCAACAAGACAACTATGATCTGTTGAAGAAAGCGTTACTGGAGCGCTTTGAAATGAACGCTCGCAAATTTTTGCAACTGTTTCGCAACAGCAGAAAGGAGAATTCTGAATCTTTTCACCAGTTCTCTTCCCGTCTAAAGGGCTATTGGCAAAGTGCCTTGAGCTCTCGCAGCTCCCCTCTACCTATGAAGGTCTTGAGGAATTTGTTTTAACAGAACAAATAAAGAACACTTTGTCTGCTGATACCTGGAGATTTCTAGCTGAGCAGGGGGCAGAAAAACTTGAAGACATCTTAGAGAAGTCTGAGCGTTACCATAATGCGCTGGCTGAACTACCGGCCACAAAGCGGAAACCGACAGAGGAGCATTTTCGAAAAAATAACCTAGAGCAATTTTCTCAGGCTTCTAATCAGAATAACCACAGAGAAACTGGACCTCAAAACCCCCCTCCTGAAAAATCCAAGTTCTACAAGAACAAGTACCCCAACCACCCCAAACAGTCTGATCAACCCGACCGCCCTACATGGCAGCGTGGCCAGAAAGGTCAAGGTGGCAAAGGGAGAACCCCTGAGCACGGGACATATAATCAGACCGAGCATACCGAGCCTAAACGCATCGGATGCTTATTAACAGTCTCGCAAGGCGGAATTATTGACAGTGATTCCCAACCTGTTGGGGATAGACCCTCAACGCAAGGTACTGTTATTTTGAACGGTTCTCAAACTTCTTGCTTATTTGACACGGTGCTTTCTTACGATTGCATTGTTGCCAGAAATCTGGTTAAACCCGGTCAAGAGACAGGAGAGACCGTCAAACTTTGTGGAGTTTTTAAGAGTGAGGCACCTACAGCGCTTCCCATTGCATTGGTGGAGATACACTCTGACTTTGTCAGAGGCGTGATCAAAGCGGCTGTTATGGATGATCCCATCTACCCAGTCATACTTGGCGGGAGATACGTGTGTATTGGGAAACCGGAAGAGCCGATTGTGGCAGCAGTAACTACAAGAGAGCAAACCAAGAAGGAATGGGAGCCTGCGCCAAATTTGTTACCCATGGAACTTAAAGAAGCGCAATACAAGGACCCTACTTTGGCACCCTGCTTTAGGAAACTGCCCATGGCTAAGGAACCCAAACAGCACGGGGACATTTTTTCTAAGGATGGCGTACTTTATCGCAGAACGGGCAAGCCTGACCAAGGTTACAACCAGCTCCTAGTACCGAAACAGTACAGAAGCCAAATCCTAGAAATGGGGCACTCTCTTCCCTTCAGCGGACATATGGGACAGAACGCCACAAACCAAAGTATAACCACTCATTATTGGTGGCCAGGAGTAAACACTGATATTATCAGGTACGTCAAATCCTGTGCCCAGTGCCAACGTGTACCACCCAAGCAACGGACACCCCCAGTCCACATGGGTGAAATGCCAATAATGGGAACACCATTCGAACGGGTTGTGATCGACATTTTAGGGCCTTTCGAAAGGACTAAAAGAAGGAACAGGTTTATCCTGACCTTAGTCGATACATGCACTTTATGGGCAGAAGCTATCCCGCTAACATGCGCAGATGCCAAGCATGTCGCAGAAGCCCTCGTGCAGATTTTCACTCGGTTGGGATTCCCTCAGCAAGTGTTGACGGATAACGGATCCCCATACCGAAACCTGTTGATGGATGAGATCGTTAAGATCTTGAGGACCCAACACATCTACACAAAGCCTTATACTCCGGCCGGAAATGGGCTCGTGGAACGTGCTAATGGAAACCTCAACATGATGCTAAGTAAACTGGCACAAGTGAAACCTGAAGATTGGGATCTTTGTATTCCTGGAGCTTTATTTGGCTACAGAGAATCTCCTCATACTTCCACAGGATTTCCGCCAGCTACACTCTTATTCGGCAGACCCATTAAGGGCCCGCTTGAAGCCTTACTTCAGTCTCTGACAGACGAGAAGGCGGATGAGACAGTTGTCTCAGCAAGTAAATATGTGTCGGTTTTAAAGGAAAGGTTGAAACTAAGGTGGGACCTAGCAACGACTAACTTTAAGCGAGCTCGCACAAAGCACGCTAACCGATACAGGAAAGTCGCGAAAGAGAGAGAATTAGAAGCAGGAGAGAAAGTTTTGGTGTTACTCCCTACCGGAAACAACCAACTGAAGATCGGATGGCAAGGGCCGTTTACCGTCCTGAAAAAGATTTCTAAGGCTAACTACCAGATCTCTATTCAAGGAAAGGAGAAGGTTTTCCATTTAAATCTCTTAAAGAGATACTTGGAAAGACCAGTGCCGACCTCCGACCATCTCCTGACGATCGCCAAAACTGACGAAGATGACGATAGTGGCAGGGAAATTCCACTGCAATCACAGGAAATCTTTGAAAAATGTCAGAAGCGGCGACGCTCTTTCAAGCGCGCATGGGAGACATTCCAGAGGAAGGAAACTTTGGGGAGTAGACTTGAGTAGGAATTGGACAGAGATGGAGGGGGAAGATGAGAGGGAAGAAGACAGACACCCCGAAGCTACGGTTATAGGAAATTTAATTCCATAACGTAGACATGGAGTGCTTCCATATCTTAAAGGGGGGACGTCCTGTCACGTAGGTCTTTATATCATTAAATTGCCTACATCTTCTTCCTATTCTCTCTCCCAAATCCTTAATTCTCCTATCTAAAATCTACGACAACTATTGTCACATCATTGAGTTGTACCAACCAGCTTATATGGTTCATTTAGAAGGCTGAAGAAAATGGTTGCTGTTGAAAGATTTATGTCAAGATGCAAGTAGCATCTCCTACACCTCTCATGTAAATAAACATCACCATCAACTGTTACAAGTCGTTCTGGTGTTGAGCGTACTACAGTCTGATAGAATAGACAGAGAGAGAGAGAGAGAGAGAGAGAGAGAGAGAGAGTATGATGTTTAAGGTATTGACAAAACAACCGTGGGTCTGCTGTAGGGGTGTGATCTGAACCTAAAATACGATCAACAAGATTTCAAATCATCAACGGCCACACAACATACGACTTCCTGTGTATTATTTATTTATTTGTTATTTTATATAACTAGAAAACCTAGGAATTAAAACGTAATTAATGAAGGAGGTCAAAATTAGACAGCTTAATTATGTTGGCCATGTAAAAAGACATTACACGTAATGAGCTACTGAGTAAACTATTACTAGATCACAAGGAATTTTATATTTGGTCAGGCACCCTAATATAACCGACGGACCTTGTGTCTAGGCTGAACGCAGCCAAAACGAGGCAAAACTGCTATAAAAAAGACACCTTACTGAAGACCATAATAGAAGGAAGATTTGAAGGCAAACGTGCAAGAGCAAGACAGCGCTATAAGTGGGAAGATAACATCAAAAGATGGATAGGATAGAATGCATCAGAGTGCACCATCAAGACAAGAGATAGGAAAGAATGCATCAGAGTGCACCATCAAGACAAGAGATAGGAAAGAATGCATCAGAGTGCACCATCAAGACAAGAGATAGGAAAGAATGCATCAGAGTGCACCATCAAGACAAGAGATAGGAAAGAATGCATCAGAGTGCACCATCAAGACAAGAGATAGGAAAGAATGCATCAGAGTGTACCATCAAGACAAGAGATAGGAAAGAATGCATCAGAGTGTACCATCAAGACAAGAGATAGGAAAGAATGCATCAGAGTCACCATCAAGACAAGAGATAGGAAAGAATGCATCAGAGTGTACCATCAAGACAAGAGATAGGAAAGAATGCATCAGAGTGCACCATCAAGACAAGAGATAGGAAAGAATGCATCAGAGTGCACCATCAAGACAAGAGATAAGAAAGAGTGCATCAGAGTGCACCATCAAGACAAGAGATATGAAAGAATGCATCAGAGTGCACCATCCAGACAAGAGATAGGACAGAGTGCATCAGAGTGCACCATCAAGACAAGAGATAAGAAAGAATGCATCAGAGTGCACCATCAAGACAAGAGATAGGAAAGAATGCATCTGAGTGCACCATCAAGACAAGAGATAAGAAAGAATGCATCAGAGTGCACCATCAAACAAGAGATAGGAAAGAATGCATCAGAGTGCACCATCAAGACAAGATACAGAAGACGTTGGAGATCTAGTGCCGCCGACCTTCATTCTGGAGATGGCAGCTGATGATGATGACATAAATATTGGACTTTCGTCGTAACAGAAGACGTTGGAGATCTAGTGCCGCCGACCTTCATTCTGGAGATGGCAGCTGATGATGATGACATAAATATTGGACTTTCGTCGTAACGATGATGATGATAATAATAATTATTATTATCATTATTATCAGAATGATAATAATAGTAATTGTTATTATGATCAGGTCCGGCCTGAGGTCAATTTAACCTATTTTACACAATCGGGCCCCACGCTCACATCGGCCCCCGCACGAGGGTTCTCATCTCCAGTTATGAAAAAAAAAATAAGGAACGAATATTATCTCAAAATTAGATTTCAGGAAATATGATATCACATTAAAGTAAACATAAAGCAATAGCTATGTTTATTAGCTATGTGTTGATATGAAACGTATTACAACAAAACTATAATCTTCACTCCAGAGGGCCCCATCGGATTGGTCCAAAACAGACTTTTTCCTTCACTGCTCGTATAATGTTTTATTTGTTCCTCACTTAGCTTAGGTTTAACTTTTTTCTCAACCGTTTTTGTTCGTTTTCCCCTGACGAAAAAACGTGTGTCGGAACGTTTGCTATTTCTTTGTCTTTGTCCCAGTAAGTAGTACAGTGCTTATTTTCGTAAGCCCAACCTTTTATCGTTGTCTTACTGCGGTCCTAATTTTCTTAAAATATATTCAACATTTCGTTTAAGATGAGAATGTCAACACTAGAAACAAGGTCAACTTTGCTTTCAACCTTCACTGTCCTTTATAGAATTCTGCAGTAGTTCGTTGCTCAGAAAATGAGATTAGGATGTCTAACATACATCCAGATATCTTCTTCTTCCTCGCTCGTCCTCAAACTTCTACATTAATGACTGTAATAAAGGTTGTGGTCAGCTCAAGGTTCTTAACATTTCCAAACAGTTTTTCGTGGAGAAAAATGGGTTGTTGCTTTATGCTACTCGGTTCACAGCTGTTTGTTGGACAGGAATGCAGCAAATGTTCGGCTGTCGTGTGGCTGGTGCCACGGGTGCAGAGATCTGTTGTACTAATTCTGTACTTGTGGTATAGATGGTACATCAGCCTGTTGTGTCCAGTGCATAAGCGGAAAATGATGACATGGCCTCGCCTAGATAGCTGGCGATAGGCATCATTTTTTATATTGCCTAGGTGCTCTTTTTCCCATTTTGGCGTGAATGTGCCTTTTATGGTGTGATGAAGTCCGAATCCTATCTCGGCCCTCATTCAAAACATTACACCGTACAGAAATTCCGAGAAGTCAAGCAACTAATCAAAACGGCAGCTCGGGTCATGCAATGCTAATAATTTGTAAGGCCTTTTAGTAGGAAGACGAGAAAGTGTAGTTACTGACAATTTTTTGAAAGGCACTGTGCAGTTAATAATGGTATACATTGATAAGGAAGGACTAATTCGATAAGTGGGATCATTAGCTTTAGGCAGAGACCTATTATTTTGCTTGATGTGGTGTAGAGCAGAAATTATTGTGATTTTAAGAAAGCGGAGCATGAACCATGTTGTTCTTATCCCTGTTTAAGCTGCTCCAGTGAAAAGTTGGATTAACCAAGGAAAAGGATAGATATCTCAGTAGATATAGTTTAGTCCTGAGAATAATATAAGCTTTGGATGAAGGAAATCGATTCAGAAATAAAGAAACTACAACGATTTCGGACTTTTCACCCTAGCACAGAATGCCTACTGTTTACACTTTTTCGAGACTGCATCATACTTTGGCCTAGATGCTTTCTGGCACGGGAGATAACTGAGTATAAATAGCGAAAGGTATCGCCAGTCAAGACTTGCCGCAAAATTCAAATCACAGACACGAGCGAAAACGTCTACTACCAGACTACATTGCCATCTGCAGGTGAAAACAGTCTGTAGAACCATTAAAAGCCGGTCTGCATGTGATTGAGGGTAAGAGAAAATGTTATTACATAGGTATATATAATTATATTATTGTTATGTGCCTTAAAGAAGTGGATAAATGTGTATAGAATCGCTGTGTAGTTCGTGGAAGGAATTCAAGTCTGTGTTAACTACATTAAATTGTCAAATGAAAGCAGATGGACGAGTAGATTGTGATGATAGTTTAGGAAAGTATTTTGAAGATGTTAAGCTAGCTGGAATGAACCACCCTATTGGAAAGATGGAAAAGATGAAAGAAATTGTTTTACTGAATAAATTGAGTTGTATCTTAACATTTTCCACAAGGCCTATCTGATTTTAAGGAAGCAAATCGAGGGAAAACAGTAACAAGAGTGTTACTGGAATAGTGTGTTATTAATTGAAAGAATTATATTATTTTTGACTTACTATGATTCTCAGGAGTAACCACATCTTATCTGAACTGTCTTATCCTACCTCCTGACTAGATAAGGAGACAGTGAACGATACTACGTGTGATATGTATTTATTATATTTCAGGTTAAATCCTGCCTTGAAGAGTTACTAATTCTATCGAGCCTAAATCAGCTGGAGGGAGCTCGTGTTGTTTAAAGCCCTTGTGAAATATCAGAGGGTCTTCAACAGTGCCACCTTTAAAATTAGAAGAACTGCAGCTGTGGGATTCTTTCAAGTTACAGTGCTGGGAAAGGCCTAGAAGACTTATTCAAGCTAAGTAGCCTTGTTTGGGGCTACTTGACTTTACAAAACTGTTCCACACCAAAGAAATTAAAACTTTAAGAATATAGAGTCCAAGAACATGGAATATAGATCCTACAATTTTATTACCGACAAAAGAACAGAGAAATGATGAGATATAAGACTATGGTGAAAGAACATAGTAAAAGTCTTTATACTTTGTGATATAATAATATTAACATTGTTCAAGTTCAGCACAGAGGAAAGACAGTTATCATAAAGAATCAAGTAAACAGACGAATATGAACTGTATTAAGTTTCGTGTAACTGTAAATGTAATGTAAATAATTGAAAGTGACACCATTTATATTTTTGAATCAAATTGATTTTATTTACAAATTATCCAACAGAACAAAGAAAGATCTTGTATATAAATAGATTAGAAATTGTACCAACAGTCTTTATTGAATTATTTAAGGTTGGTTCATAGTTCTTGTTGGTTAGTTAATTACCCCTAGCAGAGTCATAGTCTAAGGTTAGTCTGAAGATGGCATCATAGGAACCTAAGATAGTACCTTACCATATCATCTAGGAACTTATATAGCTTGACTATACCTTTGATGTCGATACACCCTTACTCTTTGCAGATAATGGGGTATTTTGTTTAAGACCAGTCTCTTATCTGGCACTATCCTGGTATCATCGGATACATCTATTTGTCCAGGATATTATCATCTTATTATCTTTACCTCTCGCGACATATGGTTGTTTTAGACATTTCATAAGTTATCCCAATATTATTTTGTAGCGCTCTCCCTTCTTTTTGCCCCTTCGTTGCCTGAAATGTTGCAATGGGCTGGTATCCATTAGACGGTGCACTTGTTGAAGCATTTGGCCAGGCTTTGAAGTGAGTTGATCAGATCTTTCAATCCCTTAGAATTATAGCCCTTCCAGATATAAAACCTGACCTAGGGTAGATATGGCTTAGAAACATTGCAGAAATGTCACAGCCAAACTTCAGATCTTCACCAACAGATGTCTCCACTGCATACGTCATCACGAAACATCCCATCCGCACTTCAGGCCTTAATCAACAAGTGTCTCCATCAAGTCCAAATTTCAGGCCTTCACCAATACATTGTGATGCTTAACTGTAGTTTTATTTTCAACTCGCCCCAGTCTTTTTCTCTAGGTAATTATTTGCGCATTTATGAGGAGTTACTGTGGGTTTTAATTTCAATTTTCCCCAGTCCTCTTCTCTCTGTAAGTAATTGCGTTCACGTATCTTATTTTCTTTGTAAAATAATTGCAGTCATTCTATTGTATTAGGCTGAGTAAAAATTTTCCGAAGTCAGAAACACCTACCCGGGTTTAGACGGGGGTGGGGGTGAAAAGCACGACCCAGGTACGTCGAAGCAACGCTTTAACCAATCAAATTTATTTTTGGTAACGCGAGCACTCAGAAAACCTTATCTAACATGACGCAACTAGATGCGCGTGAGCCGTATAACCATGAGTCATGAAATTGTTGCGATTATCATTGGCCGAGGTCAAACGTTTATTAAATTGCAGAAATATTATTGGTTTAGGGCGGCTCCAGAGGAACGCCACGCGATGACGTATGGCGTGGGTTTTAGCGTCGTTTTTCTATGATATATACCAGCGTTGTAGCCATTAGCGGTCTCTCTGATTTCAAAATTTAAGGCCGTGAATGAAAGTCATATATCGTCTGCTCCAAGCGGGAGAAACTCGGTAATTGGGTATGTCCATAACTTAATTAGCGCCATAGATAGTTCGTTTTATAATAGAATCTTAGCACGATAAAGTAAAGTTTTCTTCTGGGAGTTAATTTAAAGTTATTAGACAGAAGTGCCATCAATTGCTATCTTATAGAAATAATATAAATGTAAGTTGTGCATATAAATTTTTCTATGATAAGCTAGTAGTATCTTTGATTTGTGTAGTGGCTTTGAGATATTAACTGCGTGAGGTTAAGCGCTTAGATACACGGGCGCTCTGTAGTATGTCGTAGTAGTTGTGTAAAATCGCAATGTGATTATGATAATTTGCAGTGTAAATACGCTAGCGTAATTGGGTACTTTATTTAATGGTGTATTTAATTATTTATTGTGTGATCAGGAGACAGGGATGTAATTAATATTACTGAATTGGTGTAGCAACTGTGTGTTTATATTGTGTTGATTGATGACTTACCCGGGACAGTTTGTAATATTAAGTAGGGCTTAGGAATTTTACAGGGAGAAGTTTCGCTTCAACATAGGGAATGTTTTGACGCCTGAGGCTAGACTAGCGTAATAGATTAGGTCCGCCTGTGTCTGGGAGTTCACATACCAGACAGAAAGTAAGTGGGAGCGGGGGAAGAGAGAAGTGTGATTGTAAGTTAGTGACCCTGGGTTAGGAAGTTTTGTTTATTGCTGTGCATAGTTGAGGTGGGGAAGAGATAGGCGTAGTTGTGTAGGGGAGCTGTATTGATTAGGGGAGAGGTAGTTATTTAGTTGGTTATATGCCAGGAACGAGTATATGTAGAATTGTTGTACATTCGTTATTTTTTCGTTTACAGCATTTTTTTTCACGGCACACAGGGAGGGGTGCGAATTGCCTTACAGCTTGAGAAGATATTCGGCCTTCTCAGGAGTAGAAGGGTCGAGGCATCGCCAGAGGTAAAAGAGAACTGGTGACGCGGTATTTACCGGCACCAAGTACGTCTGCTCCCGTAAAAGATAGCAGTTCTCATGCAGTGAAGCCTCATGCTTCAGCGGGAACGGGTGCATCTTTAAAATCCAGAGCTCTTAGCTCGTTATACCACTTCAAAGAGGCGCATGGCCTGAAGGTTGGTTTTTTGTGTAAATTCAGCCATAATAAAGCCGACGGCCCGAAACCCGAAGAGGGGTAACAGGGCAGTTGAATTAAGTTTCGTCAGCAGCGAAGCCTATACTTCCCAATTCAAGTACCTAATGCTTGATATCAAAGTCATCAGTTGAAGTAGTCAGGAACAGGAGAAAGGGTCAACATTCCTTTTCAGAATGCAAATTGAGAGGAGGGGCTTAACGGAGACGCCACTCAGCTGGAGACAGAAGTTATAGAGGCAGTTAGAAAGTGGTGTTAGGAAGCCTCTGATTTTGCACTGAAGAAGTCCGGTAGTGGACCAGTGCTTGTGATTAGCTGTGTAGACATTAGAGAGTCATTCACATTGGTGTAGACAGTTAGTTACGTCTGCAGCTGGACAGTGGTGTTAGATTTATAATTTATAGTAGGATATTTAGGAGTGGTAGCTCGTACTTAGAGACCCCACCAAGTACAGTGTGTTTAATCCTTAATTCATTTTCTTCCATGCAGGTTGCAAGAGAGGGTGAAAGTGGTGGGTTATAGTGTACGACCTCGCACGTTATTTATTTTACTGTGTTATCTGACTTTGTTGTATAATAAACTATAAACTGTATACTGGATCAGCTCTATGGCTATACTGTACGTATATGTTGTCTGTATAGTTGTGGCTGTGGACTTTTTAGTGAAACTTATCTCCTTTATGGTAGTCAGAGGTGGTGAGTCTTTAGCTATTAAATACGTCAGAAGTGGCGAGGGAGAGTCAATCTCGGTTCTCCCCCTCGAAGGTAATAGTCTCATCCTTCCACAGTCACTGTCATTCTCATCAAAATCTATCTTCTCAGACTTTCTCATACTAGTGTCTTGTCTATACACTCAGACAAAACTCTATACTTAAATCCACTTCGTGACATACATGTATACATTCCATACTTCATTACGGCCAGCCTTCGGACTTTCACTCACAAATGTCTGCATTGTATACTTCATCACGTCCCAATTTCAGACCTTCACCAACAAGTGTCTCCATTGCATACTTCATCACATCCAAATTTCAGACCTTCACCAACAAATGTCTCCATTACATACATCACGGCCAAATTTCAGACCTTCACCAACAAAAGCTTCCATTGCATACATCATTGCCAAATTTAACACCTTCACCAACAAATGTCTCCGTTGCATACATCACGGCCAAATTTAACACCTTCACCAATAAATTTATTAATTGCATACTTCATTACGGCCAGATTTCGGACTTTCACCAACAAATGTCTCCACTGCATACGTCACCACGTCCAAACTTCAGACCTTCATCAGCAAATGTCTCCACTGCATACTTCGTCACGACAAAACCTCAAACCAGTTAAAAAAAAATTTACATTGCTTGCTTTATAACATCTAAACCCTAGTGTTCCGCTATAGGTCGCTAGGGGTTCCGCTAGAGGTCGCTAGGGGTTCCGCGACAGATCGCGATTGAAAATAAATAAATATACGTCGTTTTTTTGGGTTTTTTTTTTTTGGTGCTCGCAATAGTGGGCAGTGACCGAGCAGCTCCCCGTGGAAGTCAGCAATAGAACAGTGTTCACTCTTGCACATACCATATTTCATTAGCATCTTGTAGAGTATGAATTTGTGACAAGACTTTTAGGCCTACTTGGATAAGGTGAAAAAAAAAATTAAAGTAGGAAATTTAAAAGAGGAAAAACTGAAGTTTTTACTGCTTACACAACTGGCTTGCATTAGAGTTTATATTCTTTATGGGCAGGGGGAACCACACACAAAGAATAGACTAATAAGCTGGCCAAAATAAACAGATCCACAGAAGAAAAAAAACATTCTCTACTCAAAAGAGCACTGGCAATTTTTACTGGATTATTGTATTAACAACTTACTGATCACGCTTAGGTACCATGAGCTGTAGATATAATAATTTTTATACAGTGGTTCCCTGAGACCTGAACATTATTTCAAGGGTTCTTCCAAGATTAAAAAAAAGCTGAGAAAGGGTGATTTAAACTATCAGATTTTCAACAACTAAACTGCAAACGAACATATAGACAAGCTGGTTGAGAGCTGCAGAGGACTCACTAATATGATGAGATACCTAAAAGGCGTTGGATGGGGAGCAAGCATCAAGTCACTTCTCATGTTCTACAGGTCATTTTTAAGGGGGAAAATGGATTATGCAAGCATAGTATATGACTCTGCAGCTCACAGCAATAAGAAAAAATTGGACAAAATACAGCACCAAGCACTATGTACAATAGGTGGAGCATCAAGATCAACATCACTTGAAGCACTAGAGGTAGCACTAGGAATAATACCTCTCAAGCTAAGAAGAAAAGAACTTAGACTGAATTTTATGGGCAAAGTCCTAATTGACAAAAACCACCCAGCCCATGCAATGTTTGTGAAGAATTTCCCTATGACCTGGGATACCCCTCTGGAACCCACAAGATACCCAATAGGATGGAAGTGCATGGAGGAAATAGAAGAAAACAGTATAACAAATGCAATAAAATGTAGTAATAAATACACACCAGTGATTCCTCCTTGGAAGTTCAAGAAACCAAACATTGACTCTCATCTTTCAGTTATAATAAATAAAAAAGCTGAAAAAAAACGACATTAAAGTCATAGCCAGAGAATATATAGAACAGATAACTAAGGGTAGCTTGAAAGTATACACTGATAGATCTAAGATAGAAAATGAAGAACTTGGAATAGGAATACACATACCAGCCTGGAAGCTAAAGAAAAGTTTTAGTTTAACTGAAAACGCATCAATATTCACGGCAGAAATGGTGGCAATAGTAAAAGCACTTGAAATAATTACTGACAAGCGCCCACCCCCCTCCCAAAAAAAAGCTAACAATCCTAACTGACTCACTGTCAGCTTTTCAAGCACTAAGAAACCCACATGAATGTAGCCGACCAGACATAGCAGAAGAAGTGTTGCAACTTAGTACACACCTAAATAATAGGGGCTGCGCAGTATTATTAGCATGGATGCCCTCTCACGTGGGAATAGAAGGGAACGAGGTGGCAGACAGGGAAGCAAAAACAGGAAGAAGCAGCCCAAACCATATAAACTCAGGTTTAGGCACAACAGAGATCAAAAGTATAATTAGAATATTATAATAAAGCAATGGAAAGAAATCTGGAAAGAGAGCCAGAAAGGCAGACATGTCTATAAACTGCTAAAAGATACAACCCGGACATGTCAGATATCTAGAGAACCAAAAATACCATGCAACAGAAAACTGATTAGACGTCAACTAGGAACAGGTTATTTCATGGCAGAGGAACCTTACTGTGCAACATGTCTGAAGAAAAACACCATAGCACATTATGTGTTAACATGCAAAAAAATACGAACAGCACAGAAAACCACTAATGGAATACTTGAGAACCCAAAACTCGACATCACTGTCACTGGAAAATGTACTGAAAGTTGACCTACCCTGGGAGCTACACAACATAATAAAATTTCATATTACCAAAACAAGAACCATCATATAACAACTAGAACAAATTAGACAGACAAACAAAAACAAAAAAACCAAAAAAAAAAAAACCAAAAAGTCCATTCAATATCAGTAGAAGAATTAAATAAATTTAAAAAAATAAAATAAAAAAAAAAAACAAACAAAAACCACCAATCCAAAACCAACAAAAGCCCAGCAGATAAAAAGACGTCAATAGCGAGAGAGAGCAATATGGTATCATGGAAGAAGATACATTACAAACACCATAGACATTAAAACATTGACACAACAAACGGCAGATAAATTACAGCCTGGAAAAGCCAACATACACGAAAGACAACAAAGTAATACACTATATGGAATTATGAACACTATATACCCAAATTATAACTCCCATGGGGTTGAACCGGGTATCCATTGCACACAAAAAACACCAGTTTTCAAGTGCGGGGTTCAAAAACCAAACCAAATCAGATTTTCACCAACAAATATCTCCATTCCAAACTTCGTATCAGATGGTCAGAAGTAAAAGCAAATAGCAAACTTACGTGTCGAAGAAAACTATAAAACAACAAAAAACAGCAGGGGTAATAGAGATGTCGTGGTGATGAGTAGGGCAATGCACAGAAGAAACAACCTACCAATATAACTAGGCATTCATTTGACTGGAAATCACATGACAAAAGAAAACTGGGGATGCACAAAACAACGTTGAGGAACTGCAGGAGAAGAAGTCAATGAGCGTCACCTGACAAAGACAGCTTGAAACAGAAATCGATGGCAAGCGACGGCTTGCAGCACCATGTTTTACGGGAAGCAGTAAAGATATCACGGTACCAAAATTCACGGTATCGACACGCTCCAGTCTTCTTCTTCTTCAAGTACCGTGCCTCGTGGCTTAAGAGATCATGTCTCCACAACTTCCTGTCTACAGTCCAATTTATCCAGTCTACCCTGCTGTAAATATGTACCTGACTCTGCTCTTTGAGTTAGGGAAGGAAGAGGCAGCAAGGAAGGGAACTGGTTACACCACCTCTCGATGCTGGACCTAGTATGGGTAAGTCTCTAACACTTCACTCCCCTAAGGCAGTATCTGCATTGGGACTACTTTTGCCTTTTAGTAAAGATATATCTTTAGGGAGAGGTGAAGGCAAACGTGCAAAGGGAAGACAGCGCTATAAGTGGGAAGATAACATTAAGAGATGGACAGGAAAGAGTCCATCAGAGTGCACCACCAAGACAAGAGACAGAAGACGTTGGAGATCCATTACAGCCAAACCTTCGTTGTGGAGATGGCAGCTGATGATGAAAGATATATGATAGTCATTCAAAAAATAAGCACCACAGCCCTCAAGCACAGCGTTACGAAAACCATACCTGGAGTTTGAATTCTCAGTTCCCTGCTACTACCTGGCCCATTGAACGTGAAACACAAACCATGATCTGTGGCAATGGTGGTGAAATTATCCAGACCGCATTCCTCTTCTCCAAATTTACATCTGCCGATAAATTTAACTATAGTTGTAAATAATAACTTAAACTATGGCTGTAAACAAGAACTTTAACAGTAGCTGTAAATAGTTTAACAACAGTTGTAAATAATAAATGTAACATAGTTGTAAATAATAA
Source organism: Oreohelix idahoensis (assembly GCA_024509875.1). Taxonomy (NCBI): domain Eukaryota; kingdom Metazoa; phylum Mollusca; class Gastropoda; order Stylommatophora; family Oreohelicidae; genus Oreohelix; species Oreohelix idahoensis. The sequence continues at coordinate 163,939 of JAMPIV010018873.1, read as the reverse complement.
CTTTAACAATAGTTATAAATAATAATTTTTATAATAGTTGTAAATAATAATTTTTATAATAGTTGTAAATAATAAATTTAACAATAGTTGTAAATAAAAATTTTTACAATCGTTATAAATAATAAATTTAACAATAGTTATACATAATAACTTTATCAATAGTTGTAAATAATAAATGTAACAATAGTTGTAAATAATAAATGTAACATAGTTGTAAATAATAATTTAACAATAGTAATAAATAATAATTTTAACAATAGTTGTAAATAATAACTAACACTAGTTGTTAACAATAGTTGTAAATAATAAATTAACAATAGTTGTGAATAATAAATTTAACAATAGTTGTAAATAATAAATTTAACAATAGTTATAAATAATAACTTTAACAATAGTTGTAAATAATAAATTTAACAATAGTTGCAAATAACAAATTTAGCATTTGTTGTAAATAACAAACAGTTCAATCTGCATAACTTTGTAGTAATTATTAAAGAGAGCAAATACTAAGTCTTACTATGATGATAAGTCTTGAGAAAACAAAAATATCCTAGACTTGATGAATGTGTTATAAATAGAGAATGGTATTGGTATTGTATTCGATATTTTGTGGGTCCTCACTGTGGCCATTACTGCTGATTTTATCTATCATCATCGACATAATCAAAACTCTTCGGATTCGTCATCGTCTTCATCATCATCGTCATCGTCTTCATCATCATCGTCAGCATCATCATCGATATCGTTATCATCATCATCGTCTTCATCATCATCATTATCATCATCATCATCATCATCATCATCATCATCATCATCATCATCATCATCATCATCATCATCATCATCATCATCATCATCATCATCGTCTTCATCATCGTCTTTATCATCGTCATCGTCTTCATCATCATCATCGTCGTCATCGTCTTCATCATCATCATCATCATCACCGTCTTCATCATCAAAATACTCAGGTTCCTTAAAGAGCAAGGGCCACCAATGTAGTTAGCCCCCCTTGCAGGAACCAGCACACAAGTACTTCAGTGAACTCTTACAGCGATGCGTTCTGTAGCAATATGTTTTACATGATAAGGTTGCCAGCTCTACGCACATAGTAGTCTCTAATGGATTGCTTGAGATATTAGTGTTTCTGGTTTTTTTAAATCTCCTCGGAGATCTTAAAAATACCTCATGGAGCACTAGTAAACACGTGCTCCTTTATGCCCACCCCCATGATCGGGAACCACCAGCGTTGCCACTCTGAATGTTGAAAAAAAAAACAACCTAGATCTAGGTGAATCCACTTAAGAGTGGCAACGCTGGGTACTACAGCTATTTTCATGGACCAGGTTTTTAGAAATGTAGTTTCTTAAACATCAGTAGTAGTTTGTGTAAACTTCAATAGCTTGGCTTCTCATACTTTTTTAGTAGCCAGATTTTTCACTCATCTTAACGTAAACTGCCATACTTTAGTAACGTACATTCTCATACATCTGTATAATAAATTATCATACGTCGCTTGCCTAAATTTCAAGATATATCTGTCATCGAACTTGCCTAAATCAGCAGTCTAGCTTTTCATGCATCCTTAGCCAAAATTCTCATACATCCTTTCCTTCCTTCCTTCCGTTCCTTTTTGCTTCTCATGGAATATAGGGCTACCACAGCAGTAGCCCTCGCAGAGGCAGTTTCTGTAGCAATTTGTTTTTCATAGTGGGATCAGGGTCACCCGCCTCACGCTTAACCTCACTGTGGTCACCTCGTATGACCTGCATGGTGGGGGCAGACGTTCTATTATTTTTTATGTCTACGGGAACAACACGTGGCAAACGTCCCATATATATTTGTAGCTTAAATTCTTTTACATCAGCAGCCTAAATTCTTGTACATTAGATGGCTAAATTTACATACGCAAATTATCTAAATGTCACAAATGTATCAGTATTCTAAGTTCTTTATGTTAATAACCTAGCTTTGCACATATCATTATTCCCGATTCCCATACATTTGCAGCCTCAATCCCTATATATCTTCTTCTTCTTCGTTCACCCTCAGACATCAACATGAATATGTTTAGTGGTCAACCATATGCGCTTTCTCTGTTCCTCATATGTTAGGCACCTTTGAAGCAAATGCATTACTTGCCGGCCATACATCAAGAATGCAAATTTCCTCGCATTCATTTCATATATTCCCTTATATATGTTATTATACGAGTGCCTGAAAACATACCTTTATGTTTGTCTATTTATTTACGGCAATAGCCTAAATTCTGATACATCAGTAGCCTAATTTCCAGTATATCGATAGCCTAGCTTCTCAAACATTAGTTGTCTAATTCCACATGAATGAGTAGGATACGTTCCACCCACAAGCAACTTTACTGCCGCTACAAGGACATGTGAATGATTAGTGCAAGCATCCTGAGGGCCAGCTGTAGTAGTGGCTCCGTTAGGAGCGTAAAGGAAAATCATGATGATGATGACGATAACGATGACGATGGGAATAATCATGATGATAATGATTTGCAGCTTATCTTCATACACAATAGTAAACTTAATTCTCAAAAAACATCAATAACAATTCTTCCTGTATACCTTTTTTTTTTTTTTTAAATAACATTTTGCCTCGTTTTGACGAGGTGCGTCCCGGTCAGCCTAGCCGGTTATATTAGGGCGCATGTCCAAATATAAAAGACCTTCAGGTCTTGAAACATTGTGATGATTACCTGTACACACCTGTTCATCATAGCCCAACTCCCCATACATTAGTTGTCTTTCTTCCCAAACAGTAGCAGCCTGCCTTCCGTACTTCAGTCGCCTGGTTTCTCATACCCAGTAGCCTAACTGTCAGACCCGGTGCCGGCCTCAAAGTATTCGGAGTAGTTCATTCCCCCCCCCCCCCCCCTTTAAAAAAAATATGTTAGGTTTGTTGTATTCTAGTGTTTTAACCATTCATATTAGCAATATTATCGTAGCCCTGCCCAAGACTACACTGTAGTCTTTTATATTTTCGGACAATGTTCACAACAGCATATCTGAAAAGAAAGCCCTTCTTCCCTGGTATCACCAGCATTCCTAATTTAAATTTTAAATTTCAACTTTTGTTGATTATACACTAGAGAAAATGTCGTAGCTTAAAGTTAAATCCTAGACAAAAATATAGATTTGCTCCCTCTCGCTCCCGCGCCCCATGCCTTTAGCGCCCTCGGTCGCTCTGCAATAAGGTCGGCCCTCGCCAAACCTCACAAAATCTAACGTCACTATCCTATCTTCCCTTACCTCATTAACATAGTATCTTTGTGATTTCCCAGCAGGTTGTTGAGCTCATCAAGCCTCATGCCTGCAACTCTAGCCTTCTCTAGAAGTGCCATTGTCAACGATCCTGACATCATGTTCTTGACAATGTCATAGAGGCCAGCTTGTACCGCTGCTGTGATTCTAGGATAGAAGTTTGATCAATCTTGTTATATTTTGTGATAATAATAGCAATATACAAAAGTAGAGTTATAAAAATGTCAATTGCAATATGAAATTATTCGTTTTTCGTTGTCTTGAGTTGCTGTGGCGTGAATATCAATCCTTTTTTTTTTCGAATATCATCGCTAGTGGTGTTTGTCAATGCTGTTCTTGACTTCTTTCCTTGCCACGATAATAAACTGTCGTCTTTTATCTTTGTCGTCCTATTTCTCTTTTTCCTTCAGTCTTTCCTGTTTTAAAACTCAAAGGACCTGGTGGTTTCCCATGTTTGACGCAAGGAATTTACTGTTGCTTTGAGTTCTCATATAGTGTCAGAAACAACTTATGCTGTGGATTTATCACAACAACGATACTACTAATTACAGGCTTGCTCCCTGGGAGCATGACCACAACACAATGGCTGACATAACAAAATTAACACCTTCGACAGGTACTTCCCTTTATTAATGTAAGCACACACAATAAAGCCTCACACGGCCAACAAAACGTATGGAATACATGTATATAAATGCCAGAGAAACTTGCCTCAATAAATTTATCTAATAGTCTCATACATACCAGTATGACTCCACTGTACAAACACTGAACTGACTATCGCTCATTCTAGCGATCCAAAAATCTATGACAAAGCAATACTCAAATCATGAACAACTCGTCATATGCGGCCTGAAGATAATATCCACTGGACACTACACTAATCCAGAATTACACATAATATCCAACAGACCCAAATATGGCAATCTCTGGCTAGAACTCCGTACCAAGAACCGCACAGCACTTGCTGGCGAAAGGGAAATATATCTCCGTCCACTCGGGACGCTGACTAGAAACTCGTTGTCCTTTTGCGCCTCGACTTCTTCCGGTTTCTGTCTTGTCACACGACCTCGACAGTAAAGTTATCTCAGTGTTGCCAAAAACACAATGTAGCCAGTCTGATATTTCGGCGAAATAGCGCCGTGACATCCACCTCCCCCCCCCCCCCAAGAAAGAAAACGTAGTTTTTTTTCCATCGGAGGAGGCTCCGCCTGACCCCTTTTGGAGTTGGGAGGACCATATGCCATAAACAGCATCTCCTCCTCTGAACCGAGAGAAAGCCATCGTTCTATTCTGCCATTGTCAATACTGCATTCTCCAAGCTACCCCAAACACAACATAAGCATATAGTAAGCTGTCCCAGGTTCTGGCAGTCGTGAAAAATGACAACGACTGTCCTCACCTGGTCTATCAAAACAATCCCCAGTACATCCATATTTACTCATATAAACATCCATGACAGTAACTAATCTCATAGAATAAACAATCATTTGTAACATGGTTTAAATATCCATTCCATTCAACTCTATAGCAAATTCCCTTTATGGCACCATGATACATAAATTCCAAGCATAACATCGTAAAGCATAAGCATGATCTTTACAGTTTACTTAATATCTCTACTGTGGTTGCAATTAACTGCTAGTCACTATCACATGTAAATAACTCCTCATTTTTCCTCACTACATTATAAAGTAGTACAGAACAACTTGTATCCACCAGAATAGTACTGGTTGCGTGGGTCAGATTCCACTGTTCGGTTCGCTTTTACTGAAAGACACTAATAGCACGCGAAACCAATACCTATCCCTTGCTATTGCTGGACTATCAGCAGGTGGTTATGACATGTGCTTCCACCTGACTGCATCACGCGCACCCGACCTATTCGCGAAAGTCACTCGTGCAACTTTGGTATTGTCGCGCAACAACAATACCTCCACAAACTTCACTGGCGCGACTTCATTAAACACTCGTCTGAGTGTGCGTCAACTAGCACTCGGGGGAACATTGCGGACCCACACCGCGCGGTTACTCGCTTTCAGGTCCTCAGATATGCCTTTTCTGTTCCTATACCTGTCCCTCGGCATCGGACTGTGAGTATCAATGGGCACCTGCCGCGGACCCCGTCTCAAATGTACCTTCTTATCGGGTGGAGATACCTCGACCACCTGGTCATCCGCCTCGGGACTTTGGTGTTGCTGAGCCTCAGCTCCAGCCACACCCATGGCATTATGCACTCCCCGTACATTGCCGACGATCAAATCGGCAATTGGGTCCTCGAGGACGAACGCGTTCACTCTACCCGACAGGAACGGAGTGTCCACATTAATACACGCCTGGGGGTAAGACAACTTTGCCCCTAAATGTAGTACACTTTACAGTTTTGCCTGTAAGGCAGGACTCGTCGATACACGACCGACGCACCCCAGCTGTGGTGCATCCAGTGTCCGTCAATACGGAGACTGGTTTCTTCTGCACTATACCCTTGTGGAGAGCCACCTTGCCAGTCTCATGGACCGCCGACAGACATGGTGCCGCATGCCCGCAGTGTAGCACTATCTTCTCGTTCGCATGGAACAGAGGGCGACACCCCACACAGTCCTCGCTGTTGATTGTGTCCAACACAAACGCGGAATTTGCGTGTTCAATTGGGGTAGGACACCTGTCAGCGTAATGGTTATTGCCACCACAATGGGTACACAGGCGCTCCCTCTTCGACTCCTCGCGTGGACTCTTGCTAGGGCTTTTAGCTGGTGACGATCGCGCATCGGAGTCGGAAGATCGACTCTCTGAGGAATCACTCCTCTTGGGATGTTTTGTTTTGTACCAAAACCGATCTTCGTCCCGAGACTCCTCGAAGCGTACCTGCTTTCGCGTTTGGCACTCTCTTCCGTCGCTATCACTTTTAAATTGTCGGTTATGCCAGTTCGACCGGCCATTCCGATGGGATCGGAAGTTCCCATAATTTCCTCTTCTTGGCTGATAGGGACTGGAGGACCTATCGTGCCTCTGCTCTTGGCACCTGTCTGCCTCGCCGGCCTGATCTTTCCATGGTTGGCGTTGTACTTTGCCGACACCAGCAACTAAGTCGTCTGACAGACCCGACTTCTGGATGGGTTTGCCAGGATGGGCCAGGACATAATGGTGCCTCAGTTGGGCCATACAATCAATGTCTTTTGGCTGGCGCTCTTGGAAAAAAGCTACCAACTCAGTTGAACACGACGACAACACTTTGTCTCGTAACAATAAATCAACCAAGCCATTGAAGTCCTTAGATATTCCCTCCAACTCAATCCACATATTGAGCAGAAGCTTTCTCTTCGAGATAAAGTCCTCGAAGTCTTGGTCTGCACTTGGCATCGTATTCCTAAAGCGCGTCCGGTACCCTTCAGTCGCCAGACGGAACTTCCGAAGCAACCGTTCCTTCACCTTGTCATAATCAGCCCTTTCTTCCAGCGGGAGGCTATAGAAAGTCTCCATCGCAGGCCCTACTAGCAACGAGGATAACAGAGATGGCCATTGATGTATGTCAGCCTTCAAGGCCACGCATTTGGCCTCGAACCTCTCGAGGAAAAAATCTAAACTGTCGATTTTCTCATTAAAATTCAGCAGACGCAGCCTAAGGGACGGTGAGACCCCCCAGGAGTCGAGTTCTAACCACTCGCACCCAATTCTATTCTCTTCAATTGTATTTCCTTATCAATCTTTTTCTCTTCCAGAGCAATTCTCATTCTCTCCTCTAATTCTAACTCTAACTCCCTCTGTTTCAAATCGTTAGCTTCTTTCATCTTTTCTTGTAATTCCCTATCTTCTTTCATCTTCTTTTCTTGAAATTCAAACTCTCTTCTTTCGAGCTGTAACTCTTCAGCGCGAGCATCTCTTTCCCGCGTCTGTTTCTCAATCTTTTCTTTCTCTTCCCGCTTCTGTTTCTCAATCTTTTCCTTCTCTTCCTGCTTCTATTTCTTCTCCAAAGCTTTTTGATTTTCATCTGACTGGAATTCTGCCTTGGCAAAATCCAACAGTTCTTTTCCCATGTACCCACATTCTTTGCCTATCCGAATGCACCCCTCTAGGTCCATGATGTACACTCAGAATACTCACTATTCAACTACTCAATACCATGTACTATAAATACCTCACTTATATCACCAGATACCTCTCTGCTTACAAAGTATACAGTAAAGATATATAAATAGCAATATTACTTCTTAAAGTACAAACATATGCATGTATATATGATTTACTTCACCTCTCAATGTATAAATATAATCAACTTCCACTGTTATTTACTGTCTCCTTACTCACTAGATTTTGGTCCTTCCGACCACTTAGTCTCTGTGATACAACTAAAAGACCCTTACTATAGTCGAAAGTTGTATTTCATCAGCTGATAATACCTCTTGGTGCTATGCCACCTCAAAACTGTAAGGTTGTGGCCCCGCCACAAAATTGAAAAACAACACAGCTTCTTCACCACAGTATCTTACTAACACCCACCTTGGTGTTGTACTATGACTGTTTCAATTATTTATATTCCATGTAATACAAATGTTTACACTGGCAAAATGAACACTCCACAGATGAAAAGACACGCACTGAACGCAACGATAACTACCAGTCACGGTGAATAAGAGATAGAAGGTTTGAGCAGAGACAGATTGATATGTACAATACGTGACTGACAACGCACGAAAACAAGGGCTTAACGTGTTTACAAGATAGCAAGAAGAAACGAGAGATCACACCACTTAAACACAACAGAAGAATTACTGCATGTACAGGACAATGTAATTACAAACCCCACCAATACACCTAACACAAACAGGGCTTGGAATGTTAAGTAGGGCAGTCGCAGGAAACACCTCTGCCTTACTCCACCACTAAACACACACAGCCACACCCTAGAAAGGAATCAGTCTAATCCAGTCTTTTCCCACAAGTAAGAAAAGAAAGCATTAAACTCGCCACCCGTCCACCCTTGAACTCACAAATATAATATTAAACACAGTAGACTAAACAACAACTACACTTAACAATGAAGTGTTGAGATCTATCTCCTTAACTAGCCACTACCAACTGACAACAATCAAAATAAACTGAATAACATATAAGCAATACTAACACTACAACACATCAAAGATATATTATGTAAATACCCCAAGTAATAGGACTTATAGTGAAAGATCCCACCTAACTAACAAACACCCTATAAAAATACAGACTAAATTTCTACAAAGAAAACGAGGAAAAAGAACAAAACAAAAGGAAAGAAAACAACAACAAACCAATAAGCAAACCTCAAGAAACAGACGTAGAACCGAACAAAGCTTGTTGCTAACCTAACAAGACTCCGACACAACTGTCCCACTACTCTAGAGAACCAGACTGAACGATAAGTAGTATCAGGTGGATAGACAGAAAAGAAAATTTTAAAGGAAGAAAACCGAATTTAGAGGAAAAATAAGAAAAACAAATATAACAAATCATACAAAGATTTACAAACAAAAAAATTATTTGAAGGTCCAGCGACGCTCGTCCTAGTAGCTCCTCAGCACCGATGATGAAGATGAAGACAGAACGAACGGGTCTCCACACTTGAAAACGTCCAAACGAAAAAAATGTTCTAGAAAACCAGACTTCTACGCAAGTCTGTCTGCCAGCTTCTACCAATATTGTCCTTTGGCACGGTACTGCGAAAAATATCCAATCGTATACACTGTTCTACACGGTGCTATCACAGCACTTTCCACAATAGAACCCACTGTATTATGTCAGATATCAAGACTTAAACACAAGTCTATGTGCCGGGAAAATACGAGTATGTCCCCTGGTACTATGATGCGTAAAGATATATGTGTCTAAGCACAGATCACTTCACAGTTCGACACTTAAGAAATCCAGCAGTCTACAGCACAGAGTACTCCAGGGCCACTCAGATCAGCAGGCTTCAGCCTTCAGCACAGTAAATTTCCCGGGTCACGACAGAGGCGTTGGTAGGTACCCACTGGACAGGCATATCAGTGAGGTATGGTTACGACAGAACTTCGCAAAAACCCCGGAAGGTAAAGTTCCCAGGTATGTAGAGCAGTACGAGTGATGACACTGCTGCAGGTAGGCTACACGAACAACGTTGTCAAGAACCAGTCCACTACAGCTGCGTTCATCTAGACCAATAACCAGATATGAGTAGTTGTATACACCCTGGGATGCCGCCAACACTATTGATACTACCTATACCACCAATTATAGACGATCTATCTTCCCTCCTGACACCATCTGTCACTCGGGCCAAACTATACCAAACTCAAAAACCTATCTTCCCTCCTGACACCATCTGTCACTCGGGCCAACCTATACCAATCAATAATGACACCCTAATCTCCGCTGCTCTAACTGGATCACTACCCTCCTAGTACTACACTACACAGTACACCTTGTAATATCTCAAAATGTCAAGCCAGACGCCAGCTGCAACCTTATTCTATCACTTTAGACACATCTTCTAACAATAATTGCAACTTAGCACCAACATTACCTTGCAAAATAGTGTCGAACACAATAACTGTCAACAATTCTCTAAACTGAAAATACAAATCTTTCACTGTGACCTATTTCCACTCTAGGTCAGCACTAGACCGTAACACAGTACACTACTACTGACTGACAAACGCACTGCCGTGAAACTGGAGAACTAAAATAACTCACTACCGTGAACACTGTGAAAGCTGAAGGCGAGAACCCAATGCTACATAACCTTCTAAAGCACTGTGTGCATACTAATTTCTAGCCTTATACTGAAAATGTAGGCCCCATGGCATTCAAAGAATGGGACAGAGCCACCCAGTTGTCAGAACCAACTTATGCTGTGGATTTATCACAACAGCGATACTACTAATTATAGGCTCGCTCCCTAGGAACATGACCATAACACAATGGCTGACATAACAAAATTAACACCTTCGACAGGTACTTCCCTTTATTAATGTAAGCACACACAATAAAGCCTCACACGGCCAACAAAACGTATGGAATACATATATATATAAATGCCAGAGAAACTTGCCTCAATAAATTTATCTAATAGTCTCATACATACCAGTATGACTCCACTGTACAAACACTGTACTGACTATCGCTCGTCCTAGCGATCCAAAAATCTATGACAAAGCAATACTCAAATCATGAACAACTTATCATATGCGACCTGGAGATAATATCCATTGGACACTACACTAATCCAGAATTACACATACTATCCAACAGACCCAAATATGGCAATCTCTGGCTAGAATTCCGTACCAAGAACCGCACAGCACTTGCTGGCGAAAGGGAAATATATCTCCGTCCACTCGGGACTCTGACTAGAAACTCACTGTCCTTTCGCGCCTCGACTTCTTCCGGCTTCCGTCTTGTCACATGACCTCGACGGTAAAGTTATCTCAGTGTTGCCAAAAACACAATGTAGCCAGTCTGATATTTCGGCGAAATAGCGCCGTGACATCCAGTGTTAAAGTTTAAGCGTCGGTGCTTGTCAAGTGTTTTAACAGTATGGTAATGTTCCACGTATACTTAAATAAGGATTAATAAAATTTGGACAAAACAAAATACAACTTAATTCAAATAAGCTGGCTCAAAAAAAAACCTGGCCTCTTGACTTCAAGCGCGTGGAGAAAATCGGACCTGAATCCTCGCCTCTCGCCCTTGAACAGTTAACAATGTAATCCTGCTCTTCTCGCAACGTGCCCAAAAAGAAAGTAGAATGTTTCCTGCTAACATGAATAAAAAAGTTCACTTCTCTCACTGGCATCAGGACATCTCATCTACTCATTTTCATCATCACCAACATCATCTTTAAATTCAGCGCTGTAAGGAGCACATGTCTTAAACACATTCTTGCCAAACCGTCCTGTCCTATGTCAAACGTTCAAGGTCTTTACGTGTCTTCTTTATTCTTTTCACGCCTGTCTTCTCTTCTCGTCTCCGTGTTTTTTATCTCCCTCTACATCTTTTACCACGGGGATTCCAAAACAAGGTGTAACTTTTAATGCTATCAACAGGTGAGATGGTTTGACCATGTCATCGGAAACAAAGAGCCAGAGATCCAGACCTCCAGGACGACCCAAAATCCGCTGGTAGGACAACATTAAACAATCTTTGAAGGACCGAGGACTAGAATGGAACCAAGCCAGGAGGAAGACAGCCAATAGAATAGTCTGGCGCTCTCTCTTACAAACCTCTACAGCTCACGGTAGAAGAGGAACGAATAAGTAGGTAAGTTATCATCAGGTTTCCTCAATGTATACTCTATAATGTCCAACACGTTTTCTTCTCACCTTTTGCTTCACTGGCACTTGTCTGGTTCTTGTTATTATTTCCACATAGGTTATCTTGTCGTACCATTTCAACCATTTGTAAACAAAGTGCTACATAAACCACAGCAGTTACTACATCCTATATATAAAATCCCAGCTTTTTCTGTCAGTGCGTAACGCTAAGGGATGCAACTTTGGTAGAAAGTTAGACATTAATTGTATTGTTTCCCTTATATGTACTCTCCCGAAAATAGTAACACTCGACAAAGAAAAGTGCGCAAATGACGGTGTGCCCAAAAATATTTATAGAATGTATGATCCCGTATACACACATTGGGATCCTCGCTGCTGCTACGTAGTTCGTGTACTGTGGTGATGCACAGTGGTTTTAAAAAATACTTTTGAATAAGTAAAATTGCCGTTAGGTATTGGTGCTTTTGAATTTAATTCCCGTCTTATGATGGGCTTTTACACTAGTTATATAAGAATATTCTTTCTTCGCCTCCTCGGAAACCCCCCGGAAACTACATGATGCAGGCGACTTCCTTCCATGCCACCATCTCTTTCTCACTGAACACTGAAGAAGTGGGGGGCAGCGGTGGCGTCACTGGCAGTCCTGTTCAGAACGAGTCTTTTCCAGGACTTCATCATGCTAGCAGATATATATTAGCAGTCCTTTTCAAGACTTGGTATGTAGCAACGCTGCATGAGCTAGCGGTCCTTTTCAGGGCTACTTCATGCTAGCTGATGGGAGCTATTAGTCCTTTCTATGGCTTCTTCATGCTAGCTGATCGGCTTCATCATCATCTTCTTCTTCTTCTTCAAGTACCGTGCCTAGTGGTGTAGGAGATCATGTCTCTCCACAACTTCTTGTCTCCAGTACAATTGATCAATTCTGCTGTTGACTTCTTTCCATGCCACAATGTCAAACTGTCCAGTATTTGCTCTCTTTGTCTTCCCCTATCTTTTTTTTCCTTCAATCTTACCCGTTGTTACGATATATTCCAGCTTTCCTCTTCTCATAACATGCTAAAATAAAAGTGGATTGCTTCTTTCTAACTTGTGAAATAAGTTTCCCTTGCGTATTCGCCTCTTTCAGGACATCCTTATTACTCTTTTCTGCTGTCCATGATATTTTTAACATTCTTCTCTAGTTATTTCCCTATTTGTTTACTAATTGTCCATGACTCTCTCTCATATGTTGTAGTGAAATTGACAGAGATACAACGGTAAAATACCTCCAAAGATAACATGTAAGGATAAAAACATAATGCGTAGGCTGCTGATAGTACATGATCGCCCAGACCGCGGGTCATCACCCTCCATAAAAATTGACTTGCTAGACAGGAGGGGAACGGCGGATAAAAAGGAAAAAAATATGACTGGAAAGATTGTGTGAGACTAGAAAGGCTAAGGAGACGCAATTGGGGGGGAAACGGAGAAAAGTCACGTTTCCCAAGTTGACATAAAGTAAGGAACTCGACAGAAGGGACCTTGGATATGTTACGCCACAGTCATTTATTGGTCGCTTTTGCGATACCAAGCCTTTGATTTGAATTCAGCGGCAGAACGCAGATGTTTGGAATATTACAAAAATTAAAAAGTAACTTTTTCGTAATATTAATGTTAGGAATATAAAAATTAGCTGGCCGGATGGCCCATTCTGAGCAGTGAACTAATATGTTCTTAATTTTACAGACGGATAGATAATATTGAAGATAATGACAAAAGACAGTGTTGTTCACATCAGCGACAGACTGTATGGAATAAAAAGTGTCGCTATTTGCACACAAAAAACACGACCTTGAGACGCAGGTGTTCAAATCTACTTAGTAGGGAAGCGAAGGGACATTGGTGGGAGCTGTGTCTAAATATAACTTTTAACGACAAAATTTTGGAGGGGAGAGAAAGGTTGGTTCAAAAATCAAGTACGTTTTTGAAAAAAAAACAAGTAGAGACGGACAGACTAACAGATAAACATCCATACTTGACTGAAGCATGACTGAAATGACTTTAGGGTAGGAAATTTGAATTTGAAATAAACCTAGGCAGTGATTGGCCACAGACAATCATTTTATCGGCGCTCAGACGCGCAAGTGGGGCCATTCCTCAATAGTTGTTCGATGATAGACACAGTATTTTAAAGTGTGGTGATTTCCAAATGAAAGAAAGTGAAATAAGTTCAGGGACGCCATACTATAGCCAGCAGCTCAGCTGAGTTTTGCTAGCATTTCTGTGTTCTTTATTCATAATCTGAGCTGTGAGTTTCAGTTGTCAACAAGGCGGTGTCCATTCAGTTGGTGATTTTACTCGAGTGTATCTGTGCAGTACGTTGTGACAGAGACCACTATTATTGCCCGCCAGCACGGAGAGGTGGGACCACCAGATTTCAGCACCAGAGCTACATATGCAAGTTGAGTGAGCCTCTGGTCTGCTGGAAGTTCACCAACGCCTTTTAGTTACTAATACCCCATAAAATTCCTGCAATTTACTGGACACTGTGTAGTCAATATAGACAGGTGTGATGAGGCCACCCCAACAGCACAAGCATTAACTATCCTCCCAAGTAGATGACTACTAGAACATTTTAATAAAACTAACTAGTCTAGTACTTATATATGTACACTCTTGCATTTATTATGTAACATTCCATGCATTTCTTTCATAATTTTTAAATCCTTTTTTTAAAAAAAAGTTCTGGTCAACATAAAACTTGATCCAGAACAAATAAATGTAATATAATTCTATCAAAAATTTTACACTCTGAGTTAGTTCAGTGTATTATAATATTTGTTAAATATTATTAGTCTGCTTAAATATCTGTGGGTGTATCTATAACTATCACACCACATTACATATCATTACCCTAGACATTTTACATAGCTACATTCATTAAGAAAAAAAATTGAGTGTGAGGTCGTAGTGGTAGCAAGAAAGGCCTTCTGACAATTCACAACTACATTTTATCTCAGGAGCCTTCACAGCTGGCCTCATACATTACATTTAGTAATATCACCATCATACAATACCATCAAACCCACTACATACATTGGGGTCTTGTCCAGGGATAATTAGCCCAACAGTAATATTAGGATCTCCTGGTTGGAGAAATAAAATTAGGGAAAAAAATTGTGAAATTCCCTTTAAAATTAAAAGTGTCCCTGCAGATAAAAGTTGGTGAATCTTCACAGCCAGTGATAATTAATTAGTTAACTGGTTAGTTAGAATTAGTTAGACTATAGTCATAAGAAGTACTTAGTGTATTTACTGGTTAGAGATTTAGCTTGTATATTATTATATTGTCTGAAAAGTATGGCGGAGCTAGCAAAATTCCGATCAGCTGCTGTGCTGACCGCAAAGGAGATGGGAATGGATGGTCAAATTTTAATTCAATATGTAACGGCTGAATGTGATAAATATATTGAAAGGGAAGATAGAAAGGTAGCTGAAGAGAAGAGGTTACAAATTGAGGCTGATAGAGAAATTAAGAGGCTGCAGATTGAGGCAGAAGAAAAACGACAGCAAAGGGAGGCAGAAGAAAAACGACAGCAAAGGGAGGCAGAAGAAAAACGACAGCAAAGGGAGGCAGAAGAAAAAAGGTTGACTGCCGAAAGGGAGGCAGAAGATAGAAGGTTGCAAAGGGAGCACGAATTACGACTAAGGGAGCTGGAATTACAAGGCCCGGCTCCTGAAAATGGTGCCAGCCCTTTTGCCTCAGATGCTACGCCCAGTCTGGGAGCCTCAAACTCAGCTATGGGGTTTCATTTAGACCATTTTGTTGAAAAAGACGATGACATAGAGGGGTACCTAGGACGTTTTGAGTTATTAGCTACTACATATGGGTTAGAGAGAGAGAGGTGGAGTTTAAAGCTATCACAGGGATTGAGAGGTACTTCTTATGAAGTATTTGCCAAAATGAACAGGGAAGACCAAGACAATTATGACATGTTAAAGCAGGCTTTGTTATTAAGGTACGAGAAGAATGGTGAATTTTATCGTAAGAAATTTAGAAATGCCAAACTGTTGTCTGGGGAGACATACCACCAATTCTCTGCTAGACTAGAAACCTATTTGGAGAAATGGACGGCTCTGGGGAAGACCCAAGATCTTAAAGAAATGATCATGATTGAGCAATTGAGAGAGTCCATGGCTCCAGACATGAGAAAATTTCTCATGGAACAAGGTGCAGAGAAGTTGGGGGAAATTTTAAATGTTGCTGAGAGGTATCAGGCAGCTCAGGCAGAGGTAAGTGGTGCTAAAAAGAAGCACATAGACAATTTTAAAGCTCCACAGCAATTTAATAAATTTGATAATAGAGAGCAGGGAAATAAAGGTAGGACAAACTTTGAGCGGCCAAGAAATGACTATCGCGACAGAAACTCACAGTTCAATGACCAAAAGTTCAATGAAAGAAAACCGTTGAACCAAGGAAAAAGATGGTGTAAATGGTGCAAGAAGGATAACCATAACACCGAATTTTGTAGAAGGAAACCTTCAAACATTGCTGCAATGAAGTCGGGGACGCAAAGATTAAAGGTTAATCCTAATGGACAACAGGAACCTTATCACCCCCCAGTTTGTGAGGATGTTATTTGTAATGGGGTCACCATAAGGTGCCTTTATGATACAGGTTTGGATTATGATTCAGTTGTGAAGTCTAGCCTAGTGGACCCAAGTCAGTATACCACAGAAACAGTGGAAATACAAGGGGCGACTAAGGACATACCACTCATGACACTTCCCATCGCAAGGATAACGGTGAAAACTCGCTATGTGGAAGGAGAAATCAGAGCAGCAGTGATAGATGAACCAATCTACCCTCTGATATTGGGGTGTAGATACGTCTTCTTGGGGAATCCCGAGAAACCTGTGATCATGGCGACAGTGCAGACCAGGTCACAGAAGAAGGAGGAAGAAGGTGAACCTATAAATGCTCATCCAGAGGAGATGAGGAAGGCGCAGGCTGAGGATAGGACACTCAAGCCCTGTTTTAAAAAATTGCCCAAATGCCACACACCTCCGAGCAAGGGGGAATATTTCATGAAGAACAAACTCTTATACAGGAAGGCCGGAACTGGAACAAATGGTCACAACCAGCTGGTTCTTCCCACTTCATATAGAGATAAAGTGATGGAACTCGGGCATGCGATTCCCTTCAGTGGTCACATGGGGATCAGCGCCACAGGACAGCGTATAGCTTGTCATTACTTCTGGCCAGGGATAACGGAGGATATAAAAAGATATGTCAAATCCTGCCCAGAATGTCAAAGGGTAGCTCCAAAGCACTGGACTGCTCCTGCAACTCTAGGGGAAATGCCCATAGTGGGAACACCTTTTGAGAGGGTTGCAGTGGATATTGTAGGACCTCTCACTCGGACCAAGAGGAGGAACAGTTACATCCTTACTCTGGTGGACACTTGTTCTATGTGGGGAGAGGCGGTAGCCCTGCCATCAATTGATTCAAAACATGTAGCAGAGGCACTACTTACAATATTTACCCGATTAGGATTCCCGCATCAAATCTTGACGGATAATGGTTCTCAGTTCAAGGGGAAACTAACGGAAGAAGTTTTTAAGCTATTTCAAGCCAGACACTTTCATTGTAGTCCGTACCATCCACAAGGGAACGGCCAGGTAGAGAGGTTCAACGGGACTCTCATTTCTATCCTGAGAAAGCTGGCACACGAAAACCGGATCTGTGGGATCAATTCCTGCCCGCCGCATTGTTTGCGTACCGGGAGGTACCACATAGTTCAACCGGGATGGCTCCCGCAACTCTGCTATTTGGGAGGCCAATAAAAGGTCCATTAGAAGCTCTGTTAAGGACCTGGACAGATGAGAAGGCGGAAGAGACTGTTACCTCATCGTATCAATACGTGAACGAACTGACCACTCGTTTGAAAGCTGGATGGAAACTGGCAAATGATAATTTGAAGCAAGCCAGGAAGAAACATGCAGCATATTTTAATAGGAAGGCAAAGGACAGGGAACTGGCAGTCGGAGAGAAGGTGCTGCTTCTACTACCCGGAAGCCAGAATAAATTACAAATTGGTTGGCAAGGTCCATATACGGTTCTAGAGAAGGTGTCTAGAACAAACTATAAAATTGACAAAAAGGGGAAGGAGAAAGTTTATCATGTAAACCTGTTAAAGAAGTATCTGGACAGACCACTCCAGGAAAGCACCCCCTTATTGACCTTGGCTATTGCAACCCAGATGCAAAAAGAACCACTCACCTCACATGAATACCCATTACATCCTTGTGAAACAGCAGCACAGGTAAAAGTCAGTAAGCACCTGACTAAAAACCAGAGGGAGAGAGTTCAACAGGTTCTGGAGGAACATACAGATGTATTAACAGATAAACCAGGCCATACAAATTTGCTACAGTATGACATGAAACTGGTAGACTCAAACCCAATCTGTATGAGAGCCTATTCTATTCCGTTCGCGAAGGAGAAGGCATTGAAGGAAGAAATAGAGTATTTGTTGAAGGAGGGGATTATTTCGCACAGTGAATCATCTTTTAGTTCTAGTGTCGTTTTGTTGAGAAAACCGTCTGGGGAACACAGACTGTGCATAGATTACAGGAAACTGAATGCTGTCACAGAAGGACAAGTGGATCCATTACCAGACACAAAACAGTTATTTGCCAGACTGAACAAGGCAAAATACTTTTCAAAGGTGGATCTTAGTAAAGGCTATTACCAGATCCCAGTGAAGCCTGAAGTGAGACCTTATTTGGCTTTTAGCACTTCGGATGGACATTATGAATTCAATATGCTACCATTCGGACTGAAAAATGCTCCGAGTGTGTTTTCAAGGATGATGCGCAAATTGTTGGATCCCCTGAATAACCCATGTATCACGAATTTCATGGATGATATTCTCGTCGCCACAGAGACATTTGAAGAACACATTGAAGCTCTGGAGATGTTGTTTGATAGACTTCGGGAGGCGAACTTAACTGCTAGGCCCACAAAATGTTGTATTGGATGCAAAGAGTTGGAATTCTTGGGACACACTGTATATCAGGGTAATATGACCCCTGATCCTAAGAACTTGGAAAAACTGCAGAGAGCACCTAGGCCGCAAACAAAAAAGGACGTGCGATCATTTGTGTCGTTATGCGGATTTTATCAGAAATACATCAAGAATTTTAACGCTATTTGTGCTCCTCTGACTGATCTGACTCGCAAGGGACTTCCAGATAAAATTATTTGGACTGCACAATGTGAACTAGCGTTCCAAGAGTTAAAGGAAAAACTCACTAGCAAGCCTATTCTCAAACTGCCTGATTTGACACAGGACTTTGTCTTAAGAACCGATGCAAGTAATGTAGGACTCGGAGGGGCTTTGTTGCAAAGATCATCTTCACCTGATGGGGAACTGAAACCAGTCGCTTATGCAAGCCGCAAATTGAATAAGGCGGAACAAGGATACTCCACAAGCGAAAAAGAATGTTTAGCGTTAATCTGGGCAATAAAGAAGTTTCAAATCTATCTGTATGGTAGGACTTTTGTGGTGGAGACGGACCATCAGCCTCTCGTATTCTTATCTCAGGCTAAGCATGAAAACGCAAGATTGCTGAGGTGGTCTTTATTGCTTCAACCTTATCAGTTCAGTATCCAATATATCCCAGGCAAATTGAATGTCGGTGCAGATTTCCTCAGTCGGCACCCCTGTGATCAAAATTAGAGTAGTGGCAGACGTGAGGAGTAATTTTACCTATGTGTATCGCTGGTTTTGGAACTTGCCATAGGCATGTTTTCAAGTGGGGAGATGTGTAGTGAAATTGACAGAGATACAACGGTAAAATACCTCCAAAGATAACATGTAAGGATAAAAACATAATGCGTAGGCTGCTGATAGTACATGATCGCCCAGACCGCGGGTCATCACCCTCCATAAAAATTGACTTGCTAGACAGGAGGGGAACGGCGGATAAAAAGGAAAAAATATGACTGGAAAGATTGCGTGAGACTAGAAAGGCTAAGGAGACGCAATTGGGGGGGAAACGGAGAAAAGTCACGTTTCCCAAGTTGACATAAAGTAAGGAACTCGACAGAAGGGACCTTGGATATGTTACGCCACAGTCATTTATTGGTCGCTTTTGCGATACCAAGCCTTTGATTTGAATTCAGCGGCAGAACGCAGATGTTTGGAATATTACAAAAATTAAAAAGTAACTTTTTCGTAATATTAATGTTAGGAATATAAAAATTAGCTGGCCGGATGGCCCATTCTGAGCAGTGAACTAATATGTTCTTAATTTTACAGACGGATAGATAATATTGAAGATAATGACAAAAGACAGTGTTGTTCACATCAGCGACAGACTGTATGGAATAAAAAGTGTCGCTATTTGCACAAAAAAACACGACCTTGAGACGCAGGTGTTCAAATCTACTTAGTAGGGAAGCGAAGGGACATTGGTGGGAGCTGTGTCTAAATATAACTTTTAACGACAAAATTTTGGAGGGGAGAGAAAGGTTGGTTCAAAAATCAAGTACGTTTTTGAAAAAAACAAGTAGAGACGGACAGACTAACAGATAAACATCCATACTTGACTGAAGCATGACTGAAATGACTTTAGGGTAGGAAATTTGAATTTGAAATAAACCTAGGCAGTGATTGGCCACAGACAATCATTTTATCGGCGCTCAGACGCGCAAGTGGGGCCATTCCTCAATAGTTGTTCGATGATAGACACAGTATTTTAAAGTGTGGTGATTTCCAAATGAAAGAAAGTGAAATAAGTTCAGGGACGCCATACTATAGCCAGCAGCTCAGCTGAGTTTTGCTAGCATTTCTGTGTTCTTTATTCATAATCTGAGCTGTGAGTTTCAGTTGTCAACAAGGCGGTGTCCATTCAGTTGGTGATTTTACTCGAGTGTATCTGTGCAGTACGTTGTGACAGAGACCACTATTATTGCCCGCCAGCACGGAGAGGTGGGACCACCAGATTTCAGCACCAGAGCTACATATGCAAGTTGAGTGAGCCTCTGGTCTGCTGGAAGTTCACCAACGCCTTTTAGTTACTAATACCCCATAAAATTCCTGCAATTTACTGGACACTGTGTAGTCAATATAGACAGGTGTGATGAGGCCACCCCAACAGCACAAGCATTAACTATCCTCCCAAGTAGATGACTACTAGAACATTTTAATAAAACTAACTAGTCTAGTACTTATATATGTACACTCTTGCATTTATTATGTAACATTCCATGCATTTCTTTCATAATTTTTAAATCCTTTTTTAAAAAAAAAAGTTCTGGTCAACATAAAACTTGATCCAGAACAAATAAATGTAATATAATTCTATCAAAAATTTTACACTCTGAGTTAGTTCAGTGTATTATAATATTTGTTAAATATTATTAGTCTGCTTAAATATCTGTGGGTGTATCTATAACTATCACACCACATTACATATCATTACCCTAGACATTTTACATAGCTACATTCATTAAGAAAAAAAATTGAGTGTGAGGTCGTAGTGGTAGCAAGAAAGGCCTTCTGACAATTCACAACTACATTTTATCTCAGGAGCCTTCACAGCTGGCCTCATACATTACATTTAGTAATATCACCATCATACAATACCATCAAACCCACTACATATGTCAGGATTGGTTCTATATAACTCTCTTTCTTACTTCCATTGACAAAGAATTGTTGTATTATATACTCTTCATTTTATAAAATGCTGTTTTTGCCTGAGCTATTCTGCTCTTCACTTCTGAGATGATTCTTCCATCTGTTGTTTGAATCTATTGACCTGTTTTAAAACTGTTCCATTTACTTTGATAGTGCTTTCTGGGGAAGCCATTTTTTAAAGACGACCATTACTTCTGTCTTTTCGCTATTAAGGCTGAAGCCTTTATTTTCACTTTCTGTCGCTATTGTATCAACCACTTCCTGCAGCTTCTTTTCCCTTTTTGCTATTAAGACTGTATCATCAGCGTATCTCAAGTTGTTCATATTATGTCCACCAACGGATATTCCTGATATGTTCTCCAGTGATCTCATTAAACTTTCACTGTACGGATTGAACAGATCCGGTGCCAGCACACATCCCTGCCTGACATCCTTTTTTACTTGCTCCAGGTTTCTTTGGCGAAGCTATGAATATGGATTTTAGTAGATCATCGGGTATTTTACCATCATGCTTCATCATGGTAGCTGATAAAAGCTAGCAGTCCTTTTTTAGGGCTTAGTTTTTATCGGCATTATGTCAGTTAACAGAGTTCACTTATTTTTTGAATAGTGAAATGCGTTCTGATATAATCAACGGACTTTAAATCTAGGTTGAAAGGAACTGCCTCGCCACAAGAAGGAAAAACCCTCAAGGAAAAATAAAAGTATTGACCACCGTCCCTACAACACTACAATTTAATGAATACTAATGTGACAGCATTTTATTTTCAGACAAAAGTTAACAAAACACCAACGCAACAAGTGCACAACAACATCACATAAAACTCTGCTAACTTGTAAGAGTTTTCGTTGCAGATGGTCAGGGAAGGAAACTCGACAAAGCCGATGTGTTTTTTCTCAACAGAAACAGTTTTTGGGTTGCTGTAGAAGTAAATGACTTGGTTGTAGACTTGCAGGGCTAGGGCAGACAGGCAACTCAGTACCAAGAACACCCAGATTACTCTGTCGAAAATAAAGAACACATAATAACAATAATCAGCATCATTATCATAGTAATAATCTCCTAGGCTCACAACGGGCTGATCACCCGTTTGCCAGTCACTTCGATTACGGAAACAACAGCAAATGGGTTGATTTGCCGTTGCCCTAAAGACGCCTCTAGGCGTGATGGGAAACAATGGCAAAGAAAACCTATCTGCTGTTGCCCTAAGACGCCACTAGGCGTAATGGCCACTGACTGCTTTGACGGTCGGTGGCTAAGGACGGAAGAAGAAGAAGAAGAATCTCCTAGGCAAACCCTGCTATACTGATACGGCGCTTCCCAATTATAACCCTTCCCCACATTTTCGGCGCATTCTTCGCTCTTACGTCGCTTTTCGGCCCACCCGTAATCACCAATGGAAATCTCTGAAATAGGAGTCAGACGCCATTTTGATGTCGATCAGTCAGTCTGATCCTGCCATTTGATCATTGTGCATCTCTCAGTTTTCTCTAACGTTTTAAACTTGTTATATTAAATACAAAATTGAATTTTTACCTAAATTATAATGGCGCCCAAGTTAACTAGTGAGAAAAAGAGAAGTTGTAATCCTTTTACTTTAAATGCAAAGTTAGAAATGATAAAATTAAGTGACCAAGGTTAAACGAATGCTGAGATAGGCCGGAAGTTATGTTTGACACGCCAGACAGTGAGTACAATTATTAATGCAAAGGACAAAGTGTTGAATGAAATTAAAAGTGCCACACCTGTGAGCACTAATGTGATTAGAACGCGTGATAGCCTTACTGTGGATGGGGAAAAGCTTGTATTGGTGTGAAAGGAGGATCAAACCAGTCACAATGTGCCTTTAAGTACAACCATCATACAGGGCACGGCCCAAAGTCTCTTCAATGCTATCAAGGCCGAGAGAGATGAGGAAGCTGCTCAAAAAGAATTCACAGCTAGTAGAGACTGGTTTGATAGGTTTAGGGAAAGAAGCCAACATCAAAGTGCAGGGGGAAGTAGCTAGTGCTGAGACTGAAGCTGGAAAAATTTTCCATCTGAGCTAGCCAAGATCATCGAAGAGAGTAGATATACTAAGCAGCAGATTTTCAATGTGGACAAAATGGCCCTGTTTTTGAAAATATGCCTTCAAGGACTTTTATTGCTAAAGAGGAGAAGTCACTGCCCGATTTCAAAGCTACAAAAGACAGGCACACTCTCTTGTTAGGGGCCAATGCAGCTGGTGACTAAGTTAAAACCCATGATGATTTATCATTCAGAAAATCATAGAGCCGCGAAGAGCTATGAAAAAATAGCGTCCCTGTTTATTACAAATATAATTCAAAATCTTGGATGACTGGTGATCTTTCCACAACTTGGTTCACTGAATATTTTAAGCGTACAATTGAGGTTTACAGCAAAGAAAAGAAAATTCCTTTTCAGATTTTACTTCTTTCAGCCAATGCCCCTATACACCCTAGAGGTCTAGTTGGTATGTACAAGGAGATTAATGTTGTTCTTCTGCCTGCAAATACAACTTCATTGCTGCAGCCTCTGGACCAAGGTGTGATTACAGCATTTAAGTCTTATTACATGAGAAGAACTTTTGCTAAGGCTGTAAATGCCACATACAAGGATAAAGCAGCTGGTTTTAAAATTGAAAGCATTTGGGGAAGGTTCCCCTATTTGGATGGTATAAAACCTGTAGAGACGCCTGGGGGGAGGTTCAAGAAAAGACATTGCAAGGTGTTTCAAAGAACATATGAATGATTTTGAAGGCTTTGAGAGTCCAGTGCAGGAAGTCACTAGAAATGTTATGAAAATGGCAAGGGAATTAGCATTGGAAGTTGAGTCTGATGATGTTGCAGAATTGCTTGACTCACATTTCCTCGAACTGGCGACACTGTCTCTCTTGCCATTATGAAGACACAACTGTGTATATCAGCTACAATAGTGGTGTACAAAACGACTTAATGGCTAGGCAAATAGTTTCAATAGCTTTTCTGTGAACACAGAACCAACCACCATCATATGCCTATTCGCCCGAATGTACCATTAAACTGCGTTTACCACTTCAAAACTTTAATACAACAAAAGGTTGGTTTTTTTTTCTCGCATGAGGTCGCATTTTTTTCCTCGCATGAGGTCGCATTGGCACCAGTGGCGCATCCTGGTAATGCGAGCTAGGCGTGCTGCTACTTAAAATGAATATGTACGCCTACTATTTAACTTCTTCCCCTCTTAATTTAAAAACCAACTATATTCAATTACGCAACAATAGTTATTAGGGGTATATGTCAATTATCTCAGAAATACTAATTAACTTAACTTGATGTGGTAAAGTGGGATGTTATAAATATTTATAGGGGACTTAGTGTACTGACTGAGATCAGCTGTGAAGGTATATATATATATCTAATAAGAGTAGTGTATTATATATAACCTTACTTGCTGCCACATATGTATACCTCAGTCAGAATTATTCTGGAATAGTGTGATGACTACGTTATATGTCTAGGGTATGTGTATGATGAAGTGTAAGTCAAAACCACAACAGACAGATAAACAATTTAATTTATTCCACTACACTTGACAACACTGTGACACTCACATACATAAAACACTCTACAAGGATATCTTAAAGGAGTCACTGATAACTTTTCAAATAACAATATGTATTCATTGCTGTCATGAATGTATATGTGTCCTGATTCAAATACAAAGGAACCAGGAATCACAATCAATTTTAATTACAAGTTATATGTACAGAATTTATTAATATGAATCTTGTAGTGACATATATTTTTAATAGTATCCTATGTGTGTTAGTTGTGTAGTAGTAATATGAGGTAATACTGGTTTTGTTTTGTTCAAGCTCTGTTGGTATTTGTCATCATGACTTCAATAGTTTGTCTTTATTGGAACTAGTATTGGAGATGTTCTCAGTTCCTGATATTAAAACAATTAAATTCCCCTCTTAATTGTATTTTACACTGTCATTTTAAGATGGGGGTACATAATGTTGAGCTCAGCTGGCCACATCAGCTTATCTTGCGTGATGGCGGCAGGAAAAGACTCCTCTGCTCGATTTCTCCCCTGGGCTCTGGAGACACCTCACTGATAGCTAAATGGACCAAGGAGTATGCTGTCCGACTCTGGATTCAGCAAAGCTCTGACCAGGTGCTGCTCAATACCATAAGACCACGGTCCCTGTAAACAAGAAGGATGTACCTTCTACTTCATAACTAATTGATACTCTAGTTCTACACTGAGCACAATACATCACAAACATTGAGTTCAGAGCGTTAGGCCAACTGTCAGCTTCATCTGAAATACTTTATACCAGTATTTCCCTCCCTAATGGTTACTACGCCTCTGCAATTCCAGCATTATTTCTTTCTAGTCAATCATCTAGGTGTCAGTGTACTGTTTGGCCATTCCATGCCGTTTTACTTTCCTCCGACACCTTCTGTTCAGGCTGGAGCATTATAGGCTTTACATCATGTTTGCTACTGAACTACACATATATACAGGCATAAATTAACAATTAACATTCAATTTTCATTAAAAGATATTGAATGTTTCAAGCTTACCACAATTCATAGAATAATAAACAGTTTCGTTGACTGGCAATGGATATAGCACAACTCCGATCTGCCGATGTTCCAGGCTTTATTTTATATAAAATATACACTGGTGATCAACGCACTGCTTCTTAGTAGGTTTATTACAAGATGTGGCAATGAACAGACGCTCTGAATCAAGTATATTCGCAGCTCTACCCAATGAAACCACGTCCACACATCTTTTCAAAAAAGTACCCCCTTCTATTCGTTTCCCATAACAACACAAGATAGTATTTATAGCCCGACCAATCGTGTTTAGTCTTATATTTGTTGCGCTCCAATCAATTTGGAGTTAACATGGTAGGCTATTTCCGTAACGTAAGGTTTTTTCAAACACGTTATAAAAAAATTTTATGAGCAGAAATGATTTCATGCTGTCAGGCATCCCCACTATTTTATTTTGGTTATAATTTGGTAATTCCTAGACTATTTGCGTAACGTTTTACATATTCTTTGTCAGCAAGCCCTAAGGAACCCAAATATACAAATTTAAAAGAGCTAAGTGGCTGCGTTCAAAATATGCAATTTCTTCTACCTCCTGTTTCGAAGATGTGCTGTCTGGGTACTGTAATGTTTTCAAACGTAAACCCATCTAATGTTATCTTTTCTAATAAGCGTTTTTCAGGATTTTAAAACCTAACTCTGGGAAGGTTAGTGTTTTTATCACTGTCCGTCCGAAAAAAAGTTAGTGCATGTGGCCTTACACGCGTGATAGTAGTAATTGTGTATCGCGCGACGCGAGTTTAGTGTTGCATGTGTCCTTGCTTTCATTCGCCCCTCTCTCTTTCTATTTGAGTCCATCTGTTCGTTCGTTTTGGTAACGTAGTATAATTAATGTTAGGATTAATTTAGGTCATTACGCAGTGTGCCTCTCAATGTTTTTCTTAGAAATGCAATACCCGCTTGTATTTATGCAGTGGCTTATATTTAACGTGGAAACGTTACAATTTGCAGACGAAGCATAAAACAAAGGGGATTTCGAGTACTGTCATTGTGACAGCACTGTTCTTTACCATTCTTCTTCCTTTTATTAAATTTATTTGTTAGGCTTTGCATTTACCTTTTAATTTATATATGTGGATTAGAATATTTCACGACACCTCCCCTCTTAAAACAGACATCCCATGTCAGTCCTTTATTCTATATACACATAGATAAATGTAAGTCAACTTGACTTTACTCTGCTGTGGTGCTATCATGGTTTTATGTAGTTGGGTCCATTCAGAGTAGGCACTACTCATGAAATCTGCCTCAGACTTCTACAACCAATAATATATTTCGGTTATGTTACTGAACAGCCGCAAGTGTGAGTGCTTGTCTTAATGCTGCTTCGCAACCCGTATTCACCATTTCTCTTCTCTGAGTCTGCGCAATGACATGTCCAGAGAACATTATATTTCCCTCAAAATGTACGTTATGAGGAGATAACATATACCTGGTGATAGCAGAGTTTTCGTAGTGGATCCCATAATCTTCTTATTATCCTGTATGAAACATTCGGAATATCCTCAATCAAAGAGGCAACTCAGGGATTCATTACGTTCCTCCGAAATGTTTACATCCAACAATTTTCTCATCATTCTAGAGAAGACACTAGGCGCATTCTTCAATCCAAATGGCAATCTATTAAACTCATAGTGTCCTTCTGAGGTACTAAAAGCTAGGTATGGTCTAACCTCAGGCTTTACTGGAATCTGATAGTATCCTTTACTCAGATCCACTTTTGAGAAATATTTAGCTTTATTTAGTCTGGCAAACAGCTGATTTGTATCCGGCAATGGATCCACCTGTCCTTCTGTAATAGCATTCAGTCTCCTGTAATCTATACAGAGTCTATGTTCTCCAGAGGGCTTCCTTAAGAGTACAACACCGGAACTATACGAAGATTCACTGTGCGAAATAATTCCTTCCTTCAACAGATAGTCTATATCTTCCTTCAAAGCTTTCTCCTTAGCAAACGGAATCGAATATGGTTTCATACAGACAGGTGTGGGGTCTATCAGTTTCATATCATATTCCAATAGGTTTGTATGCCCTGGTCGGTCTGTTAACACCTCTGCATGATTATTTAGAACCTGTTGCACTCTCTCTTTCTGAGTTTTCGTTAAATGTGTACTGATTTTCACCTGTGCTGCTGTCTCACAGGGGTGTAATGGATATTCAAATGATGAAAGTGGTTCCTTTTTCATCTCCATGGCGATGGACAAGGTCAACAAGTGTGTCTCTTCCTGATGTTCTCTTTCCAAATATTTCTTCAGGAGATTCACATGATAGATTTTTTCTTTCCCCTTCTTATCTATCTTATAATTTGTTCTAGACACCTTCTCTAAAACTGTATATGGACCCTGCCATCCAATTTGTAACTTATTCTGACTCCCGGGCAAAAGAAGCAGTACTTTCTCTCCCACAGCCAAATTTCTGTCTTTCGCCTTCCTGTTATAATAGGCAGCATGTTTCTTCCTGGCTTGTTTCAAATTTTCATTGGCAAGTTTCCAGCCAGTTTTTAAACGAGTGGTCAGCTCATTCACATATTGGTATGAAGATGTAATGTTTTCCTCTGCCTTTTCATCAGTCCACGTTCTTAACAAAACTACATATGGACCTTTAATTGTGTGGACCTATTTGTCCATGCACCGGTATGGTCTCTTCCACTCGAAGCTCTATAGTGATGATTTTTCTTCCAAGAATTATCATGCATAAAACGACCGCTACCAATTTTTCTCTTGGGGCTTTCTCCCCACTTAAAATTCTTGATGAGAGATTTCCTCTCTACATCCTCTTCCTCCAGTTTGTTTAAGTCCGATTGAGGGATTGTCGGCTTATCCTGGGGTAAGACATCTTTTTGCACTCTCCGCATAGTGGCCATTGTAAAACAGTTAAGTGAAGCTTGTCCGTGAAAAGGGGCTTCCCATTCCATTTGGTCCACTTTATCAAATCTATTTTTCTTTTTATTATCAGGCCTAATTTTGCCCCGTGGCGTGTCCAGGTCCTGATCAATGTTCCCACTTGTGGGTGTTCCCTCATGTGCTATGCTACACCTTTCTACAAAATTCTCAATGTCCCATCTTGCTTTGGGCCAATAATAATTGTGAGCCACCTTTTGGATGATGGTACCTATCTTCTCATGGTCCCCATCTGGTTTCACATGTAGGCTCCTTATTAAGTCTGCCCTATATCTTTTAGGAAGTACCAGCTGTCCCTGACCTTTGGATCTAGCTCCAGTCTTCCTATACATCAACTTGTTTTTCATGTAAAAATCTCCCTTGCCTGGAGTTGTATGATAAGTTGACAATTTTATGAAACAAGGCTTGAGTGTTTTATCCCCAGCCTGTGCCTTCCTCATCTCTTCTGGAGTGGTATCCAACATAATATCCTCCTCCTCTTGAGGTCGACCTGACCTGAAGGGTGGCCATATACACAGGTTTCCTTCTGCAACGGTCAGTGTCATGATTGTCCATCTGACAATTCTTACACCACCTTTTTCCTTGGTTGAAAGATTTTCTTTCATCATATTTCCTTTCATCGAATTGTGGGAATTTATTTTTATTTTCATACCGTGGCCTATCAAATTGGTGCTTACCTTTGTTTTGATCCTTAGGATCAAATTTATTAAAGTTCTGTGGTGCCCTAAAGTTATCCACTTGTTTCTTTTTATTACCTGTTACCTCTGCTTGAGCTGCTTGATACCTTTCAGCAACATTTAGCAACTCACCCAGCCTCTCTGCACCTTGTTCCATGAGAAACTTTCTCAGGTCTGGAGCCATGGACTCTCTTAATTGCTCTATAAGGACCATTTCCTTAAGATCTTGGGTTTTCCCCAGAGAAGTCCATTTCTCCAAGTATGTCTCTATTCGTGCAGAGAACTGGTGATAGGTTTCACCTGACAGTAGTTTAGCATTCCTAAATTTTTTCCTATAAAATTCTGCATTCTTTTCATATCTTAACAAAAGAGCCTGCTTTAGCATGTCATAATTTTCCTGATCACCTCTGCTCATTTTTGCAAAAACTTCATAAGCTGCCCCACGAAGTCCTTGAGATAACTTTAAGCTCCACCTTTCTCTCTCTAACCCATACGTGGTAGCTAATAGTTCATACTTATTTAGGTAGCTCTCTATATCATATATATATATATATATAAAACACTGTGATTATAATTATTAAAGAGTGTCAGAGGTAAACCAAAAAACGCACAGAGAAGATAACTATATACAGAACTGAAAAAGATCAGGAAAATGTGGAAAGACCTTGTGCGAAAGGCACCTGACGGGAAGATTTGGCATGTGTTTGTTGAAGGCCTATGCTCCTCGGTGACCTAAAGGGTATTGATTGATTGAATAATTATTAGAATGCCATCTTAAAATATTTCTGTATGGTTTAACGTCAATACGTGTAGTTATCTTACAAACAGATTAATTATATATATTTATTAATTTTGTAACGTTGTGATTATAATTATTTACAATCGTGACCACCGGAGGAACATCATTTGTGCTATTCTTATTTCGTAGGAACGCTTCCTTACTTGTAAACTCCGATACCAAGTACAAAGTAAACAAAAAGTTACAATAGAGCATCGGTGGCGCTAAAGGTGAACATTACCCACACACACACACACACACACACACACACACACACACACACACACACACACGGCCACATTAGCTTCTAGACTTGCATTTATTTAACTCTTTAAAGGCGAGAGCCCAACAGTTAGGGTCAATTTTCCAGGCGCTCATAACGGGAGGCCAGTTTTCAGAGCTATTATATTTGAATTATGTGTTTGTTTTCTGTTGGCCCAATTTTATATAATATGGAGATATGAAGTGGCTAAGAGGTATGGCGTCCGCCTCGAGATCTGAAATTTTTTTTCAGAACCAGTGTCATACTCCCCCACCCCTCTCCTCCCCCCTCCCCCCCTCCCCGGTCTCCAGGGTAGTGAGATCGGATGTCTAGCTTTCTCGAATAAGGGCGAAAACAAGGAGGTCCCGTGTGCAAGTTGCGCACGTTACAAAATTCCACGACAGTTGGAAATCGTAAAGAGTAAGCCTAGCAGGCCGTTGCCCTGGCAAAATTATATAAATTAAAATCGTATCCACCACAAAAATATTTACAGAATGTGTAATTCCTATATACACACATTGGGATTCTCGCCGGTGCTGTGGAGTTCGTGCACTGTGCTGAGATCTTACTTGTGTGATCTAAGGGAGGAAATCGGTGCACTGATGGAGTTGTCCTAGTGCAATGAAGATGGTCCTTACAAACCAAACCAAATTTATATTTTATTAATCCTCATTCAATTTCCTGTACAGGTAAGTGTAACATTAAATTACTTTTAAAAACTTGGAAAAAAAACCAACCCATAAATTTTAACACTATATGAAAACTTCAAATGACACAAAGTTCCTTCCGTCAAATATGGGGGACACCCCCCCCCCCCCAAGGGGCGTCACAAGGGTAAGTGTCACCTCCATGCGCATTAGAAGTGTCGTGAATTCTGACTCACAACACGTCATTCATACCAAAACGGTACGCCATACTCTATAACAGTGTATGCTAGACGGACCAATGAAACGGCATCCTTACTCGCTTTGTTTACAATAGTATTAGGCATCTAAACATGGCCGGACCAAGTACCGCATGGAAGAGGTCAGTAATTTTATAATGGGACTGTTCCTTTGTAGGAATGTGCCAAGACTTCCACGAAAAGCATTATACTAATGGAGAAATCTCGAGTGGAATGCATCGAGACATCAGGCAAGTCGAAAATTTACTGTTTAGGCTGCGACTATGAAAAGATGGACGTAGGAAAGGAAAACACAATTATCTAGGAAGATAAAGAATAATCCAGAGCGTACTTTAAGCCTAAGATGAAGGAAATAACCCCAGGAATAAGGAATATATTAAGATTCCTAATTTTCCATAAATGCACATCTCGACAAAATTATGCCTGAATTTGAGAATACAACACACTTCAGTCTTATTGCCCTCCGGACGTTAGGCCGTGACCTATATAAAAACTTGCCATCTTTCGAAAGGAGGCCACAAAACTTTCAAAAATACAGCGACAGCGCCAGTCTGTCAGTGAGACTTCCTTTGCCTTCTGCATCTGAGAGCAGACTGTATGACCATTAACAGCTCGACTGTATGTACTTGAGGGTAAGAAAGAATGTATATATATATATATATATATATATATATATATATATATATATATATATATATATATATATATATATATATATATATATATATATATATATTTCTAATTAGTTAATCAAATTGTGCGTTAGGAAGTGTGTAACTGTTATAAACCACTGTGTAATTTTTGGAGGCAAACCAAGCCTGTGTATATTCAGATAAATTGAGAATGGCAGCGGAAAGTGTGTTCTTAGTTTTAGAAAAGCATTAAAAAAATTATTTTTTGAAGGAATGGAACACACAACAGGAACGAAGGAAAGCATGAAAGTAATGGAATTACTGTATTGATTAAGATATTAATAGTGTTTTCCACGAGGCCTAATAATTGTATGGAGGCGAATCATGGACAGATAGCTGTAATCAAGGAAATGGAGAAGGATTGTATTCACGATGAAATAAATTGTGTTATTACTGATTTAGTATGCCCTGTGCGTCTACCTGCACCCTGTCTGAAACTGTCTCTTCTCACCTATATCTGTGATAGAGAGATAGAGATAGACAACACAGTGGTTAACGAATTGTATTTCAGGTTACATCCTGTAACAAACGTATACTTGTAAGGAGCCAGACCAACTGCAGGAGCTAGTGGTGCAAGTGCCCTTTAAGTCTAGAGGAACAGCCACCCAGTACCTACTGCCTGGAGGAGACACAGTTGACCGTTTCTTTCCAGAACAGAAGAATGACAGGCTTCAAGACAAGAAGTGAAGATAAGTAGCCATACAAGGCTACTGTCCATTTTAGAACCAGCTGAACCACAATAAATAAGTCACCCAAGACAGTATGATGAAAAGTGAGTGCATCTAGATAGGCAAATTAATAATCAGGGAAATGACTTTATTTCAGTAACTGTGAAGAACTCTTAGTGAACCTAACTAAAGACAGTCTACAACAAGATTGAGATCAGCCAGGAAAGAAGAACTGTCCTTATAAATTTACAGACTGTAGTTTGTTGTGAATATTTAACAAGTGATTTTATTAATTTTATTTCCTAATCAATTTTGCGTTCAGTGAAAAATTTCACAAAGAAAAGAAAAACTTGTACAAAATAAATTGTAAATTTTACCAACAGACTTACTTGGATTATTTAAGTTAAGTTACAGTTCTTGTTGGTTAATAGTTTAGTTAATACCCCTAGCAGAGCTTAACATTATAAACAGAGGAGGATCTTGAGAGGAGCATTTAGGAACCTAGGATAATACACTATCATCATACCTAGGTACTTATACAGCTTGATCTTACCTTTGATGTCCATACACCCTTACTATTTTCAGAGAAGGGGGTATTACTTATAAGACCAGTCTTTTATCTGGCACTATCCTGGTATCACCTGATACAACTTTGTGTCCAGGATATCGTTCTTTCAAAACTATACTTCCCTTTCGTGACAAGAAGGTTCAAAAAGTAAATGTCCATAGAGTTTTAGCCTTGTAGGTATATTGATACAATACATGTAAGCTGGGCTTACGAAAAATGTTTTTGTGGTTATAATTAACTACATGGATATTGTTATAAAAATAATAAATTTCTGCTGAAACATGCACAAAAATTTTATAGACAATCATTTTGGTGTCACCCCGTCTGAAGGTGTCACCCGATACGGTCCGCACCCCACGCACCCCTAGTGACGCCACTGGAACCCCCTGTGGCCGTACAGCGTATGTGTAGTAAAATTGAGAGAGGGTTGTATTTTCGTATAGTTCGTTTCACTACCCGACAGTAGGCAGTCAGATCATGTAGAGTTAATTTTTACCAGTTAATGATTCTCCACTGAGTTGGCGAATACATAGGATGATGATGAATTTCATTCAGATGTATCGACTTCACGCTAACATCAGCTGAACCAACAAAAGCTTTATTTACATAAAGTCAAATTCAACCCAACACTGGTTGGCCGACCTTCCTTTGGTGGCACCTTTCTACTATAATGACTGCTGTACAAAATGATACTGGCATTTTTCCTTTCTCTCCTTTATATCGTCTGTCACTACTTCTTGCTTTACCGCTGTTATGTCAGTGGTTAGACTGTTCGAGTAACTTGGGGTATCTATATTTAGACTGGTCTAATACCAGGGCTGACAGTTTATACCAAGTCTCTGACTCCTAATATTCTCTGCAGTCTCTTATCTTCTGTGTTGTATAAAAGTTCATCTTATTTTACACGATTGTATATTTACTTGCTAGTTTTGATATACCTGTAAATTCTTGCCTTGGGCTGACCATCAAAAATACTTGACAGGCAACACTGCCTTTCTTGCTCCATGAATAACCAAACACCATACTGTAGCAGAAACCTGCACCTACATCTATCAAAGTGGCTACATGGAACGGCTTGATGGCTGGACAACATAGATTTCTGCACAACACAGAAGTCAACCACCTCCAGTGGTCTATTCGCCCTAGTGCAGCATCCAAGCTAGCGTTCACCACTACACTAAAGTTTAATACAGCGATAACTTTTTTTTTAAAACCTTTATTAGGTCATGATTTTAACAACATCAGTATTTTTACAAAAATTAAAATTTAAAAATATTACATGATATAAGATAAAACGGACAATCTTACTTCGCTACTCCGCGTTCCAAAATCAGACTGCCTTATTCCCGAGTTAACATTCACCCGTTCTCTGCTAAAAATGTGTTCACACTCGCAACACTTTCTCGTGCGTTTTAATATTTAGCACTCACCAAAACCTTTCAAGGAACGTAATTTAAAGTCATCTTCCTTTGCTGATTAAGCTCAAAACCCATACAGTCTTCTTTAATCTTATTACTACAACATTACTATGCAAATCAGTTAACCTATAATTGAGAACTCACATGAAATCTAAATCCAAAACACCAAGCTACATCTCCAAAAAGGAGATTTACGGAGTTACCTCCCTTCCCTCAAACACTCTTCTGCTCATTTTACTTCCCCTTAACAAAGACAAATAGTCTATTAACAACTCTATTTAACTTTCTTGAACCATTTTTCTGTACTCTCTTTCATTCTTAAAGTCCCAAGTTACCGGTCATACCTTTACTATTTTTAAGACATTTTCGCGACACCTGGATCCGTGTATACAAGTTCGCTTCTCGGCCTTTTGGCTAAGATCAAAGTGTCTAAGCGCAGGGACCAATACAGTGACATTCATGTTTCATTAGGTCCTTTGTGTGAGAACACAGAAGATCACTACAGTGACACATGTTGTCATTGGGTCTTCTTGTGTTGGGACATGGGTCTTGACCAGGGCCGGGTTGAGCGTGTGCCATGCAACCTCATGCGAGGCAAAAAATAAGCGACCTCATGCGAGGAAAAAAATATGCGACCTCATGCGAGGAAAAAAAAAGGCTAAGATCAAAGTGTCTAAGCACAGGGACCAATACAGTGACATTCATGTGTCATTAGGTCCTTTGTGTGAGAACACAGAAGATCACTACAGTGACACATGTTGTCATTGGGTCTTCTTGTGTTGGGACATGGGTCTTGACCAGGGCCGGGTTGAGCGTGTGCCATGCAACCTCATGCGAGGAAAAAAATATGCGACCTCATGCGAGGGGGGAAAAAAAAAAAAGTGTCATTGGGTCTTTGTGTGTTTGGACTTGCGCCTACTATCCGGCTTTGGCTAGGATCATGTGTCTTGGCCAGGGCCGGGGCTGGGCGTGCGATCAATGTGACCTCATGCGAGGGAAAAAAAAGTGTATACAAGCTCGCTTCTCGGCCTTTTGGCTAAGATCAAAGTCTTAACACAAAAGATCAGTACATTGACATTCAGTGTCATTAGGTCTTTTGTGTGAAAACACGGAAGATCACTAAAATGACACTTGTGTGTCATTGGGTCTTTTTGTGTTTGGACTTGCGCCTACTATCCGGCTTTGGCTAGGATCATGTGTCTTGGCCAGGACCGGGGGTGGGCGTGCGATCAATGCGACCTCATGCGAGGAAAAAAAATGCGACCTCATGGGAGGAAAAAAAAAAGGCTAAGATCAAAGTGTCTTAGCCAGGGCCGGGATCACACACAATTCACACATTCTAATTAATAAAGTCAGTGGACCTCACTTTGGACCCCAGAAGGGGCCAAAAAAAAAGTGTATACACAGATGGATCTTCATTCATTACCTGTCAATTCCTGATTGAACTCAGGCCTTCAAGAAATGCATGTCTTATCTTCCTGTCATGTGTCATTCGGTCAAAGTTTTTCTATATCATCTTCAACCCCTTTAAGTCTTTATCTAAATCCCCCCTTTTTTTTATTAGTTTGTTTATCTGCCTCTTTTTTGTGTGACCCGAGAATTCCAGAACAAGGACTTTGTTGCAATGCTGTCATCTTCTTTTCTCAATGTGTATCCCAACCAACGCCAGTATTTATTCTCACAACTTTTTTTCACTGGTGGTAGTGTAGCTGTTCTAATAGTACTTTTGTAGTTCTTCATCTAGTGTTATTCTTTCTGCATTTTCTTCTTATTTTCGTCGTCTTCTGTTTAAGCATCATCATCGTTATACCCAGTATAAAAACAAAGACCATGTGCTTTTATTCTGAATACAAGAAAATATTAAAACGATAGTTTTTCTTGCTCAATTTACCTTCTAAAACGGTGATTCTTTTTGGCACATACAAATCTCATGCCATGAAAGGTTGAGACGTCACTGTATTCTTCGCACGCTTCGGCAATCTTCGCTGTCGTCCAGGACGAAAACCCATTTACAATTCGGCTTCTTTCGGAATTCGCCGGGCCAGTAGACAATTCATTGTTACTGCTGTCAAAAACAAAAACTAGAGAAGGGAGAAAACAAATGAAACATTAGAAGCTAGATTAGTGAAACATCAATAAAAGAGAAAACATTCAATTTGTGGAAACGCAACTGAAGAGAAGTAGTGTGGCTACAAACACGCCCGATTACCAACAATAGTTTACGGGTTTGCTTCTCTGGGTGCATTATCCCCCTTCATCGTATGTGTGTAGTACTGATATCGCTCTTCAAATACTTTGCTGGCTGGCATAGGTGATCACGTCTCTTCCCTATCTCCTGTCCCTAGTACAGTTTATCAGTTCCGCTGTTGACTTCTTGCCATGCCATGATGTTACACTGTCCAGTAATCTTCTCTCCTTGTTGACCTTTATCTCTGGTCCCT
Organism: Oreohelix idahoensis; assembly: GCA_024509875.1. Classification (NCBI taxonomy): domain Eukaryota; kingdom Metazoa; phylum Mollusca; class Gastropoda; order Stylommatophora; family Oreohelicidae; genus Oreohelix; species Oreohelix idahoensis. The sequence continues at coordinate 126,756 of JAMPIV010018873.1, read as the reverse complement.
TCATTTGTTCATGGTACCACAATATATTTCAGCTTTCCGCTTTTCATAAATAAATAAAGAAGTAGAAAACCAGACAACAGAAAAACAATAGAAGTGAGTGGCTTACCGGAGAATCGAACCTAGGACCTTCCGAACGGCACCCCCGCCTAGCTACGGAAGCGAATCACACTATCCTCCCTGCCAACTAGGCATCATAAAAATAGTGCTTCGTAGACAGGGGTCATTAGCGCGATTTGCAGCAAGTAGCACCGGATATGTACCTAGGGCGATGCAGCTTAATTAATGACGCAATCACTTCTGTTGTTCCCCCTATTATACAGTATAGGTCAGATTACACAAGACAAAGATCGTAATACTGTGTCTGGTAAATGATGGAAGAATGAGAACAGTATACACTTGTTCATATCATGCCCAAAGAAAGAAAATTTCTTCCTTCAAATGTAAGTACCGTAATAAGCTTTCTTTGCGTTCTGGCTTCTTTTAGTACATCCTCATTACTCTATTAAGCTGTCGACGGTGTTCTTAATATTCTTCTGCAGTCATGAATGTCTTACTGATCTGTGTTATTTTAGGCACTTCTGTCTTGATTGGCAGACAAAGGTTACAATGGAATTAGATAGTGTGCACGTTCAAGTAAAACTTAATCTTCCACATTTGCCATTAAGCGTATTAGGGAGATATACTGCATTTTACTTTATAATACTTCCCTCATGCATGTCGTATAGGGCGACTAAAAACAGGTTGTGCCTGGGACTGGCAACTTCATTATGCAAAATAACTTGTTGGAGAAACCACTAGTGCAAGAGCATATGCTTTGTGCAATGGGAATAGCAGCAATGGTGGCTCCATGCTCCATAGGGAACGAAAAGGAAAATGATGAAATGATGATATTATAATTCCGCTTGACCAGGTCTGTCGAAGCTTAGCTTCTCGTGGTGTGGGAGAGGGGCAACCCCGGTCTCCTGCGTTGAAAAACAGACACGTTAACTCTCCAGTACGAATAAATCTAGTACTCAAGATGATTGATAAAAATATAGCCAGCCAGGGCTGTGAGTGGAACTCGCCGTAAAAGTGATGGATGTAGTCACCAATGATCAGATTCCTTAGAAGAGGATATGAGCAGACTATATCGTGGAACACAATGAACCAGATCGCAGGACACAGATAGAATGTTGTAGATACCCCGTGCCCCGTGGGGTAACAAAGAACGCGTCCTGTAGTAAGAGAACAAGACTTTATTGTAAGTGTTTCAATCGTTGTTCGTTATTGAGTTTTGTTTTTCATCGTTTTGCCGACGCGTGTTCCCTTTCAACCTAGACAAAAGATCTGTCTGTTATATTAGGGCAAACGTTCAAATATACACGGCCTTTTGGACAGGCAAAGTTAGCTAGGGCAACAAGATGAGTACATTTTTCAGGCCGAAGTAGGAGTAAATTAGAACTCAGATGCATTAGCGTTCTCCCCCCCCCCCCCCGCACCCCCCCCCCCCCCCACCCCCCTCTTCATGGTTGATATTCAAAAGAGTTTGTGTGCTGGTAACGAAATTTGGGCTTACAAACAGAGAAAATACTAATAATGAGATGTGGGTAGTTGTCATCGGTTGCCTTCCCTTAGCTCTGCAATAGTAGTCCAACAGTGGCCAAAACTCAAGAGTGACTGATGTGGGTCTTCAAACGTGTCTATATTTGCACACGATTACTCTTGGCAGAGTTGTAGATAGAAGGATAATCATGCTTCTACCTCCAGGGTGTGTTCATAACATATTCAGAAAAGCGAGAACAATGCTGCATTGCCTGAGCTTTTCAGCTCTGGTTCGCTGACCCTGACGCAAGCAGTCAAGCTTTGAGTCGCTGACTGCATTCTCTATTGCTGCGATAGAAGAAAAGCCGACAACAAACTAGCCGGAGGACGACATCACTATACGGGGGAAGATAACATCAAATGATGGGCATAAAGTAGTACATCAGAGAGTACCATCAAGCTAAGGGACAGCCATTGTGGGAGATTTGTCGCAACCAATGTTCGATATTTAGCTAGACGGCACTTAATAATGATCTTAACATCCCTGCTTGTCCCTGTTGGAGCATGAGGCCACACCTGCAGCTACCTCCCTTGCAGGAAAGGTAAAGGTAGTCCCATATCAGTTACTACTGAAGTGGAGTAAAGTGTTACAGACTTCACTATAATAGGTCCAGCCTCGAGGTGGGTGACCAGTTACCTTCCTCACTGCTTTTCCTTCGCTTACTCAAGAACAAAGTCAGGTACCCATTTACAGCTGGGTAGACTGGAAGGTCAGAACGTCAGAACCACGAATGAGGCAGGAAAACTGAGGCAGATCACAGCAGAGATGAGGAAATACAGATTACATAACCATGGAATAAGTGAGATCAGATGGGCCGGGACGGGGAGAATACAAACAGCAACAGGAGAAACAGTACTTTACTCCGGTAGAGAGGATAGTCAGCACAATGAAGGCGTAGCCATTATCCTAAATAAAGAAATAGAAAGGTCATTACTGGAATGGAAACCCATGAACAACAGACTCATAAGAACAAGACTGAGAGGGAGATTCACCAACACCACAATAATACAATGCTATTCACCAACACAATGACGGCAAAGAAAAGTTCAAGGACAACTTCTATCATCAGCTACAAAAGAAAATAGAAATTGTTCCTAGATACGATCTTATCAAAGTAATGGGAGACCTCAATGCGAAAGTTGGAACACACTATACATATAATGAAAGAATAATGGGGAAATGTTGCAGCGGAACAGTAAATGAGAATGGAAATAAACTAATAAGCTTTTGCAGCATTAACAACTTGGTCATTGGAGGAACACTTTTTCCACACAAATAAATCCACAAGTTAACATTGGAATCACCAAACGGCCTGGAAATTTACCAGATAGACCACATTATGATCAATAGTAGATGGAGGCATTCACTAAAGACGTGAAAGTAGGAAGAGGTGTAGATGTGGGAAGCGATCACCACGTGTGACATAATTGGTGCGCTGTCTTCTCCTCTCCGGCAGTATTGAACATTTGTTGTGCGTACTGAATTTGGTGCATTATTCTAATGTTAGCACACTCTTTTTCCCTACTGTCATTGTTCACGTTTCACGCTTTAATGCATGACAGGGCCAGACAAGGATATCGCCCATCCCTGAGAGATTAATTGGATTCCTAAACGTATTAACACCACGTTGACTCCAGGTAAATGCAAGCATGAAGTGTTTGCTTAAGATTGCATAATTAGTTTCTACTCGACAGCAGGGTTAGGTGATTATAGATAAACGCAATCTTGGAAAACATTTGGAAGGGAGAGCTGGAAGTGTGATATGAATAGACTTTGACAACATTTGTCGGATGTAGCAACTCCAAATACGGAGGATGACTGTTTGAAATTTTCAAATATATGAGTCATACAGAATACTACACGAGGAAAGGTTTTCATAACATGTACTTTGAATGTATTGGCTAGCATTTGGGGCACCAATAAACAACTGCGCTGGTTGTGAGTTTGTCAGAAAACGACAGGTGGAAGCGTGGGCCGGGAACTTACGATGTAACGTAGAAAAGATTTGACATACGGCACTGCATTCCTGAAAACGTCAGCGTAGACAGCTCGGACCTTGCCACAAAAAATAATAGAGTTTGATTCTGAATTTATAGGACCGGACAAAAAGTATTATGAGCATCTCTTTACATCAGTATAAAACTCGCCAACATTAATACGGAACCCGGAATTCTACAAGACTACTCACAAGTCACAGAAGGATTCTGAAATAGAAATAATACCCCTGACGTGCGTTCGAGGCATTTGTGTTAAGTTGCCAAGACTATTCTACTGAGCAATAAGTCTAAGATTTCTCAATTATTGAGGTGAGTGAAACATATTTTTTATGTTGTGAATTTGACAAATTCATACTTGCTAGGGGTGTTAAAGATTCATACTAGACTGGCAACCTCAGCATGTGAAAAGGATACATTCATGAACCACCACAGCAAGTGCTGGTGATTGCTTCGTGCTAGTTCTCACAGAAGAACCAAAAGCAGAGGTAACCCCAGACTCCGAATGGAGCAGGGAGAGTGATGATTACACAAACTTGTGAATAGTTGTAGGTTATCATTCGGTGAATGTGCGTAAATTTTATATGTAGCTTCAGGCATAAGCCACTGCCGCTGTCCAGTCACAAACTTTTCCTTAAATTAACTGACATACTGGTGATTTTTCATCACATGTCCTGAGTGATAGGATATACGCTCAAGGAGAGTAAAAAATCTGAGAAAACAAATGGCTGACGGACAGCGGGAAAAGCAACAGATATTTGGCAGCGGAATTTGTTCTTTTATTCCCTCTAAAATACGTGGTACCAGTACGAGGCGACCCGACTAATTGTGGTACGACCCGGAGAGACCATTTACTGGACTACTAGACTGTTATTCGAAGCTTGAAATCGATACCTAAAGATTCTTGCCTTGACCAGGAGAGGTTACTTCCTGAACTGATCTGGAAACGTGCCCTCACCAAAGAGACGAATCTGCGGAAAAGCAGCATCGGCACTTCAGCATTTTGGCAAGTCACAATTTTAACAGGCCAACAAAACAACCGATTTTTTTTTAAATTCAAGAAGCCTAAAAACTTCATAGTGAAGAAACCTAATTATTTTTCATAATCACCAGTCATATTTATTTATAGCGATCTGGCCGCGGATCTGAGTCACGATGGATTCAGTGCAAGGGTCATGGCGGTTGAAGTGGGCGCAAGAGGGCTTGTGGCTGCATCAGTGTATGATTTATTGAAACTGTTGGGGCTGAAGGGACAGTCTAGAACAAGGGCACTGAAGAAGCTTAGTGAAACTGCCGAAAAGGCATCAGGCTGGCTGTGGAACAACCGCAATGGGCGATGGACATCGTGACAATAAACGCTGCGGTACAGAAAACACCAAAATTTTTCTAAGTCCACAACGCTGTTTTTTTTTTTGTGGTGTACTAGTGAAAGGGCTGCGACTCTGGGGCAACAGGCGATGTATACTATAGGGAGTGTCAGGTACAGAATTTCAGTGGCTTGCGGCGCGCAGCTCGTCGGCTGCGCGCTTGTGTCTCAGTGTGTGTCCTTAGTTGTGAAGGGCGACGGAACGAACGGAATAATTTGTCTTCTCTTTGTTACTTTCACAATTGCCTCCACGGCTGGCGTTGTGGATTTAAAAGTTGCTACCATAAGTGAAATGGGTTCATTTTCGATACAAGACAACAGGAAGCTGAGACGCTTGGGAGTCATGACCCAAGTGGGCCCGCCCCCCGTAGAGTGTAAAGGAGTAATTGGGCCGAAACACTTGTCGGATGGGGGACTTCTTCTGATGATCAGATTGCTTCCTGTTGTATCGCTCTGTAAAGAGTTTCCTATCACATTTGTTTCACAGTAATTGAACATTAAACTAGTATATGTTGATTTTGACACATTCATAGTTGAATTAATCAGTACAGAGAAAAAGGCATATGTATGATCCAGAGCCTCTAGTATATATTCATTAATATATATATATATATATATATATATATATATATATATATATATATATATATATATATATATATATATATATATATATATATATATATATATATATATATATATATATATATATATATATATATATATTGAGGATTGTTGCATGGTTTGCGAGCATTTTGGTTTTATCTTGATTTGGATGGTCGCACCTAGAAACAAGCACAGTCTTAGTGTAGCCTTCGGGCATATGACAGTGTTTTAGAATTATGTGGTAGAGCCACTAGTCAATGAATATAACCGTCGATGTGTGGCCTTTTAAAGCTGAGATAATAATGTGTATAAGGACCGGTTAGTCCATAATTGTGTAAAGCGTTAGGGATAAAACGCAAGGATTTATTTACGCGATATTCGGGAATTACGAACGCGAAATTAATGTATAACGCTAAGGAAAGCGACATGGCTAGTGTAGCCTGGCTAGTGATGCCAAAATTGAGAATATTATACAAACAAAGTTCTGACGTGAATGTTAGGCATTGATCCTAAGCAATAATGGAATGATTAGCAGAGATGCATTGACGCTGCTTAAATATGGTAATGTGCCAAGTGTTTGGATAAGGATAATGAACAATCATTATGACGGTTGAAAAATTAACGCACAATGTCTTGTGCATGATAAACTACAAACTGTGATGTATCAAGTTTCTTTCAATGTGAAAAATATGTTAATTGAGAAACTCATGCTATGTTGTTATTGGAGCTATTAAAATATATGTGAAGTCGTCTATACGAGACTTATTCGATGACAAAGTTTATAAAGTTATAGTTCAGACTGTTGTGTTCAATTGACCGTTAACATTCAACGTGTTGGTCAATAGGTAAAGCTCTGCCGTACTAATGAGAATTCAAAGCAATAATTGAACACAACAAAATATTAAATAAGAGATGAAGTTTATTGACTAAACGCTCCCACTAATATGCATGAAACTCAACTTGAACCCACTGTTGCAGCAGAATATAAGTCAGCGAAAGACAGAAGAAGAACATTATATCATACGAATTTAGCCCATAAAAGAAAGTCTGCAACAAGATATATATATATATATATATATATATATATATATATATATATATATATATATATATATATATATATATATATATATATATATATATATATATATATATATATATATATATATATATATATATAATCTATATCGAGCTAATAAGACGAATTTCGCTGAATTAAATCAGCTGGGGGCTTGAACGAGCTAAATAATTTATTTTCATCTTCAGATAAAAAATTAACTTGCTCAGACTAATTCAGCATTGTTCTTAACTTCTGAAATATCTTGTGAACACTATACCTCGAGGTAGAAGCATCTGTATCCTTCTATCTACAACTCTGACATGATTAATCTTGTGCGAAGGTACTTTGAAGATCCACATTAGATACTCTAGGTTTTGGCCACTGTTGGATCACTACTGCAGAGCAAGGGGAAGCAACCCGTGACACCACCTAGTAGTAGCAAGTCTGAAGGTGAAACTCAGAGCTGCTGGACCAATTGCAACTAAACAGAAAAGGTATACCATCATGAAACTTAAGGACCCCTCAACAGAAAAAAAAACTTGCGTGGTTGATGTAAAGAGACGATATCAAGTTGCCAATAGCCAGGAAAAGACAGCAACTGATGATGTTGACCAGAAATTCAACACCATTTCAACTATAAATAACGAAAGCAGCGAATCATGCTTGGGATTCCATAAAAGAAAGAGACACGATTTGATAACACCAGAAACGTTAAACACCATAGCGAAGAGAAAGGAAATGAAAATAAAGAAAATAAAAGCAAAGTCTCCCAGGTTAAAGGAAATATGTAGCGAACAATACAGTCAGCTGGACAAGGAAGTAAAACGTCAAACTCGAGCCAAAAAAAGAAATTTCTGGACTATCACAGCATAATTAACAAGCAGTGGACTGTCTGTGCTCCGCTGGGAGCAGGTACGTAATGTCAGTCGTGTATGAGGGGTGGCTGTAACTGTCTTTTTTCTCTTGTTGATGTGATCACTGGCCCAAGACAGTATACATGTTGTTAGATGTGTAGTGCGAGCGTATGATGAGTTGAGTGTGGGTGCGAATGAAGACGCGAATGTGTTTAGGCTCGTATAGATGTAGATCCTGCAACCCATACTCTCACATGCAGTAATCAAGGATGCTTTGACACTGCAGGCATGTTTCAAGACATTTATTGACGGGAACACACATAGTATCAACAGGAACAGTCAGTGTAACAAGGTCATGCTGACCTGACATCGATAGGTATACATTTGGCATTCAAAAAGGTAAACATCAGAATAGACGTGCATGGTCAATAGCAAAGTTCTTCAATAATGACAGTTCGTAGCGTCGCCCTTGGCGTCTCTGACTAAACGCGTCAGATGCCTTAGTTACCTTGACACACAGGTGCAACTTGGCACTCCCTGCCAATTGCACATATCAGGCTGTAGTATAATAGCCGGAAGCACAGGCCTCGTCCTAACGTCGGCCGTGTACTTCTGTTAAATAGGTTATCATCAACCCTGCAGTAATACTTATTGTAGATAGAAGTTCCGCCAATCTGCGGCTCCCACAATATATCTTCGTCACTGGATTTCTGGACAATATAAGACTAACAGTCTTGGATGGCTACCTCGAGCACAAATATATAAGTTCTGAAATGGCGGATCAGTGAGCTGCTGTTCACCCTAGGTAATCCTTTACATGTTCTGCCACCGAAAAGCGTAATAATGCATAAAGGTCGGTATTACCTGGTAAATGAATCCTCAGAACTACACAAGGAATTCTGTCGTCATCCCGACGCACAGAGATTCACTGGGGAAAACTGCCATAGCAGTTACTTCGAAGATTCTCCCCGAAAAACAATGGACTCTTGGTCCCTTCAGAAAAACAGGACCTCCCGGCTTCCCGGAAGTATATCTCACTCCCGCTTAAAAAACCTTCCCATAGGCCTACGCCGAACTGTCAACCTCTGACCCTAAAGGTCAAACACAATGAATGAATAAACAAGGGAAGACAACCCCTAATCAACCTGACATCGCAGGTAAAGACACAATTATACTTATGATACAAACATAAGCAAATAACTTGACAGATGACTCCGTCGAAAATGACAGCAACATTACTACCACCCCCCTGTAAAAAAAAAAATGCAATTTTTTTTTTTTTAATATGTTCATGAGCAAGATAGCACCAGTATCACTTCTGTGCTCATGCAAACAATGAACCTAATATCAGGTACAATAGAAGAGGGTACAAATCATCTCCCAACATAGGAGAAAATATTTCCTTTAAGCCAAACAAACTAAGGGATACCATTCAAGAAACCTAAGTTGCTGGCAATACCAATCATATATCAAACATTACTAAATAATATAATCATAGCAATATACAAATGTCAATGCTATTTTAGCAACATATCACTGATGGATGGACAAAATGAAATTTGTTAAATTATCTAAACATCATCCAAATACATTTGTATTACAACATATTATGATATTAAGGACAGACCTAAGTCTGAAAATATATCAGGAAAAACTAGGACACAAGATTTAACTGGAATCATGTGGGCATCTAGACAATATGTCCGCCATCACATTATCCGAACCACGGATAGCTCGCACCGTGAAATGGAAAGGCTGAAGAGCAATAGCATAACGAGTAGATCTCGAGCTCTTCAAATCCTTACTTTGCATAGCCGTAAGAGCTTTTTGGTCGGTTTCCATAAAGAAATGCGCGCCCAGAAGGAACCTTTGTAGCTTAAGAATGGACCAAACCATAGCCAACAATTCACGGTCCAAAACCGAGTAATTCCTTTCTGCCGCATTCAGCTTCCTAGAAATATACATTACAGGATGCAGAGTTCCTGAATATTCCTGCATTAGTGCCGCTCCAATGCCAGTGGAAGAGGCATCACTACGAAGGACAAAAGTCTTATCAATCGTCGGTAGTCTTAAGATAGGATGAGATGAGAACAAATTCTTAACCTGATCCAATGAAGATTGGCATTCTTGGGACCAACGCACCATATTAGGAGAACCTTTTTTCAATAACGTTGAAAGTGGTGCCATAATGGAGGACAGATTCTCAATGAATCTTCCATAGAATTGTATCAATCCCAAGAGACTACGCACTTGCTTTTTTGTCTTCGGAACCGAGATATTTAATATCTTTGAAATGTTTTGGTCCTCTGTCTTCAACAGACCATGACCAACTCGATGACCTAGGAAGGAAATTTCACTAAACCCAACAAAAGCTTTAGAGGGTTTAGCAGTCAAACTATGCTCACGTAGAGTAGATAGCAATTCCTTCAGACCCACATAGTGTTCTTCCCAAGTATCGCTGAAAAGACAGATGTCGTCTAAATATGCAATGACATCTGCACGATCTGATAGAATTCGTCGCATCATGCGCACGAAAGTCGCTGGGGCGTTCATAAGCCCGAAAGGCATAAAATTCCATTGAAACAGACCCCTAGGTGTCGAAAAAGCAGTGAGAGGTTTGGCGTGTTCCGTCAATGGGACTTGCCAATAACCTTTCGACAAGTCTAGTTTAGTAAAGAATTTAGCTTTAGAAAGTCTAATAAGTAGATCATCTAATAACGGCATAGGTTCAGCATCGAACTTCGTAACTTGATTTAATTTGCGATAATCAACGCAAAGACGTATGTTATTGTCTTTCTTTCGAACAATAACTATCGACGAAGAATAAGCTGAAGTGGATGGTTCAATTATTTGTAGTTGAATCATTTCATCCAATTCTTTCTCGACTTGTGCTTGAAAATGAATAGGTATTGGGTATGGTCTTACTCTGATCGGATTACGATCAGTAAGTATGATGTCATGTTCTATGACATCTGTGTGTCCAGGAATGTCGGTAAGGACATCCTGATATGATTGTAACGTAGAGGATACTTGACGCTGTTCCTCAAAAGACAAGTTGGAAGAGACTGTAACGTCTCTCCACGATTCCGTTGAAGTAAGTGGAATCGTAGGAAGAGGTAAGTTCACGTCAGAAAAAATAGTTTCCTCATCCTGTATAACGGACAGGGATGAGATGTGACCATGTTGAACTGGAGAGTCGTCCGTCGCCTGGAAAATAGGCTGTAAATAGTCTGGACGTTCAATAAACTCTGTTAGCATATTTATATGGAAGGTTTTATGCCTTCCATCCACATCGACAATATAGTCGACATCAGAAATTTTCGAGACTATAGTGTATGGACCCTTCCAAGAAATGAGAAGTCTATTCTCTCTTGAGGGCAGTAAGACATATGCTTTGTCTCCAGGACAAAGTTGACGTAGGCGTCTTTTCTTATTAGCAAATCGCCTAGCTTTTTCTTTCGCAAATTCGGAAGATGAAGTTGCTAACCTGCACGATTCGATAATCTTTTCTCTAAGAGCTATAACATATTCATATGACGATTGTGTATCATCGTCAATATTATCGGAAGTTATCAAATCGTGTAACAAGGACATTGGCCCGCGCGGTTGCGCGCCAAAGACAAGTTCGAAAGGAGAAAACCCTGTATGCTCGTTGGGAACCTCTCTATAGGCAAAGAGGACTGCAGGTAAAACCCTGTCCCAATCTTCAGGATGATCCTCCGTTATCTTGCCAAGTAAGTTCTTTAGTGTCCTGTTAAGACGTTCTACCAATCCATTGGACATTGGATGATAAATACTACTGAGAGACCTTTTAATGTCTAGCGTAGCCATTACCTGAGACATAACGTCCGAAATTAACTGAGTGCCGTGATCCGACAGTATTTCTCCGGGGAATCCCAGACGAGAAAATACGAGCCAAAGAGCATCAGCGATATCGACAGTTGATATGCTCTTCAGAGGAATAGCCTCTGGCCAACGCGTGCACATGTCCACGCAAGTGAGGATAAATTGGTGTCCTCTGGCTGACTTAATTTTGAACGGACCAATGATGTCTATAGCCATTTTCTGAAACGGCCGAATCGGAATATCTGCAGCCTGAATAGGAGCAGCATGTCTCGGACCCCTAGACTTGACCTCTTGACAAATTTTGCAAGATCGGCAATAAATTCGGATGTCTTTATTCACGAATGGCCAAAAGAATGACGCAAGGACTCTAGTTTTAGTTCTGGAAAAACCCATGTGTCCCGCACACTGAGAATCGTGTGCATGCCGAAGAATTAAGGCTCTCATACACTTAGGCACAAGAATTTGCGAGTGCATAGACTTGTCCGAGTGTTGTACCATTCGTACCAATATACCATTCTTCATAGTGATATACGATTTGTGATTCGTATTTTGATTGGGATCCCCTTTCTTTGCAAGAAGGAAGTATTTCTTCAAAGAAGGATCCTCTTCTTGACGTTTAACAAACGAGTCATGGGAAATCACCAAGTGCTCGTCTTGGCTATCAACTTCATTACTATTATCAGATGAAGTTGGGGGATTAAGAGCTTGAGCTCTTGTCACCACTGCATTGACCGTTTGAATGTTTTTTTCTTCCCAACTAGAAATTTGTTGCGGGGTGCATTCCTTAACCCCATGAATACGACCGATTATAAGATCCGCAATAGGATTAGGAAGAAGACATGCATGGACATCTCCTGTGAAGAAAGGAGTGTCAATCCTAATAATAGCAGTAGGATAGCTTTCCATAGTACCACCAAATGTAACACATTTGATTGTTTTTCCAGTGGCACAGCAAGGATCTATCAGAGACTCCTTAACCCCGACGGTAGTACATCCCGAATCGAAAAGTACTGAGACTAGCCTATCATTTATTAGACCTTTATGTAAGATGAGAGATCCTCTCCCATCATGCGCAACTGTAGCAGGTAGAGCAGGAAGAGGGTGACCACAACTTAGCGTAGATACAGTTGATGAGTCAAACAATGTTAAGCATTGGGGGCATTCAGTTGCTCTCCCAAAATCGAAAGCACAACCAGTGATAGCCCTAGAGTTACCACTATCATTTACTGTATTACAGGCTCCATCAAACTCTTGTTGCGCAGAGTTTGCCTGTTGGTAAGGTCTTTTTTTGTTAAACCTAGGTCTACCTCGATTATCATTTCCCCTGTAATTATTTCGACTATCATTTCCCCTGTAATTGTTATCATATTGCCTATTGTAATCATCATTCCGGTTTGAATCCCGGTTTCTAAATTCACCATCGTCATAATCTTGACGTCGAGAATGATTACCTCGAAAATTTGAATAGTTATTATTTGGATAGCCTTTACGAAAGTGTCTCAAATTATTACCACTAAAATTACGAGAACTACCATCTTGTCTCCACTGCATAGACGAAGAACCATCATGTGTTGGATTACTCCGCTTCTGAGTGTAATTTTGATTACTTCCCCTATTCCAATTTTGTTGAGCACCCTGAAATTTTTTTCTGAAATTAGGGCCATATGGTGTTGCCGAAGCAGCTGGCAACCCTTCTTTCACTTTAGAATTGCTAACTGTAGCATGGGGATGTGCTGTGGCATACTGACAACAGTATTCCTCCATTTCTTTTAAGTTTTTAGGCTTACGCTCATGAAGGAATGCAAGAAAAGAATCATTAACAGATGACAAAACCTTATCTCGCAATAATAAGTCCATTAGACCTTCATATGTTTTCTCAATCTGAGACAACTCAACCCATCGTGTAAATGTACGACGTATCTTTGTAACAAAATCAGAGAAATCTACTCCATTTTCTGGCAACATTGTCCTAAAACGAAGACGATAGTCTTCTTGTTTTAATTGGTATTTTTTTAGCAATGCTGCCCTGACAACATCATAATTAGTCCTCTCATGTTCGTCTATTGTCATAAGAGTAGTCACTGTGTCACCTGTAAAAAATGGCATCAGTTGTTCAACATATTTTTCCTTTTTTATGTTATGCGTATCGCACAAAAATTGGAATCTATCTAGATAATCTGCTACGTCATCCTTTAAAGGATTGAAATGAGGCAATTTAATCCTACTAACAAACTCCTTTGTCGTACTCGAAGTTGTTTGCTGAGCACCCGTACTCGCCAATTTCAATTTCTCTAACTCCAAAATTGCGAGTTTTTCATCAAGTTCCATCTTCTGTTTTCTTTCCTCATGTTCCATTTTTCTAATTTCAGCCTCAGCAGCAGCTTGAAGTTTTTTTTCCTCTGCAGCAGCTTGAAGTTTTTTTTCCTCTGCAGCAGCTTGAAGTTTTTTTTCCTCTGCAGCAGCTTGAGCTTGAATTTTTTTGTCTTCCATTTCCATCTGGAATTTTCTTTCATCAGCTGCAGCTTGAGCTTTCCTCTCCTCAGCAGCAGCTTGAGCTTTTCTCTCCTCAGCCTCTCTTTGATACCTTCTTTCTTCAAGTTCTAATCTTCTATTCTCAGCTTCTAGCTTCTTTAGTTCAGCTTCTGCTTTCAATTTAATTTCCTCTTTTTGTTTCTTTTCTTCTGACTTTAATGCAATGGCGAATTGAGCAGATGAATATTCTTCCAATTCTTTACCAGACTTACCAAGGGTCAACCCTTGCTGGATGAAGAAATCCAATGTAGACATTCTGTCTAATGAGATCAGAAACCTGAAAAAAAATTAAATAAATTACCTTATCCCACTTCAATGGGAGACAAGTCTGAAATGATAGACTTGTATACTCACTTCACTTTATTTTACTGTCTTAGTCTTAGACAAAGACTTTGTATGTTCCTCTTGTTTATAATGTACCCAAAAAATCACTTGAGTACCTGTGGAAAAAAAAAATTCCCTTATATCCCACTCACTATGGGCACAAGTCTTTTTTATAAAGAACTTGAATATGTATTTCACCTTGTCTCAATCTTTGTAGATAACAAGTCTTTTATCAAAGAACTTGTATAAATATCTTATATAATATTATTTAACAAACTCTATATGAAGAGTCTACCTTATCAATAATATCAAAACATGACCAAGTATGTGTATGTAGACTGTGCATGACAGTAATGTAGTACAACCAAAAAAAAAAATACAAAGACAAAAATACAAAACAATACAAATGGCAACACTGTTTTAACCAAAAATGTGTAGAGAAATACACAAGAAAGGAGAGACCTACAGAATACAAACAAAACAAATCGACAATCAAAACTGAAAAACAGACAAAATATTACAAAAACAACGTTAAGTACAATTACATCACAGCTAACATCAATAGCGACCAATTGTCACTAGCAAATTTCCAAATTAAGAAAATTTGCACCTACAGACCGCTTACAGTAAGCCTCGATCAAGTGGCATATTTACCGTAAGACCCACCAACCGAAAAACCCGCAGAAAAATACACAAAAACAGTAGAAGTGACATAAACATATAGCAATCAATTTCAATGTGTTGCAGAACAAGTTCAGTCACAGCTGAAACTAAAATAAATTTCTTGCTCCTTGCGAACACAGAAACGAAATGTCAAACGCGCACTGAACGTCAAATCCACTGTAACATAAAGTGGTATTCACGAACCAAAGTTACTATGACCTTCTCAAATTAGGGCTTGCACATTGAATGTTTACAATTTCACGTACTGTTTACAGACACTTGACCTCCAACAATGTAGCTTGAATGCTCTGACCTAGAAAAGTCTGTTGTTGAATGAAACGTGTAACAACCCGCAGTACTGTTTACAATAGGAACCCGCCTTCTATGCAGTTATGGTCCACGTAGCAAATGCCTAGTAGTTCACTTCAGTACTTGTCTTGTTATGCTTTATGTAGCATTATAATATAAATGCTCGTACTGTTTATTTGTGTCAACCGTTGATGACCTATATCTGTCCTGTTGTAGCCAAAACTTGCAAGTGTAGAATTAGCGTTGTGTGTTACGGCTGTCCCGTGTGTAGCTTAGACCCACAGATCAGAAGTGTAATGTGTACTTGTCCTTCTTGTAACTTTCTCGACAAAACTGGAGACATCATACATGTAACAGCCAACCAGGAATGTAAATTTCTGGATCCATAAATGTCAACAATAATGTCAAATGCTCGCTCTGTTCTTTTTAAACCCACAGATCTGGTCCATCAGAAATGTAAGTTTCTAGGCCACATTGGCGACAAGAAATGTATCATAAGAGCCCACGTAACTGGTCCACCAGAAATGTAACTGTCTTTTTTCTCTTGTTGATGTGATCACTGGCCCAAGACAGTATACATGTTGTTAGATGTGTAGTGCGAGCGTATGATGAGTTGAGTGTGGGTGCGAATGAAGACGCGAATGTGTTTAGGCTCGTATAGATGTAGATCCTGCAACCCATACTCTCACATGCAGTAATCAAGGATGCTTTGACACTGCAGGCATGTTTCAAGACATTTATTGACGGGAACACACATAGTATCAACAGGAACAGTCAGTGTAACAAGGTCATGCTGACCTGACATCGATAGGTATACATTTGGCATTCAAAAAGGTAAACATCAGAATAGACGTGCATGGTCAATAGCAAAGTTCTTCAATAATGACAGTTCGTAGCGTCGCCCTTGGCGTCTCTGACTAAACGCGTCAGATGCCTTAGTTACCTTGACACACAGGTGCAACTTGGCACTCCCTGCCAATTGCACATATCAGGCTGTAGTATAATAGCCGGAAGCACAGGCCTCGTCCTAACGTCGGCCGTGTACTTCTGTTAAATAGGTTATCATCAACCCTGCAGTAATACTTATTGTAGATAGAAGTTCCGCCAATCTGCGGCTCCCACAATATATCTTCGTCACTGGATTTCTGGACAATATAAGACTAACAGTCTTGGATGGCTACCTCGAGCACAAATATATAAGTTCTGAAATGGCGGATCAGTGAGCTGCTGTTCACCCTAGGTAATCCTTTACATGTTCTGCCACCGAAAAGCGTAATAATGCATAAAGGTCGGTATTACCTGGTAAATGAATCCTCAGAACTACACAAGGAATTCTGTCGTCATCCCGACGCACAGAGATTCACTGGGGAAAACTGCCATAGCAGTTACTTCGAAGATTCTCCCCGAAAAACAATGGACTCTTGGTCCCTTCAGAAAAACAGGACCTCCCGGCTTCCCGGAAGTATATCTCACTCCCGCTTAAAAAACCTTCCCATAGGCCTACGCCGAACTGTCAACCTCTGACCCTACAGGTCAAACACAATGAATGAATAAACAAGGGAAGACAACCCCTAATCAACCTGACATCGCAGGTAAAGACACAATTATACTTATGATACAAACATAAGCAAATAACTTGACAGATGACTCCGTCGAAAATGACAGCAACAGTGGCCAGTGGTGTGAACGGGACGACACGAATGTGCGAGGTCAGCAGGTCAGAGGTGAATGCAAGGGGAGCTCTGACAAATGCAGGGAAGACGGCAGGTCAGGGGTGTGAACAGGTGAGAGTTGTGGGACAGAGGTGAGGTTTTTGGTGGGGACGACGGTCGCCTTGAATTGTTGAGTGCAAGAACGTATTTATTTGTGTGGATATTATGTATTTTTTAACCTGGGATTTTCAAGAATGTGATACACTTCGCTGACTGTATAGTATTGTAACTTTGTGGTCACAGTTTTTCTAAATACATTGAACAAAGATGGGGATATGACTTGAGTTGGTAATTACTTGAATGTGTACAACTCCGTCCCTCGATCTCTTGTTTAGTATTTCGAGGTCTAAGACATACGTGTGTTCTATGTAGAATATAAGTCATGGACGATCTTGCAAGACAGGCAAAAGAGGCTGCACTGAGGAATGAACAAAGCACAGTATATAAAATAACTAAAACTATCAGCGGAAAACGGGCTGCAAACAATATTACGTTAGTAAGAGACTAGCAAGGAAATCTCATCACCACAGCACAGGGGCAGGAAACAAGAGGGCAGAGCACTTCAGAGAAACACTGAATAAGGAACCACCAATGACGCAGCTGAATGTTCCTGAGTCTGAAAATGATCTAGACGTAAATACAGACATTCCACGAAGAGAAGAAATCATCACAGCTATCTAAGAATGGAAAAGCTCCTGGTCACGACAATTTAAATACTGAGTTATTCAAGGCAGATCCTGAACTAGCAGCAGAACTTTTAGAATCACTATTTGCACAAGTCTGGATAACAGAGACAACACTAACAGAGTGGCGTAAAGGAATAATTGTCAAATTGCCCAAGAAGGGCGACCTTGCATACGGCAACAACTGGAGAGGAATTACTCTCCTCTCAATTCCCAGTAAAATACTAGCCATGATAATTATCAAGAGAATTTCAAAAGCAGTGGACCATAAACTGTGAAAAGAACAAGCAGGGTTCAGAAAGAACAGAAGATGTGCAGATCATATATTCACCCTCAGGAATATTATAGAGCAGTGCTCAGAATGGCAGAGACAGCTATACATTAACTGTGTTGATTTTGAAAAGCCTTTTGACAGCATATACAATGACAGCCTATGGAAAATACTGAGGGCTTATGGAATTCCCAGCTGCATTGTTTCCATCATAAAAAGCCTCCATGTTAACTTTTCATGCAGTGTAGGGTTGAGCAATCTAGCTTTTGAGGTGAAAACAGGAGTACGACAGGGATGCCCCTTATTAACAACTCCAGACAACAGAGGGTAGTCCAAGAGGAATTAGATGGACAACGTTTTCTACAATGGAAGCTCTGGAATGTGCAGATGACATTGCACTATTCGCACATCCAAGAGAAAACAGACATACTGAATAAATATAGCCAGTAGGTGGATCTGAACATCAGTCTAAAGAAGACAGGCGTCATGACACTCAATGTGGGCAGCCCTGAGCCCATAACAATAAGGAACCAGAAGCTGGAACAGACGGACACATTTACATACCTAGGATGCATAGTAACACCAAACGGCGGAACAAGTAAAGACATCAACAACAAAATGAATAAAACGAGAACAGCCTGTGCTAGTCTCAACAACATCTGGAAGTCTTCCCAGTACAGCACAAACACCAAATTAAGATTATATGAAAACTATGTACTTTCTGTGCTTCTCTATGGTGCGGAATGGAAAAAATTCCATGTTCTTGGAAGACTAAAGATCCCCATACTAAAGCCAGATAAGGAAACACATGATGTCAGCTCATACAGACCAATATCATTAACATCGCATCTAGGAAAAACTTTAGAAACAATAGTCAATAATAGATTAAAATTTCACTTATAAAAGCACAATTTGTACAGTCCAACTCAAGCAGGCTTTAGAAGCCATCATATTACAACAGGGCAACTGTTGAAGCTAGAGCATGATGTTAAAACAGGCTTTAAAAAGAATGAAAAGATAGTAGCAAAATTCCTTGAAGTAGCAAGGGCATATGATGAGTGTTGAAGGGAGGGTGCACTATACAAGATCAGGAAGTTAGGTATAGAAGGAAGAACTTATAATTATCTAGAAAACTTCCTGCAGGATAGATATTTCACGGTACAAATAAACAATGATGGACCCGATGTTTATGAACAACAGAATGGAATCCCACAGGGATCAGTAATATCAACATCAATATTCACGATTATGGTCAATGACCTAGGAGACGAGTTTAAAGAATTAAAAAACAACTTATCTCAGTTTGCAGATGATGCTGCGATATGGAGAACCGGAAGAAATCTTCCATTCCTCTATAAAACAGTATAAAAACAAATAGATAAAGTATCCGGCAGGATGCACGAGTGAGGATTTAATCTACACATTAAAAACAGTAGGAATGATCTTCAGTAGAGGGCGTGTAATTAAAAATAATATAATTGATATTAACATTAATGAGCAAAAAGTAATGTACAGCGAAATCCACTAGATATCTGGGTATGATACTAGACCAGCAACTAAATTGAAAAAAACACACAGACTTGTAGTAGAAAACAGTAGGTGACTTATTAACATGCTAAAATATATGAAAGAAAATAGTTGGGGAGTCTGCAATACGACAATGATTACCTTCTATAAATAATTTATTGGGGCAAACTTGACTATGCCAGTGTTGTCTATGCATCAGCCGCTCCAAGCAATAAGAAAAAAAACTAGTCGCAGTCCAAAACCAGACACTGTCAATAATAGCATGTGCTTCAAAGGGAGCATCAGTAGAGGCATTAGAAGTAGCGCTTGGCATTATACCCCTGGAGCTAAGGAGAAAAGAGCTGAGATTCAACTACTGGGCAAAAGTGGCAAAAGATCCAACACACCCAGCACACAAAACCTTTGATAGGGGTAACCAATTTATAGGCCACATTTCATTAGTCTATATTAGATACTCGTTAGGGTGGAAAACAATGGAAAAAGTGGATCACCATCCGAACCAAATTAACATGATTATAGTAGTGCTCAGTATAAAGCAAAGATACCACTATGGGAACTAAAAGTGTCAGAAAATGACTCCCACTTAGCAAAGGTCATAAATAAATCCAAAGACATAATCTCAACAAAAAGTAAAACGCTAGAGTATATAGAACAGTATATACTTAATAGCCTAATTATATATACGGATGGGTCAAAAGATGAAAAAGAACAATTAGGAGCAGCAATAGCAATACCAAAATTGAAAATTTATAAAAGATACAAAGTAACAGGTAATACATCCATCTTTATGGCAGACATAGTGGCAATCCTAAAAGCTTTAGAAATAGTTGCAGAAAACCCACAAAATAAAGCAACCATCCTCACAGATTCCCTTTCATCTGTACTAGCTATCAGAAACAGAAATGAATGTAGCAGGCCAGATATTATAGAGGAAATACTACAGGACAATACATATCTTCACAATGCAGGATGCTGCGTCACACTAACATGGATACCAGCACATGTTGGAATAGCAGGAAATGAGCTTGCAGACAAAGAAGCCAAAGAGAGAAGAACTAGTTATAACAAAATTAAAGTAGGCTTAGGGAAGTTTGAAATTAAGAGCTTAATTGCCCAAGCAATAACTAAAGAGTGGACAATAGCATGGGACCAAAGCAGAAAAGGTAAAAACTCATACAAAATCCTGAAGAAAAAAAACAAGCAGAAAATGTCAAGTACAAGATGAACTAAAAATACCAATTAATAAAAAAATTGTTAAGGCTGAAGCTTGGAACTGGATATTTCATGATAGAGGAACTCGCATGCGAAGATTGTCAAGAACCAAACATAATTAGACACTTTCTAGTGGACTGCAAACATATGATCAGCAGAAGCAAAACATTAAGACATACTGTAGTAATCACAAGGTAGAAATGAGTGTATAAAATCTCATAGGCACTAAGACCCCATCCGAAGTACAAAAGTTAATAAAACACTGTACTACAAAAACAAAAGCTAACACATAAAAAACAAAACAAAAAAATAAATAAGGATGCGAGCCAGTCTACAGTGGTGGAAGATTCCCCCTAGATAAATACGGATTGACTAAATAATCCTCTAATGAATATTAAATGCATAACAAGTTTAGACAATATCATTTTTTGGATAATAAAATCATTTTGAACTATAACAACAAAAATGAAAAATACCTTTTAGAAATAATACAGTATAAATCATAAAATAAATACAAACAAAAACATATTACAATAAATGAAACACGTCCTGATATAACCAACAGCTCCATGTATATGGTAGGTGTTTGAAAAGAGCGTGCTACAAATAAAAAATAGCAAACACCTTAATAAAAATAAAAAAAAGTAACAGAGAAGGAAATGTCGAAACTGTCCTCCTTCCATACAATCTGCCTAAGGAAAATTCTCCGAATCTTTTGGCCGAATACTATCACTAACCAAGAACTACTTACTCATAGTAACCAAGAGGACATGCACACTGTCATAGCTGGCAGACGCTAGAGTTGTTTTGGCTACATCCTCAGAAGAGACCCCGATGCCATCACAAGAACAGCTATGCTATGGACCCCCGAAGGAAAGCGAAAGAGAGGCCGACCAAAAACAACTTGGCGGAGAACTGTGGAGACCGAGATGCACAGAATGAACCAGAGCTGAGGCACTGTACGAAGGATGGCCGCCGACCAAACAAAGTGGAAGCAGTTTGTTGCTGCCCTACAAGACGCCACCAGGCGTGATGGCCACTGACTGCTTTGACAGTCGGTGACTAAGGATCAAAGAAGAAGGAGAAGACTGGAACGTGTGGCTACCGTGAATCGAACCTTTACCGCGAGAGACCTCACAGGCAGCCAGCACCAAAGCATTCATTTTCTCTTCCATTAGTACTTTCAGTTGCTTTTTGTTTGTCATTATGAGATTGCCATCCCTCAGAAAATGTCAAATTGATCGCTTCCAACGACATGCCTGAGGGAGCAACAGTCCTGTTCTTTTTTGTCTTGTCAGACCCCCCTCCCCCCCCCATCCCCAGAAACTACTTGGGCGAATGGATTGTACGGGGCATTATTACCTTTACTGCTATCTCTTTTTCTAACAGATGAATTGTGTGGTGACAAAGGCATGTTCACATATGACTCTCGCGGAATGGGAAAGTCCAGGGTGAAAGTTACGTCACTGCTGGTGGTCATATGGCCTTCGATGACGCCATTACTGTCGTCTGTTGAACAAGATGAAGTGTGCCAAACTTGAACAAACCCGTTCATCCTGTCTACAACGGCTGTGTTTTGGCTGCGCAGTGTCTATGAAGGATGTCTTGTCATTTCTGAAACATAAAAAATGACGATATTAACAACAATAGTAGCTACATTATTGACGTCTTTGTTAGTGTCGTGAAACATTCTAAATCCACATCTATAAATTAAAAGGTAAATGTAAAGCCTAACACATAAATTCAATAAAAGGGAAAGAAGAATGGTAAAGAACATTGCTGTCACAATGACTGTACTCGAGATCCCCCTTTTTCTGCTTCGTCTGCATATTCTCACGCTTTCACGTTTACTAGTAAAGCCTACAGCAGCATACACGCGTTTCAACAAAACAATAAAACGTGTACTGTATTTCTTAGAAAACCTTGAGATACGCAAGCTGATTAATGACCTAAATTAATACTAGCATTAATTTCATTTTATACACTGCGTAATGAAAAGACAGATGGAATTAGGATAGAGAGAGGGAGGGCTGAAAGCAGGAACGCCGGCAACACTAACACGCGTCTCGCGATATACAATTAATGCCACCCCAAGCGTAAGGCATGAAGCACTAACTTTTTTTCAAATAGACAGTGATAAAAAACACTACCAATACGAGAGTTAGGTTTAAAAACCTGTAAAATGCTTATTAGGAAACATGACATTCTACTGTTTTATGTCTAAACTCCTGACATTAGTCTGACAGTACAGCAGACACCATAAAGTTTGGAAGTGAGGAGGTGGTAACAGCACGACTATCCTAGAAGAAAATACATATTTTGAACGCCGCCACTTAGCTCCCTTAAAACTTATATATTTGGGTTCCTTAGGACTTGCTGACAAAGAATATGTTAAGTGTTACGCAAATAGTCTAGGAATTAACAAATTATAGCCAAAAGAAAATAGTGAGGGTGTCAGACAACACCAAATAATAATCGCACAGTGGCATGTTTTGAAACCACCATTTTACGGGAAATAGGCCACCATGTTAAATCCTATTTGATTGGATAGAAGTAAATGTAAGGCTAAACACGATTAGTCGGACTACAAATACTAATTTTTTGTTGTTAGGGGAAACGGTAGTAGGGGTATTTTTTTTGAAAAGCTGTGTAAACATGGCCCGATTGGTTAGACCCGCCAATATAGTCAATTAGGAGCGTCAGTTCAGTGCCACATTTTAAAATAAACTTACTCAGAAACAGTGCGTTGAGAACCAGCTTATATTTTTTTTCTAAATAAAAGCCTGGGACAGAGGCAGATCGGAATTTGTGCCATATTCATCGCCAGTCAACGTATTTGTGTATTATTTCCATGAATTGTGGTAAGCTTGACATATTTGATATCTTTTTAATGAAAATTGAATGTAAATTGATAATTTATGTCTGTATATGTGCGTGGTTCAGTAGCAAACATGAGGCAAGGCCTAGATAGTGCTCCAACCTGAACAGGACGTGTCGGAGAAAAGTAAAACTGCATGGAATTGCCAAACAGTACACTGACACCTATCTTATTGACTAGATAGAACTAATGCTGGAATTGCAGAGGCGTAGTAACCATTAGGGAGGAGTATACTGGTGTAAATTGTTTCAGATGAAGCTAGCAGTTGGCCTACCGCTCTGAACTCAGTGTTTGTTATGTATTGTGTTCAGTGTGGAAATAGATTATAAATTAGTTCTGAAATAGGAGGTACAACCTTCTTGTTTCAGGGACCGTGGTCCTAAGTTATTGAGGCAGCACCTGATCTGAGTTTTGCTGAATCCAGAGGCTGACAGCATACTCCTTGGTCCAGATAGCGACCAGTGAGGTGTCTCCAGAACACAGTGAAGCAATCGAGCAGAGGAGTCTTTTCCTGCCGCCATCACGAAAGATAAGCTTCTGTGGCCAGAGCAGCTCAACATTATGTGCCCCCCCCTCTAAAATTGACATTATATTAAACACAGAGGGACAATAAATTGTTTCAAATGACAGGAACTGTGAACTTTTCCCAATACTATTTCCACGATAATCAAACACTTGAAGTCATGATGACAAACAACAATCTAGCTTGAAAAACAAAACCAGTATTACCTCATAGTACTACTTCACAACTTACACACATAGGATAATACTAATAAATTATGTCAATACAAAGATCATATTTATAAATTGTGATTACATTTGATTGTGATTCCTGGTTCACTGTGTAGTTGAATCAGGATATCTATTGTTGAAAGTAATTATTACATATATATTTGAAACTTTACACTTGACTCATTTAAGATAGTCTTATAGAGTGTTATATGTGTGTGAGTGTCACAGTGTTGTAAAGTGTTGTGGAATAAATTAAATTGTTTATCTGTCTGTTGTTGTTGTGAATTACACTTCATCATTTTCATAACCCTAGACATTCAACGTAGTCATCACAATATTCCAGAATAATTCTGACTGAGGTATAAATGTGGTAGCAAGTAAGGTTATCTGTAAAACACTACACCTATTAGATACAGATACCTTCACAGCTGATCTCAGTCAGTACACTAAGTCCCCTATAAATATTTATATCATCCCACTTTACCACAGTTAGATGTAGTAAGACCGAGTCATAAAAGAGTAATAACTGACTAATGGACAGTGGCGTGGGATGAAAGCCTGAAGAGCAGACAGGCATATAAATTAATATTAGACAAACATAAAGGTATGTTTTCAGGCACTCGTAAGAAATAAAGAAGTAGAACACTAGACAACAGAAAAACAACAGACGTGAGTGGCATACCCAGGATTCGAACCCCGGACCTTCCGTACGACAACACCGCCTAGCTATACAAGCGAATCACACTATCCTCCCGGCCAGCTAGGCATCCCCAAAAAAGATGCTTTACTGACCGGTCATTAGTGCGAAACACAAGACAACACCGGAAGTTTACAATGGGCAGCTTAGCCTTATTAACGACGCAATCACTTCTGTCGTTCCCCTATTATACAGTATATGTCAGTCCACACAAGACAAAGACCTTGATACTGTGTCTTTTGGGGATACATTGCTGGCCGGGAGGATAGTGTGATTCGCTTGTATAGCTAGGCGGGGTTGTCGTACGGAAGGTCCGGGGTTCGAATCCTGGGTAAGCCACTCACGTCTGTTGTTTTTCTGTTGTCTAGTGTTCTACTTCTTTATTTCTTACGAGTGCCTGAAAACATACCTTTATGTTTGTCTAATATTTATTTACTGTTTACAGGCCTCGGGTTTCCCTTCCTTATAAGGCATATAAATTGCTCAGAGCTCCCTCCCAACAAGAGCATGTCAGGTATCTAGAGAATTTAAAATGTCTAGCAATAAGAAACTACCCAGAATGCAACTAGGAATGGCTATTTTAGAATAGAAGAATCTTACTGCGTTGAGTGTCCAGAGCACAATAATATAGTTCTGCGGTTCTCAAAGTGTAGTCCGCGAACCCCTGTGGGTCCCCGAGATCCTTTCACGGGGTCCACGAGGTGAAAACAGTTTTCAAAATAATCTAAGACGTTATTTGCATATTTTTTTTCACTCTCATTCTCTCACGGTACAACCCACATACACAAAAGCTCTTTGGAGTCCTCAATAATTTGTAAGAGTTCAAAAGGGTTCTGAGACCATCAAGTTTGAGAAAAGCTGATATATAGTTGTTACGTCCTTTTTCGCATAGGTATTAAGGGTGCGAGACTTAACAGTTTACCAAATGCCAAAGTCTAACTTTGTTAGATGTACTATAGGTACGCATCTGTGTAAGTAATAATAGTTTATATTAATTCTGCACTAAAGAGCACAAATTGGTGCGATGTATTTGATTGTTGCCAGAGTACGCTTTCGCGTCAGGAAAAGACAAAATGCCGAGAAGACAGAAGTTGGTGTGATCTAAGTGTCCCATATTACGGGAATAGTTAATTGATTATAGGTTTTGCTACCTTCCAGGAGGAAGTGTCAGCGTCGTTTATATATGCATCTCCGATTGATACTCGCCTTTTAAATAACCAGCACGATCTAGTTAGGGCTTCGGCACGGTCCTTGATGGCCCGCCCCTAATGAGAACTGATCCTCTGTTGGAGTCTGTTTGGTTTTAAATACACTGAAGTTTTTCCAGTGAATCGTCCGGCGTCTCAGAGATATATATATATTGTAGTAAAGGAATCTTCTAGCCACAAGATCGTTTATGAGGTCCATCAAATAGATATGGAAATGGAATAATGATATGATATTCATGCCATACTTGTTTGACTAATATGTGCAACCGTCAATGTAAGAGTATGTCTACTCTGCAAGTTTATCGTCTTCGTCGTCGTCAAAAAAAAACATATTCAATTTAACTAACTTACCAACCAAGGGGTCAAGTATATTCTTCTTCTTCCTCTTCTTCCTCGTTCGTCCTGAAAAGGACGGTGGTTGCGTTGTGTCTGTTTACGCCTAAGCTGTGATATCTGCACCTTTCGGTCGACACATCCGACTTCTGCACGGCATTTTTTAGGACCGGGTTTGCCTTCCCATTGCGATCCACACTCGCTCGGCCAGACTGCACTGCTGCAGACTGTTTCCAGGACCACCACGTGGAGGTGGAGTGCGGTCTTGACCAGCTCTGGTTCGCTGGTCCTGACGCAGGCAGTCAAGCTATGAGTCGCTGACTGCGTTCTCTATTGTTGCGTCTTTGGGTCCCAGGTCAAGTATATTATATTACCAAGTTGATCAAGGACCCAGTTGTACTGTTGGACCTTTTGGACTTATTAACCTTGATCCCAGTGTTCGAACTCTACACACTACGATTCGCGTATTGACACTGTAGTCGGCTACCTGTAAGCCCAACATATTGTGACAATGTTTTAAGTCAGATTTAATATCTAACCCTAACCAAAATCAACATATCTATGAAGGCTAAACGTGTCTTACAGGATAAAAACGAGTACAACAATAGTATTTCCTACTAAAATGTGGGAGCCGCGGTAACATAGTGGTTAGTGATGTGACCGTGGGAGGAGGAGAATGTGTTACTGCACCAAATCAAGTCTGTGTGACTATGCAGCTTTGTGGAAAGGGAGGAAAATCTGTAGATCGCTTGTGCTAAGGGAAATAATCACAAGACTTTCTTTAGTGTAGTTCTTCTGTGGAAGACTGGTTATACACCAGAGATGTTGCTTTCAGAAGTAAGGAACAACCCAGGTAATCAAGAATACTCGTAAGTGCCTGTGTGGTTTTAAAACTGAACTTGAAGGGTTGACTATAAACAGCAACTTTAACAGTCAATGAAAATTTCCAATAGAGCGGTGTATTTGAAAAGTCCAAATGGTTATAACAGATATTCTTTATTTCGTTTCGTTTCCAATGCAAATAGTAGCAGTTCGAGAGAAATTTCTGGTGGAGAGGAAAGGAAAACTGCCAGCTTTAGCCTCGATGGCAAAAGGCTTACGGCTCCTCAATACTGTAGTCGTTTTGTGGCATGTCTATACACTGTGGAAATCCTAGCGAAATAAAAATTTGAACGAGACTTTGATTAAAACTAATTCGAACTTACGAAAATGTGGAGTAAACCACTATATAATTGTAGCAGGGGTTAGTGCTGGGTCACTAATTACCCTGGTTGGTAGGGGATCTCTAGACGGTTATATTCTTGTCCTAACCGTATGAGTCAAAGGCTTTGTGTTCAGTAGTAGGGGATGCGCCAGGCTGCTCCACACCTCGACTAGAGAACGCCTTATGTTGGTTTGACTCTAGCTCTGAGATAACTGTCTCAAGCTCTGACTAGTTACTATGATGCATCAGTCTTTATACTAGTCCGGCACTATTGCTTGCCGGATGAAATATTTCTCATTGGAGTTAAGACCTGAAACCTTCTTATGATTGGTCTTGGGGCTAGCTGACTGTTGAAATAATCTTTAACCTAACTAACTACGAAACCTCTAGTCTAAAATTATTGTTTCTAAGTGACGATGACCAACCATTGTTCAAAGTTCTCTCTAATCTAAATGTTTTCCGGTCTGACTTGTATGGAGGCCACACAAGGTTTGATGACTGATGATGTCATTGATTCTTGACTAGTGGTTTATTTATCTCTAACTAGTCATTCATAAGTACTT
Organism: Oreohelix idahoensis; assembly: GCA_024509875.1. Lineage (NCBI taxonomy): Eukaryota > Metazoa > Mollusca > Gastropoda > Stylommatophora > Oreohelicidae > Oreohelix > Oreohelix idahoensis. Next base: position 98,600 of record JAMPIV010018873.1, on the reverse strand, counting down.
TACTATAAGGCTAACAGTTGTAGCATCGTAGTAGGCCACACTGTTACAGTGCACTGGCTTCCTAGCTCAGTGGTCTATGGTTCGATCCACAGATGAGGTGAGATTTTTTTAGGCCGCAAACGGCTCCTGGGTCGACCCAGCCCCAACTGGGTACCAGAGCAACTTCTGGGAAGGTTAAGGCGGCCGGCGTAATGCTGACCACATCACCCCTAGTGTGCCGATGGTCAAGAAAATATGGGCCTAACACCATATTCCCAATATGCCCAATGGGGTGTAACGGGATCCTTTACCTTTTTACTAAAATGTGTAAGGAATGAACAATAGAAAAGAACATTGTTAGATTATTTGCGGGCATGTGATTCTTCCACAACTGTAGAACAACGTGTTGAGAATAGACTGACCTAGAGAATTGCACAATATAGTAAAACAGTATAAAACAAGAAATTAAAAAAAAATAATATATAAAGATCAGATGATGGTGTGATGAGAAAGTAGGACTCTTATCATGCTTGTTGATGATGGCAAATGATTGGTGGATTGAGTGTCACATCAGCTTTCACACCCAGGACCGGATTAAGCCAAGAAGAGCCTTAATGCTTTTTGGTGTTTGGGCCCCTTCACATAATAGGCAATACTTTTTGTTTTCAAACCCTTTAGCATAGTGATGGTACAAGGTATATACTAGTATTATTAATAGACTGGTCTGTAAGTTTGTTAGCATTGCTTACCTCTTTTATTAGTAATTATTTTTTATTAATGTTTGTTCACAGACGTCGCTGACCGCTGATCGGGTTCGGACTGAGTCGATGATGACTTACCCGCCCCGTCTCGCGGCTGGCGGTCACTAGCACAGTGTGTTATTATTTTTCTCACAATACGCAACACGTAACATAATCACCTGTCATTTAGTTAGCTATTAAATTGTCGGTGTCTGTTACTTTGTCGTATAGGCATTAAAAAAATAATAGACGCTGTAATAACAAAAATTACAAATGAAATATAACATGTTATCTTTTCTCCTACTGTCAGTCGTCTAACGCCTCTAAGTCCGGTCTGCTTAACAGTCGTTTTTATATCTCTCTCCTGGAGAGTTAAGTGCCGCGTCCCTACACTGTAAACATAATTACGGTCTCGTCTCAGTTACGTAGCGCCGGTGGTGTGGTCTAACATTTTAATTGAATATCTGGTTACGAAAATCGCTACGCGTTATTTTATTTAATTCGCATTACTAGCAAGAAAAATCTAAGTGAAGTATAAGTGTTTAACTTTAAATGCTATCACCGTAAAATACTTCTAACACTTAGAACTATTTACCAGAAAATCCAGAATGAAATCTCCACGAATCACTTATAAACGATATCCACAAGAAATGGTTTAAGACTTCGCGCTAGACTCTATTCGAATTCTGACTGACGACTGATGGTTGGGTTATAGAAACAACAGTATATACTCCCCTGTTCACAAAGTTCCGGGACTCATTTTTTTTTGGAATTGAATAAGTAGACTTACATACTAGTTGCTTCTATCTCCTTCAAAGTAGTTCCCTTGTGAGTGTACACACTTATTCCAACGTTCCTGCCACTGAAGGAAGCACCTCTGGTAGTCACTTTGCGGAATAGCCCTCATTTGTCCCGTCGCGTTGGCTTGAATCTGCTCAATGTCATCGAATCTACGACCTTTCATTGTTTTCTTAAGTTGCGGGAACAAGAAAAAGGCACACGGAGCAAGATCGGGTGAGTATGGAGGATGCGGAGCAATGGAATGTTGTGTTTCGTCAAAAATGTGTCTGTGGTGACAGACCTGTGTGCAGGTGCATTGTCATATTGAACAAGCCAATTGCCTGTGCGCCACTTCTCAGGGCGATGTCTGCGCACAGCGTCGCGGAGGCGTTGCAGGACTGTTTTGTAGAATTCAGTCCTATAGGGACGTATTCATGATGCACCAGACCATCAATGTCGAAAAACGCTATGAACATGGTCTTGACATTGGACTTGACCTGTCGTGCCTTCTTCGGCCGAGGAGATGATTGCGTTTGCCACTGGGAGGACATTTGCTTTGTTTTCGGGTCATATCTGTACAACAAGCTTTCATCACCAGTTATTATCGAGGACATGAAATTTGCTTCGTTTTTTGCTATCTCAAGGAGGTCAGTGCAAATGGACAACCGATCGTCCTTCTGGTCCTCAGTCAGATGGCGTGGCACGAGTTTCGCTGACACCCGTCTCATGTGCAAATCTTCAGTTACGATTTTATGGCACGTACCAATTGATATTCCAATGTCATCAGCAACCTCTCTGATAGTCAGACGTCGGTCAGGGCGTATCATTTCTTGCACACGTGCTACGAACTCGTCGGTGTTGGAGGTGGAGGGTCTCCCTTGACGGGGGCCATCTTCAAAGGATCGGAGTCCTCTTTTGAAACGGGAATACCACTCAAATGTTTTAGATCTACTTAAACAGGACTCTTCGAAAGCTGTTTGCAACATTTCGAGAGTTTTGGAACCAGTTTTTCCTCGACGAAAGCAGAAATCAATGCACACACGTTGTTGAATTTTGCCGTCCATTTTTGAAACGCGACGAGCACTACTAGGTCACATCCACTTATACGCTACCACACAGCGCATGCGCGAAATTACAAACTTCAGGTTTGGTACGTATAGTGGCACGTCGTTGACACGTGCACTGTGTTAATATCACCTAGCTCCTTATAACGGTTTTCCGGATAAAAAATGAGTCCCGGAACTTTGTGAACATGGGTGTATATCATTAAATTTCTTTTCATCTCTACTGGCGTTATTTCGCACTCCTTTGTGGGACAAAAATTCAGAAGCTAGAGGTTTCAAGATAAAAGACTTCGTTTCGGTCTTCCAGAGTTTCTCTTCTGGAGCGGTGACCGACATCAAAAGACTTTCTGTTGTCCTAGCGGTTTCCCTGTAGAATGCCCGTGTTCCAAGATCAAAGGATAATAGGGATTTCTAGATTTTCCCTGAGCAAACCTCAAAGGGTCTGTTCCGTCTCTCTCTCACGTGCTGTCTGGCAAGTATTATATGATTGACAGATGAGCTCGCGTGAGAGGAATGCAGTAAAAGCAAAGCGTGATTTGTTTCCTGTTATGACTGACAGGTCAACGAAGATTGTAAACACTGCGTTAGCCTATGTTTAAAGAAAAGAGGGCGGGGACAAAAGAGTGAGCTGCAGAAGTAAAGATGGTTGGTATAATGCACATTTTAGCTAGCAAATCAGAGAACAGCTATAAGGTTATAATAAGCTGTCAGATTTCTGTAGACTCTTTTCCATTACACGTCACAAGAAGCTTTCATTGCCTTGGGAAATATATGGAAATCAAAAGAAATCAAGTTCAGCACACAATTAGGAATATTCAACTGAAATGTCAAGTAAATGCTATTGTATGGTTCTGTAACATGGACAACAATAAAAATTTCAACAAGAAAGCTACCATCTTTCATAAATAGGTGCTTGGATAAATAGAAGGATTGAAGTGGTGTGACGTGGAACTGATGACACGAACCAGGTGGAACAACAGGTGATCAGCGGACGCTGGCGTTGAAAAGGACACATATTAAGACAATTAGTTGATAAAATGACAAGGCAGCATGCTGGAATCCCCAGGGTATGAGAAATAGAGACCAAAATATATGGATAGATACGTCGAGACATGGATGAAAGGGATAAACAACACATGGAAAGCCCTTCAGCTGATGGCACAGGACGGGAGAGCTTGGCGTGGTTTTCTTGAGAACCTATGCTCCACAGGCAGTTAAAAGGTATTGTTGATGATAAATATGGTGGATGATGATGATGATGATGAAAATAATCTTCTTCTATTACCTTTCAACTCCCCAGGAGCATAGGCCTTCAACAAACATATGCCACGTCTTCCTGTCACGTGCCGTCAGCTCATGATCTTTCCATATCTTCTTCATCCCTTTGATGTATCTCTCCAGTTCTCTTCTCCCTGTGTTCTATTGGTCGTCCTCTACCTCTCTTAACATGGGCATTCCAGAACAGGGACTGTCTTGTAATGCTATCAACAGGTTTTCTCAATATGTGTCCTATCTATCTCCGGCATCTTCTAGATGACAATAAAGCTAATGCTTAAATAATTACAAACTATGAATCTGTTTAATGTCATAATAAACAATAATAAAATGTATTGTTTACATCTAAAGAATATTATCATCATCATCAACTTTCCTTTTTCGATCCTTTTGAAGCATGGGCTGCAACTGGTCCTCTTGAAGAAATCTTAAACCAAATCATTTGTCACGGGTTGCCTCACCTTGCTCTGCAGTAGTGGTCCTACAGTGGCCAAAACCTAGAGTATTTAATGTGGGTCTTCAAAGGTGTCTACCTTCGCACAAGATTACTCTTGGCAGAGTTGTAGATAGAAGGATAATGATGCTTCTATCTCGAGGGAGCTTACACAAGATATTTCAGAAGTCAAGAACAATACTGAATGAGTCTTAGCACGTTAACTTTGTATCTGACCCGCTGCCTTTTGTGAAGATGGATATAAATGATTTGCTCGTTCAAGCCCCCAGCTGATTTAATTCAGCGAAATTCCTTTTATTAGCTCGATATAGATATCATATATATATATATATATATATATATATATATATATATATATATATATATATATATATATATATATATATAATATATATATATATATATATATATATATATATATATATATATATATGATGGGGCCATAAAGCGTAAAGACGTCCCCTTTCTGCTTCTTGGCATATTTATTGTGGTAAAGTGGGATGATATAAATATTTATAGGGGACTTAGTGTACTGACTGAGATCAGCTGTGAAGGTATCTGTATCTAATAAGTGTGGTGTATTTCAGATGACCTTACTTTGCTACCACATTTAGACCTCAGTCAGACTTATTCTGGAATATTGTGATGACTACGTTGAATGTCTAGGGTTATGATAGTGATGAAGTGTATGTTTACAACAACCAACAGACAGATAAAAAATTTAATTTAATCCACAATACTTTACAACACTGTGACACTCACATACATAGAACACTCTATAATACTATCTTAATAAGTCAAGTGTAACTTTTAAAATATGTATTAATTCCTTTCAATAATAGATATCCTGATTCAACTACAAAGTGAACCAGGAATCACAATCAAATGAAATCACAAGTTGTATGTACACAATTTATAGATAGGATCTTTGTATTGACATATATTATTATTACAATATGTGTGTAAGTAGTGATGTAGTACTATGAGATAATACTGGCTTTTCAAGCTAGGTTGTTGTATGTCATCATGACTTCAAGTGTTTGTTTCTGGTGGAAATAATATTGGAAAGGTTCACAGTTTCTTTGTATTTGAAACAAATAAATGTCCCTCTTGATTTAATGTAAAGTCACTTTTAGAGGGGGGTATACACAAGATTGAGCTGCTCTGGCCACGAAATCTTAACTTCTGTGTGGGCGGCAGGAAACAGTCTCCACTGCTCGCTTGCTTCACCGTGTTCTTGAGAAACAACACTGGTCGATATCTTGACCAAGGAGTATGCTACCAGCCTCTGGATTCAGCACAACTCAGACCAGGTGCTGCTTTAATGCTTTAGTACCACGGTCCCTGAAACAAGAAGGTTGTACCTCCTACTTCAGAACTAATTTATAATCTATTTCCACACTGAAGCACAATACATAACAAACACCGAGTTCAGCGTGGTAGGCCAACTGCTAGCTTCTCATGTAACAATATACACCAGTATTCCTCTCCCTAATGGTTACAATGCCTCTGCAATTCCAGCATTATTTCCCTCTATTCAATAAGATAGGTGTCATAGTACTATTTGGCAATCCCATGCAGTTATACTCCTCTCCGACAAGTTTTTTTTCATGATAGAGCAATATCTAGGCTTTGCCTCATGTTTGTTACTGAACCACACACATACAGACATTAATTTATCAATTCACATTCAATTTTCATCAAAAAGATATCAAATATGTCTAGCTTACCACAATTCAAGGAAATATTAAACAAATACGTTGACTGGCGATGAGTTATGGCACAATTCCGATCTGCCTCTGTCCCAGGCTTTTATTAGAAAAATATGAACTGGTTGTCAGCGCACTTGCTTCTATAAAGTTTATATCAAAAAGTGGCACTGAACAGACGCTCCTAATTGACTATATTAAATGGTCTAGCCAATGAGACCATGTTTACAAAAGCTTTTGAAAAAAGTACCCTTCCTATCGTTGCCATTAACAACCAAAAATAGTATTTGCCATCGACTAATCATGTTTCGCCTTACATATTATTCTAGCCAATCAAATCGGATTTAACGTGGTGGCCTCATTTCCTCTAAAGCAGTTTCCAAACACGCCATTATGAGCAAATATGATCCTGTGTTGTCAGACAACACCACTATAATATTTTGGCTATAATTTGTTAATTATTTGACTATTTGCTTAACACCTAACATATTCTTTGTCAGCAAGTCCTAAGGCACCCAAATATATAAGTTTAATGGAGCTACGTGGCTGCGTTCAAAATATGTATTTTCTTCTACCACCTGTTCACTTCTATACGATGGGGTGTCTTCTGTACTGTCAGGCTAATGTCAGGATTTCAGACGTAAAACAGTATTGTGTCATGTTTCCTAATAAGCATTAACCATGTTTTTTTAAAACATTACCTCGTATTGGTAGTGTTTTTTGTCACTGTTTATTTGAAAAAAAATCAAGCCTGCATGCCTTTCGCGTGGGGTGGCATTAATTTTATATCGCGAGACGTGGTAGTATTGCATGCGTTCCTCCGTACATCTCTCTCTCTCTTCTAAGCCCGTCTGTCTTTTAGTTTACGTAGTGCATAGTGACATTAATGGAATATTAAATCTAGGTCATTACGCAGTGTCTCTCTCAAGGTCGTACAAGAAATATAGTACTAGTTTTATTTTTAGAAACGGGTGTATTTGATGCAGTCGGCTTTACTAGCAAACGTGAAAGCGTTACAATTATGCAGACGAAGTAGAAAAAGGGGATTTCTTGTTTAGCTAGTATGACGTTCTATAACACAGGCGTACGCTATTGTGACCGCACTGTTCTTTTACCATTCTTCTTTCCTTTGATTGAATTAATTCGTTAGGCTTTACATTTACTTTCTAATTTAGATATGTGGATTTAGAATGTCTCACGACATTTATCGCCCATATATTTTCGGTCAGCCCACGTGACTGTCAGCCCACGTGACTGCGCGAGCAAGCATTGCTGGGATGTGAAAAGTCTGATAAAGAAGAAGATTGATAACTAGGCCATAATAAAGCCTAAGAATTAATTGTGTGTATAGTTGTGTGTTATATTTGGTAGTCATGTGTTATATTTGATAGTTGTGGGCCATATTTGAGTTTTCATGCCTAATAGAGCAATAAAGGCGAGTGTTATTTGCGTGGCGCAATTACTACGCGCCGCGCAGTAAGTCGAGTGATTAGCCTATTGCCTATATAAAGAATGCGATGGCCAGCAGCGGCCTTTTCCAGTATCAGTCCAGACAAGAGAAAACGAAGATACGAGGCGAGCTGTGTTGGTAGAACTGAGACATGACACATTAACAATCGAGCACAGGATGGGTGTTTGTTTGTTTGGTTTGTTGGTTTATTTGTTTAATGTTTGCTTCGTGTGTTTAGATGTCACTGATAGGGCTGTAGAAATAAATACAGCCCCTGCCTCAGAATCAAGAGTTTTTATTGTTGTTCGGGTCGGTTCAATGTTTGATTTAAAAGCAGATTAGCTTATTTCCTAGTGAAATTACCATTATTTCCCTGTAGCTTTAGAATTATATTGAGCGTGTCTGTTTTAATGTTTAATGAAATAAATAGATAGATAGATGTGAAAGTTTAAGAGCGATTATTTCAGTCATCAGACCAGGCAAATATAGTATGAAACTATTTCATACATGAAACCAGGCAGAGAAGCGATCTATTACTGTAATTTAGATGATATTGACTGTTATCAAGATGGCAGCCACGTGGTCATGAAAGGCGGCGCGTCACCATGCGTGTGTATAAAGAAGACGCCAGTTTTATATTGTGTGAATTGACACGTGGGTGGAAGCAGATTAAGATAATTTTCCCCAGTAAAGGGAAGAGAGAGTTGTCGTGTTAAATTTCCTTTAGGTGATGTATTTAGTTCCTTTTGTTAAAGTTAAGAATAATTATATTTTATTCTTTGATGCGATAGTAATTTAGTGGTATTTCACGATTATTGATTATTCTACTGTATATCTTTAGTGGGTTACTTTGAGTGAGGTGAGAATATGTATTTAGATTTCTGGTGAGATTAGAGCCACGCCAGGGTGCGTAAGGCACGTTGAGACAGGTGTTTCTCTGTTTGCTCCTGGTGGAGCATGGAAACACCAATGCAGCTGGTGTCCATCGCAAGTCCACAAGAAGCATTTATATGCTATTACAAGGGTTGTTTCTGTAACAATGTGTTTCATGTGATGAGTTCCCAATCTCATCAGGGGTCATATACGACACGCTTGTGGCCAGGCGCACCAGCCGTCACTTACGACATGTTCAGAGTGCAGGAACAAGTATTGAGATGGATCAGTTGCGGGGTGGTGGTTTATTCTCATTATTGAGAGTATTTGTTGTACAGATGGTTGAATATTATTTTATGTCCTTTTTATTATTATTTAATTATGGTTATGTGTAGAATGGTTTGTGAGAGCACGTGGGCTCACTTGGAGATATATATTTCTCTTCTCCGCTCCTGAGGGAGCATGGGGCTACCAGTGTGGTTTGCCTCCGCATGAAGTATTCATATGCTCGTGCAGTAGTGGTTTCGGTAGCAATCTGTGTTACATGTGAGATTGCCAGCCTCATGCACAACACCATACTAGTCTCATTGACGACATGCATGAGTATGTGTGTGTGATAGTTGAGTGTGCCCTTGCTGTAGTGGTTTCGGTAGCAATCTGTGTTACATGGTGAGATTGCCAGCCTCATGCACAACACCATACTAGTCTCATTGGACGACATGCATGAGTGTGTGTGTGTGTGTGATAGCTGAGTGTGTGCTCTTGCAGTAGTGGTTTCGGTAGCAACCGATGTTACACGGTGAGATTGCCAGCCTCTTGCACAACACTATACTAGTCGCATTGGACGACGCGCATGAGTGTGTGCGTGTGTGATAGTTCAGAGTCTCAGGTGGCGTGGAAGGACTGTTTGGCAGGTGAGAGTATCGTTATTCAACTATGATTTTAACTAGCCCGTGCTTTGTTTGCGTTTCAGGATTAGGAACTGAGCACTAGCTGGGTGTTTGTTTGTTTGGTGTTTTGTTTAATGTTTGTTTCAGTGTGCCCTTAGTCACTGAATGGGTTGTAAAAATAAATACAGCCCCTGCCCTAAGAATCAAGAGTTTTATTGTTGATCGGGTCGGTTGCGAGTGTGCAAGAGAGTGATCAAATATCACAACATCATCATCATCATCTCGCCCACCCTTTCATATATATATATATATATATATATATATATATATATATATATATATATATATATATATATATATATATATATATATATATATATATATATATATATATATATAAAATGCCCGTTTTTTTCTGTTAGAAGCCTTCGTAACGTTAAGGGATGCAACAAGTTATTTTGGTTGAAAGTTAGACATTAATTGTATTGTTTCCTTTATATTTTGGTTTTTTAATACTCTCCCGAAAATAGTAACACTTACCAAAGAAGAATGCGCGAAGGACGGTGTGCATGCGCCACTAACATATCTCTGTGAATGGCATGCATGTTCATACTTTGTACAACATTATTTGGTTCCCTTATTTCGGTGTATTTTTTCATTTAAAAAGTACTTAAAAATATATCAATATTAAAGAGTGTAAAACTACATTATTAGTAAAATTTTATTATTGTTCAAGAATGTTACAAAAATATTTATAGAATGTGTGATTCTGTATAAATACATTGAGATCGTCGCTGGAGCTACGGAGTTCTGTACTGTGGTGATGCACAGGTAGCTTACTTACTAACAGGGGGAAGCAATTCACTTTCTTCTGGCGTGTTGCGAGAAGAAGAATGCTGTTATATATTGTGACAGCAGGAACGGGGGAAGAAAGGGAGACTGGGCACGAAAGATAGAAGGCACTGAACAGTTTGATTATACTGTATGGGCAGAAGTCAAAAACACAACTGATAAACAGTACATGAACTGGAGACAGGAAGATGCGGAAATCCATGATTTAAGTTGTACGTCGCATTGTCTCGATCAAGAAATCACAAAAATTTAAATGTCCAGATTAAAACAACAGAAAATCAAGATGCTCTTTTAAACATCAGATGTAAAACAGATATGTTGGTTGTTTTTAATACTTTTGAATAAGTAAAATTGCCGTTAGGTATTGGTGCTTTTGAATTTAATTCCAGTCTTATGACGGGTTTTAACACTGTTGTATATATTAATTAATTTATACTAGATGTTCTGGATCATACATTTGCCTTTCTCTGTAATGATTAATTCAACTATGAATTTGTCAAAATCAACATATACAATTTTAATGATAAATTACTTTGAAACAAATGTAAATAAATATGAAATGGTAATGATAAGAAATTTTAGTTCAACATAGATAGAAGGATAATGATGCTTCTACATCGAAGGAGTGTTCACAAGATATTTCAGAAGACAAGAACAATACTGAATAAGTCTTAGCACGTTAACTTTGTATCTTACCCGCCGCCTTTTCTGAAGATGGATATAAATGATTTCTTCACCCAAGCCCCAAGCTGATTTAATTCAACTAAATTCCGTTTAATAGCTCGATATAGATATAAATATTTATATATTAATTAATATATGCTAGAGGTTCTGGATCATACATATGCCTTTCTATCTGTAATGATTAATTCAGATATGAATTTGTCAAAATCAACATATACAAATTTAATGCTCAGTTACTTTGAAACAATTGTAAATAAATATGAAATGGTAATTATGAGAAATTATGGTTCATCGTAGATCTCGGTTTGGAAAATGAAAATATAGTCTTTTGAGGTGGCCCGCTAAACTTATAACTTAGCTTCCAAATTGCTGAAATGTTGGTGCTGTTGGTTCCGTCACTTCATCTCTGTGGCAAGGGCACGTCTTCAAAGGATTCTGGAGGTAACCGCTTCCGGTCAAGGCAGGGATCTTCCCCACCCGTGGGATGTAGTTTTCACGTGTCAATCTCAAGCTTTGAACCACATACTAGCACAGCAGATAACATGGGTAGAACATCAGTTGGTCTCTCCCATCCGTACCACCAACTTTAGAGGGAATAAAAGAACACATTCCGCTGCCAAGTGTCTGTTTTCCTGATTTAGATCAGGCGCCTTTTGTCGCCGATTTTTAAAATCATAATTTGTACTCTCCCTGAATGAATATCATATAACTCAGGGGATGGGATGAAAAATTACCATTCTTTCAGTTAATGTAATGAAAAAATTTCAACTGGAAACCGGCAAGTGGCTTGTTCCTGAAGAAACAACTTTAAACATACATACAACTCACTACAAATGATAATATACATAAGATATCATCATCCACTTCCTTTCTCTACTTGGAGTCTGGGATTATCTCCGCTTTTGGTTCTTCCGTGAGAACTAGCATGAAGCAATCACCAGCGCTTGCTGTGGTGGTTCATGAATGTATCCTTTTTGTAACCGCGCTGCTGTTACTGGTTACTGTGTGTTATCTCACTAGGTGGCAGATGGCAGGCCTAGTGACGTAATTCAAGTTTACAATCTCTCCTGTTTATCTTCCAAGTTATTTAGTTGATATCATTACTGGCCATCTCCGCCAGAGGTGTAAATTCCTGGATGATACTCTAATCCTTTTCTTGTATACTTCAGGTTCGTTCAGTTCCTTCTTTGATGTTAATAGTGACTTCGTATAGTGGTAGTTTAAATGTACATGGCATACAATCAGCAACTCATAAAGATGGAATCAAATTCGTTCTGATCCTTCAAAACGTTTAATAACTTAATAAAACAACACATATAATGAGTTATTCAAATGACAGAGTTCGCATAAAGGCCTTTACTGGGTCTTTGTACTTCAGGTTACCTCATACATGAATTCTATGTCTTGTAACTTCCGTATTCCTCTTTAACTTATTCTTTTCTCCTGTAGACTTCCTTAGTCTTCCCAAAACTTGCTCCTATTTCCTCATATACCAATGCTCTTTATTAGCATTCCATACTTGATTTGTTACTTAAATATCTTCCTCGACGAACTGGTCAGACAGGTCTCTATAACTGCTCCTAGCAACAAAATTCATCTAATGCATAAATAATTGTATGTACACACTTCTGATACTTGCAAGTGAGAGAGCATATTTGAAGTTCTTCTATAAAAGTCGACATTCACTTTTTCTTGAAAATCATATGCAATTCTGGATACTTCAAACCTTGTTCAATATAGCTCCTCTATAATAAACTAGAGATATTATATCTCTAGTTTCCTTCAAATGTTTACAGCCTTTTGGTTACTTTACACATAGTCGTTATAACCATCCGTTTTTCTTGGTACATAGTCGTAAACATCTCGTAATGAACTGGCAAATATCGCTTCTGCAAGATTCTCCAGTAAACAAAATTCTACTCTGTGCAAAATATAATAATAGTTCAATACTTACAAAAAACACAACATAAACGCTGATCTCCTTTCAGAAATACACCTTAACTGTGAACCACAGAATCAAATCAAACTATCTCCCGATAGAATAACACTGGCTAGTGATGGCTGGACATCTAAACATATTCACATAAACCCTATCTGTGAAACCACAGAAGGTTCATCTTGTCCGCACCGCGATCACACCTTCTTCCTGAAGCACAACTCAGGACTGCATGTAATGACCTCTGGTCATTTCTCGTGGTGTGTTTTCTTGCCACTCTTTTGATTCGCTGACCCAAATCTTTTTACTTAAATTTATTGGTCAAGCCTTTTTTTCCCTTGTTCTCGAACTTTCTATTTACAACTCACTATAATCACTCACTATTAGTTAACATGAACCGGTATTCTGAACCGTTGTCAGTTAGCAATATTATTATTTTCATTCATTATTTTCTCTTGTGAGCTGTCCTAACTGTTTATCTCACCTTAACAATAGCATGAATAATGCTTGGGCAAACCCCACGGTGACATTATCACATGCTGAAGTTGCCAGCCTCGTATGAATCTTTAACACTCCTAGCTAGTATAAACCAGTAAAATTTGAAGTATAAAAATGTGTACAACTCACCCTAGTATATAGGCAAATCGTAGACGACTTTCTCAGGTAAATAGTCTTGGAAACTTAACACAGATGTCTCGAACACACGTCTGGGATATTATTTCTTATTTTAGAATACCTCTGTGACTTGTGAGTAGTTTTTGTAGGTGTCGGATTTCGTATTAATGTTGGCGAGTTTTCTTTTCCAGTGGATAAAAGATGCTCTAATACGTTTTTCCGTTCCTAAAAATTCAGCATCCTGACTATTTTTTGATGTGACAAGGTCCGAGCTGTCCACTTTGACGATTTCAGGAATGCAGTGCCGTATGTCAAACTTTTCCTACGTTATATCGTAAGTTCCCGGCCCACGCTTCCACCTGGCGTTTTCGACAAAACTTCCAATCAGCGCGGTGGTTTTTTGGCGCCTCAGAAACCAGCCAATACATTCAAAGTTCATATTAGGAAAACTTTTCCTCATGCAGTATTCTGTATGAAGTATGCGTTTGAAAATTTCAAACAGTCATCCTCCGTACATGGAGTTGCTACATTCGACAATTCTTGGTAATGTTTACGTTACAACTTCTTACATTTTTCCTGTCGAGTCAGAAGTAATTATGCAATCTTAGCAAACACTTCATGCTCGCATTTACCTGGAGTCATTGTGGTATTATCACGTTTTAGGGACTCAGTTAATCTCTTAGGGATGGGCGATACGCTTGTCTGGCCCAGTCATGCATCGAAGCGTGAAACGTGAACAATGACAGTAGGGAAACAGAGAGTGGTAACAAAAGAATAATGCACCTAATTTATTACGCATAACAAATGTAGTTCAATACTGCGGGAATGGAGAAGAGAGCGCACAAATTATGTCACATCATTCAGTTTCTGTGACAACTTGTTTTCAATGATGAGGGGTCCGGCTTCACACGTAACCTCATAGTAGTCGTTTTTTACAACATGCCTGACTGAGTAGTCCTATTCTTTCTTTGTCTACTCAGAGACCCCCAGGAACCCACACGGGGCCCCCTAACGAATGTAAAATAACATAAAGAATTATTTACAAAATATACAAATAAGATCAAGTAGAGGATTAATGATATGGCGAAGAAAGCATCGTACAGCCGAAACTACAGGTACTGTGGCAGAGAGAGATGGATGGAGAACATTATTAAGTTGGAGTTAATGGGAAACAAATTATTTATGGCACAGTGATTTAGTACTTTTGGAAGTTCCAAAGTAAAAGAAAGTGTAGAGGAGTTAAAGACAAAGACGAAGAAGAAGACAAAAAGAAGAAGAAGAAGGAGGAGAAAAAGAAGGAGGAAGAGGAAGAAGAAGAAGAAAAGGAAACGAGAAAAATGAAATGAAGAAGAAGACAAATAAATTTGGGGAAAGAGAAAGAAAAATAAGATATTGTGAGAAGACGAAGCAGAAAAAAGAGTAATTCCAGACGACAAGAAGATTAAGACACATCAACTAAGACAGAAAAAGAGAAGAACACATGCAAAGAAAGAAAGAAAGAAAAACAGAAGAAGATATATATGAGGAGTAGGAAGCGGCGGAGAAGAAAAAGGATGGGAAAGGACAGGAAATGAGACAAAATGAAATGAAGACGAACAAGAAAAATAAATTTGGGGACAGAGAAAGAAAAAGGAGATATTATAAGATGACTACGCATTTAAAAAAAAGTAATCAAGATGAAAATAAGATGAAGGCGCAAATAACGAAATAAAAAGATGAAGACAAATGCAAAGAAAGAAAGAAAGTACAAGAAGAAGAGGATAAGAAGGAGGAAGATGGAGAAGACAACGATAACAAAGACGAAGCATCAGCTAGCAAAATAATAAGTAACCATGACGACAATGAAGATGAAGTGTGCACACACACACACACACACACAAGACGAAAACAATAATTGACAAATACGTTGTAAAAAAATTCAGTGACACAATATATCAAACCTGTTTTCAAATTCGTTTATAAGCACGGAAACAGATTTTAGCCGAGTAGGAAAGAAAATAGCTTACTAATTAAAAAGTATATATTACTGTATCTATTACTGTAAACTGTTTCATCAATAGTTATCTGCTGTCCGTTTTTGTTGACTGTAAAATCCTATTAAAATGTCTTTCTTCTATGAACGATGCCTTTTTAATATTGGTAGAGTGTTTCGTCGATTCAGTTTCTCTTTTGGAGGAACTATACACCGAATAAAACGAAGGAAACCGATTAATTGATTTCAGACGTAGAATTCAGCCAATCGTTTATGTCGAGCTACGCTTTATCGTCTGCTGTATTTTAAAAAGCTGCGAAATCTCATAAAACTTTCATGGATATTTCTGAAAGAAAGGACTACAGGAAATTTCATGAAATCCAACTTCTCGTACTTGGGAAACATGTTTCAAAATAATAATAAAAATTGTCCATTATTGATTCTGATATAATTTACAAGGAAACATGTAGCAATTCGGTGAACAAGTTCAATCCATCTTTTAATCATGAAAGAAAACATTGCGAATCTTTGTAATTACGATCATGCACCAATGATAATAAAAAGTTTTGTTTTTTGCATTGATTATTAAATATTCATTGTACGTGTAATTACGGAAACCAATTTTACGACATGTGACAAAAACTGACGGTGGCGTTGACGTAAAAACAAAGACAAATTTATGACGGAATCAAAGACTGAGACATTTCAAATATCTCAAGTATTATGGTATGTTGATCTGGTACAGTTTAGTTTGGTTTCATTTTTAAGGACCATCTTCATTGCATACAGACAACTCCATAAGTGCTCCGATCTCCTCCCTAGATCACACAAGGAGGATCTCAGCACAGTGCACAACTCCGTAGCACTAGCGAGGATCCCAATGTGTGTATACAGGAATCACACATTCTATAAATAGTTTTGTGGTGGGGAGGTTTCCTAATTTTTAAATTTTGCCAGCGCAGCAACCGTATGGCCTACTCTGTAAGATTTCCAGCTGCCAAGGGATTTTCAACGTACGAAACTTGCACACGGGACCTCCCATTTTTTAGTCCTTATCCGAGAAGGCTATGAGGGAAAGAAGATCGTTTATTATTTCCTTTTTAGCTCCATACAGAGTAGGGGCTACCGTTAAATCGAGCTCCCTCCTGCAACAGAGCACTTACATGTGGTCCTGCCACTGTGGTTTTTTTTAACAGTTTACTTTACGATAAGGTTATCAACCCTATGCATAATCTCGCATTAGTTCATACTCCGTAATCTCGCATTAGTCTATACTCCATAATATCACATTAGTCCATATTCCATAATCTCGCACAGTCCATACTCCATAATCTCGCATTAGTACATACTCCGTAATCTCGCATTAGTCCATACTCCATAATATCACATTACTCCATACTCCATAATCTCGCTTTAGTCCATACTACATAATCTTGCGCTAGTCCATACTCCGTAATCTCGCATTAGTCCATACTCCATAATCTCGCATTAGAACATACTCCGTAATCTGGGATTAGTCCATACTCCGTAATCTGGCATTAGCGCAACCCCGTAATCTGCCATTAGTCCATACTCCGTAATCTGGCATTAGTCCATACTCCGTAATCTGGCATTAGTCATACTCCGTAATCTGGCATTAGTCCATACTCCGTTAGTCGATGCCAGAGGTCTAAGTGGTTGTGACGTGTAATGGAAATGAAGCCTTCTGTATCCTTGACAGCCTTTCATGACCGCAGCGTAGTTTTAAGATTCGCTAACAAAGTCACGCATTTCTCTGCCGTCTGACTCACCTTGTAATCCACGCCTCTTTCTACTTGACCATATCAAACGAGCTTGTTTACCAACCTTCGCAACCTGTCATTCATAGCAGGGGGCGAATGACGTTCGTTTACGCAAAGTTCTCACGCGAGCTGAGCTGTCAATATTACAATAACGAGCAGATCACACGTGGGAAAAACACGTGGAAGGTAACGGCTTTAGAAGTTTCTCTATAAGGGGAGCAAATCCTGTGATGTTCGTACAATCAGGGAAAGATATCTCTTTGATCTCGAGAAACAGGGAAATTCTCAGACGGAATCCCACTACACGGGTTAAGCTTTGTTGTCGTTCAGCAGCGGCCGACAGAAGCGTCTTTCTCAAATCATTTTCAGTTGTCGCTCAGATTTTTTCGGAGAGTCTAAACACGTTATCTAGAACCACTGGAAATAGATATGTTAATAGATCGTGGTGTTTCTTTCTGGATTTCTGGTAATATATAAATTTGTGCTTAAGCGTATTAAAGTATTAAAAGTTTAGCATCTTAAATTCACTGTGATTTCTAGGTGTTAAGACTAGCGAATTAAATAACGCGTAGCTTTTTTTTATTCCAGATGTTTCAGTTGTAATGTAAATTTAATCACCCGCTATCACACAGAAAGAGACGGTTTAGTTGTCTAATTAATACACTAGGCGACTGATAAGTGACAGAAAAGATTTCGCGTTTATTTCATTTGTGTAATTTTGTAAGTGACGGTTGTTTAAATAGCATGCGACTTAACAAACAGATGCCGACAATCTAAGGCGATATTTGTTAAAGTGCGCATATGGATAAATTAAATAAGAACCGATCAGACAGAATAGGCTAGACATAACGTGCGCCTTTTAACTTTAATCAGGACTGACGGAGAGGATGAGAGATGTATCGTCCCCTTCCGTGTATATATATATATATATATATATATATATATATATATATATATATATATATATATATAGATAGATAGATAGATAGATAGATAGATAGAGAGATAGATAGATAGATAGATAGATAGATAGATAGATAGATAGATAGATAGATAGATAGATAGATAGATAGATAGATAGATAGATAGATAGATAGATAGATAGATAGATAGATAGATAGATAGATAGATAGATAGATAGATATCATTAGCAGTAATTTTTTCATAATGTTCCTATATCCTTTAGGTAACCTGATCAACGGCGACCAGCGGTTCTTTTATGTGGCTATATCTTGGGCCTTGTCTCTATTTTTACTGATTGGATTAAAGTTGTCTTCTGTTGGCTGACGCGTCTCCAAGTTGCAATTGTGAACAGGACGGGCCACAGAGACGAACGAACATTTTGATAGTAAATTTTAAACTGGACTTACAAAATACCCAGATACATTTTCTTACATTTTTATCAGCCCATTGTGGTGAAATAGCAATAACTGTTCTCCCGACCTCTGA
Source organism: Oreohelix idahoensis (assembly GCA_024509875.1). Taxonomy (NCBI): domain Eukaryota; kingdom Metazoa; phylum Mollusca; class Gastropoda; order Stylommatophora; family Oreohelicidae; genus Oreohelix; species Oreohelix idahoensis. The sequence continues at coordinate 80,097 of JAMPIV010018873.1, read as the reverse complement.
TAGTCGTTTTCCAAGAGGATAATTATCCAGAAGAGTTACGCTATTTCAGAATCGGCACTCACCACAGAGCCAGCCGATAGGATTTACCAATCAATTACTTACCATCATCAGTAACAATTGTAGCAACTAGCGGTGTCCAAGTACCAGAAGTATTTGTTTTTCCATTCTTTGTTGTGAACACTAGATCTCGATTTTTCTACCATTAACTATTCGAGGTGACACTAACGATCCAGGATTACCTCACCAAACTTGGCGTCCACCTTATAAAGTTGTGGACAAGGCTGGACTGGGGCAAAATTTGGCACTGTACCCTGACCCTATCAATATCGATAAATATATTCAGTGTCAAGTGCTTGCTGTGTGTACACATTGACAAATATGTATTACCTACACATGGAGCGACAAACATGGCTCGTTTTTCACAGCTAATTGTTAATTCACTAAACTCCAATACGTAGATACAATATCCGACGACTTTATGTCACAAACTTGAGTATAACACAATAACACAGGCAGACTGCCGCTTTGGCCATAAATCATCACATAAGAAAAGCACAACGTATGATGTGCATAATTAGAACAGCATCTCATGGAACGAATTTCACAATATCTTAATATATTTCCTATTTTTCTTCAACCATTTCGCCTTCACTCTCCACGTAATCTCTCCTCGCTCTAATCTCTGTCTCGAATGCCCTTTTTACCCATGACCCTTTTCACACCTGACCAGTCTTCACCACCACTTCGTTCACAACAACTCAGCCATGCCCGTGAACTCGACATTAGCGCTTACTGCTACTAATGCATTCATGCCCGCAGTCAAACTTAACATTCACTCACTTCAACTCGCAACTTACATAAACATATCTAGTTCCCACCGGAGCATGAGTACTGACATTCATTCTATAAACCGTTCGTGACATTCAGGATAACTGTACATTTCAGGAAATATCACCAGATTAGGTAAGGAAAGATAGAATGTGGCCACGTATGACATAGAGAGAGAGATTGAACATTTTCTTGTTACGGTAGCTTGTACCAAACTAGATATTTTGCTTTAAAAATTGTTTACTTTACGGAGTAGCACGTATTAGGAATTTTGTTCACTTTACCGTCTATAAACTGTAACCTATTGCTAACCTTTTGACCTTTAGGGTTATTAACTTGGTTGGGTTCTTATCTTCTCAACGAGGGGATGGCATAGGCATTCTGTTATATTTTCTATGCATGTAATTCTGATGTATCTGATCTTTCTCTTTAAGATATTCGATGTTGTAAAGTTTAGTGATAATAAACAACAAAAGAACTAACTTTGTGTTACCCAATTTAACCAAAGTTTTTTCACGTTGGTGTGTCTTGTTGTCACATAGCTGTGTGTGTGTGTGCGTGAATAGTAAACTTATATTTCTCAATATTAGGGGGTGCAAGATTGTCTGTTACTAAATTATAGTCGTACAGATAGGCTGGACTATAGAAACTATTCAGTCCAGAGACAGATCTTCTCCTTAACTATTCACTCGTGAAAATCTATTTCTTACACCTTACTTCTCACGTATTATCACCAACTCCTATACTCAGGCGGGACCTTACATAACTTAAAACCTATCTAAGCACGACAGTGGTCCTATTCGTTCTTTGTGAACTTAGAGACCTCTCTAGAAAAACGCGGGACATAGAAGAAGACAGGAAGACCCCACACAAATTAAAAAGAGAGTGTGTGAGAGATCGTCCGAACAAAGTTTAAGCAGTTTGTTGCTGCACTACAAGACGCCACCAGGCGTGATGGCCACTGATTGCTTTGACAGTTGGCGGCTAAGGATCAAAGAAGAAGTGAGCGAGAGAGAGAGAGAAAGAGAGATAGAGATATGTAAAGGGTTTACAACAGTAACTGGGGTAGTTGGCGAGAGCAGGAAATAAAGCTTTACTAAAATACTGTCAATTATAAAAGCTCTTAGAAAAAGACCAAAAGGTCACAAAGAGAAGAGAACTTTAGACAGACATGAAGGGGATCAGGAAGACATGGAAAGACCTTGACCTGATGTCACGTGACAGGAAAACTTGGCATAAGTTTGTTGACGGCCTATGCTCCTTGGGGAGTTGAAAGGTGAAAGAAAAATAAAATAGCCACAAAGTACATTTCTATGTTTCTGGCTTTAACTACAACTTTCAAAGTTACCTGTGCCGTCTCTTGAAGCTCATTCCCCAAGCAAGGAATTCTCTTATCCATCCGTCACGGGCCATCTTTTCCCACCAAAGTTGCAATATTTTTCATGGTGCATTCTTCGGAATGTTGAATCAATGCGCAACTTGTTCCCATGTTCATCAATGACGGATGTTTGATTCTGGACACATTTTCTTGAATTTTCTCCATTTAAAAAAAATTCGGGTGAGTATGAATACGTATGAGACTGATCTGTATTTCAGAACTGGCATTTGCTGATGTTGTTGCCCTGATTGCTAAATCAGAGGCACATCTTCAATCCAACCTGCAAGTCTGGAAGGAAGAGCTGGAGAAGAGATGACTGGTCATAAGCAGCTCTAAAACAAAAACCATGGTGATATCACGAGAGGAAAGAAGGCATCAGATTAAGCTGGGAGAGCAGGTCCTTTTTTATTTTAGTTTGTGGGTTTTGCCTTCTTGTAGCGAGGCACGTTCCTTTCAATCTTTTGGTTATATCAGAGCGCAATTTGCCATTCAAAAATAAGTGAACTCTGTTAACTGAAGCGATGTGCTGATAAACTCTAAGCCCTGAATAGGACTGCTAGCCCGATCAGCGTTGATAGATACTAAGTCGTGCAAAGAACTAACATTATCCATCTGCTAGCCTGAAGCCCTGAAAAGAACTTCCCCTAAAAGGGACTCGCCAGCTACGCCAACGTACTCCCTTAGTGTTCAGCGAACACCGGTTCTAGTGACCTCTTAAGCAATCTAAATAGATTGCTAGCCCGTTCAGCGTTGATAGATACTAAGTCCTGAAAAGGACTAACATTATCCATCTGCTAGCATATAGCCATGAAAAGGACTTGTCCTGACGAGGACTCGCCAGTTACATTGTAAGGTAGTAAGTACCTGGAGCAGGTCAACCACTTTAAATACCTCGGATCTGTCATAAGCCGGAAGGGAGGCATCAAAGAAGAGTTGGCTACCCGAAGAGCAGCAGCTGGGAGACTTTCTCAGGCCATAAATCGAGGATTCCTCAGCAAAAGAGAAGTTGGTAAGAAAACGAAGATGGCTGTATACCGCTACACCTACGTCCCAGTCTTGACGCATGGATGCGAGTCACAGGCAATGACTACAATCCACAAAAACCAGATTCAAACCTCAGAAATTAGGTATCTGAGGAAGGTGGTTGAAGTAACAAGAAGAGACATGCTTCGCAACCAGACGATACGTCAAGGCCTAAAAACCAAACCCCTGCAGACCCAAGGAGAACAGACCCATCTAAGATGGTTGGCCATGTCTGCAGAATGGGAGAAGATCGGCTACCACGACAAGCATGGTAAACTAAGAGCCAGGGATCCAGACCTCGAGGACGACCCAGAGTCCGATGGGAAGACAATCTTCGAAGGACCGAGGACTAGAATGGAACCAGGCCAGGAGGAAGACAGCCGATAGTATAGTATGGCGTTCTCTCTTCCAAACCTCTACACCTCACGTTAGAAGAGGAACGACTAAGTCAGTAAGTAAATTAAAACGTATCTTTTATATTTATGAATAGAATGCGGTACCTTTGCAGTAATTGGCCGATTTAGTCGCTCAAGTCGATACACCCTTACATAATTATTCAGAGATAGAGTAATAGAAAGTTTATTTCGAATCTTTTGATTAGTTTTTTTAATACGTACCAATGCAAGATTTGTCAAAATATCCACACCTTTATAAAACACGTTGTGATAAAGCAGCTGTTAATTATTTAGTCAAATATCAGTCCACTGGCTCTTGTTCACCTCTTCTCGTGCCAGTTTTATTGAGTTTCTTCCTAACTAATGCAGCTAGTAGTGTGACCACAGGAGAATTAGTGCGGACATGGGGAACATGCAGCAGAAAAAAACATAACATAATTAATTTCTGCCTTGTTGGGAGGACCGGGGAGGGGGGGGGGGGGAGAGAACGTACTCGTACAGTAAATAAAGTCAGGGGTCATTCTGTTCCGTCAGTCACGATTTGTAAGGACGACATTTCATTGCCCGGTGAAAGTTCTAATATAGCAACGATACTACATGCACGCACGCACTCGCGCACATACACACAATAAAAGATCCAGCAGCATTATCGATCGACTGGATTATTTGACTTTTTTTTTTTTTTTTTGGTACTTTAAACATTGTGAAAAAATTGAGGTTGTGTATTTACAGGATTCCCTAATCGCTCGATCTACTAAGATAATACCTATTATTGAAAACTTTCTTGTAAGAAAAAAAAAACGTATAAGAAAGATATAAATATTACTGTGTTATTGTAAGCCCCGTCATGTTGTCGGGGGTCTTTGGAAAGACAAGAACAGAATAGGCTTCCTACTCCATCAGACATGTCGTACAAAGTGACTAATATGAGGTTGTACATGAGTCTGGCAATCTATTAATGCTAAACAAATTGTCACTTAAACCAACACTGCAAATTATTTTAAATAACTTCTTTCAAGCTTAATTCTTGCTTTATGTGTCAAATACAAATCGTGGAAGCTGAAAGATAAAAAAAAAAATCAATGTGGTATGTTGCAATCTTTTCTGTCTGACCAAATTGTCCAAATATGACTGACTACCTTAATATCCGAGGGTTCTTGAATCACAGAGATGTGGAAGAGCCCCTCAGAGTTGCCAGGACAGTCCGAAAGTACCAATATGTATGTTGAGCGTCTGTCACGAACTACGTTCGTTCTTTTTGGCCGTCGGCAAACGCATGTCAAGTTCTTCTGTTGCGTGCCATCAGCTCAAGTTCTTTTGAATCTATTAATGGTGCTCTAAAACGTCAAATCTGTTTCAGTGGAAACAATGTATATAAACGAGCAAGTAACCCGCCAACACATGAAGGGAAATAATGATATTGGGCTCTCTGCTGTATGTCCTGATGACGGCATTCCTACTTATTGTAATTCTATTCCATTTTATATCACCTTCACTGGGTCTTTGTAGTTAAAAACAACAACCACATAAACACACACACAAACACACACACACACAATTGCAAATATATATTTAATTAGTCTGCCTCCGAATGTTTATTTAAAGGCGAATTAATCAGTCGAAATATAACAACTAGCAATAACCCGTCAATAATGACAGAAGGAAATCAAAAACTGTAATATATTTTTAAAATATTTTTTAATTCAATATAAAAGTTATTTGATGACAACATTTTTGTGTGAAAGGGTGTGGATTTGTTTCAATGAATGTTCGCTGATAAAAAGTGTTTTTAACAAAAACTTTCAAGTTTTCATGATATGTTCCTCGGGTGATGGCGACATAGAGCTGGCCGTTTCCGAAAACAGGTTCAGGAAGGAAAACTACGTAATCAAAAGATTCTCCTTGCGCCTTATAGATCGTCATTCCAAATGCTAAAATCACTGGGAATTGACGACGTCGCATCCTAAATGGCAAACTGCGCTCGCTCGGTTCTAAGTCAATGCGAGGAATTAAGACTCGTTCTCCCTTATTACTGCCAGTGATAATTTCTGCATCAATGGAATTCCGATGCAAGACTTTTATGACCAAACGCGTGCCATTAAATAGTCCGTTTTTTGCGTTCAGATTTCGCAATAGCAAGATGCATGCAGTAACCTTTAATTTCAGCAAATGCGGTGGCATTCCTGATGGGTACTGCTCGTTAAGGAACTCGGTTGGGAAATCAACTGTGTCGTTGGGATCATCGGAAAACATGGTATCTATGCTCCAATAAACCGTTTCATTTCCATCTAGTAGCAACAACAAAAAGTCTGCAATACTTTAAATTAAAATGTTGTCTTGAAGAAACAATCAACAACTTACATTTTAAGGTAATTTTTAACAAAATGATGAATTAAATCCGTTTCCGGAATGAAACTGGGTTCTGTAGTGAAATTGACAGAGATACAACGGTAAAATACCTCCAAAGATAACATGTAAGGATAAAAACATAATGCGTAGGCTGCTGATAGTACATGATCGCCCAGACCGCGGGTCATCACCCTCCATAAAAATTGACTTGCTAGACAGGAGGGGAACGGCGGATAAAAAGAAAAAAATATGACTGGAAAGATTGCGTGAGACTAGAAAGGCTAAGGAGACGCAATTGGGGGGGGAAACGGAGAAAAGTCACGTTTCCCAAGTTGACATAAAGTAAGGAACTCGACAGAAGGGACCTTGGATATGTTACGCCACAGTCATTTATTGGTCGCTTTTGCGATACCAAGCCTTTGATTTGAATTCAGCGGCAGAACGCAGATGTTTGGAATATTACAAAAATTAAAAAGTAACTTTTTCGTAATATTAATGTTAGGAATATAAAAATTAGCTGGCCGGATGGCCCATTCTGAGCAGTGAACTAATATGTTCTTAATTTTACAGACGGATAGATAATATTGAAGATAATGACAAAAGACAGTGTTGTTCACATCAGCGACAGACTGTATGGAATAAAAAGTGTCGCTATTTGCACAAAAAAACACGACCTCGAGACGCAGGTGTTCAAATCTACTTAGTAGGGAAGCGAAGGGACATTGGTGGGAGCTGTGTCTAAATATAACTTTTAACGACAAAATTTTGGAGGGGAGAGAAAGGTTGGTTCAAAAATCAAGTACGTTTTTAAAAAAACAAGTAGAGACGGACAGACTAACAGATAAACATCCATACTTGACTGAAGCATGACTGAAATGACTTTAGGGTAGGAAATTTGAATTTGAAATAAACCTAGGCAGTGATTGGCCACAGACAATCATTTTATCGGCGCTCAGACGCGCAAGTGGGGCCATTCCTCAATAGTTGTTCGATGATAGACACAGTATTTTAAAGTGTGGTGATTTCCAAATGAAAGAAAGTGAAATAAGTTCAGGGACGCCATACTATAGCCAGCAGCTCAGCTGAGTTTTGCTAGCATTTCTGTGTTCTTTATTCATAATCTGGTAAGATTGAAATTATTTCTTTGTATATTTTGAATATTGTTTAATGTTCGAGTGATTTGATACTGCCATATCATAATCTAGCCTTACAAACAAGTAGGGATTTGCTCTAGACCCCCCGCCCAAGTCAGGGTCTAGGGACCAACAATATACATAAACTCCAGCAAGGGTTAGGAAAGACAGATCAAGTGTTGAGAATAATGAAACATATTACCTATCCACTTTTAGGGAAGGAAACTAATAAATATTTTTCAGAATCTATAGTCTGGGAGGACCTATCTGATGTAAAACCACCATGGTAAATGTGCTGTTTGGTCAGAGAGATCTGACCTGTCTGTATGATGTGGTTGTTGTGTCCGTGTTGTGTCCAGACGTGGGTAGAGAATAGAATTTTGACACATAGCCAATACTTTGATTGCAGAGCTGTGAGTTTCAGTTGTCAACAAGGCGGTGTCCATTCAGTTGGTGATTTTACTCGAGTGTATCTGTGCAGTACGTTGTGACAGAGACCACTATTATTGCCCGCCAGCACGGAGAGGTGGGACCACCAGATTTCAGCACCAGAGCTACATATGCAAGTTGAGTGAGCCTCTGGTCTGCTGGAAGTTCACCAACGCCTTTTAGTTACTAATACCCCATAAAATTCCTGCAATTTACTGGACACTGTGTAGTCAATATAGACAGGTGTGATGAGGCCACCCCAACAGCACAAGCATTAACTATCCTCCCAAGTAGATGACTACTAGAACATTTTAATAAAACTAACTAGTCTAGTACTTATATATGTACACTCTTGCATTTATTATGTAACATTCCATGCATTTCTTTCATAAATTTTAAATCCTTTTTTTTTAAAAAGTTCTGGTCAACATAAAACTTGATCCAGAACAAATAAATGTAATATAATTCTATCAAAAATTTTACACTCTTGAGTTAGTTCAGTGTATTATAATATTTGTTAAATATTATTAGTCTGCTTAAATATCTGTGGGTGTATCTATAACTATCACACCACATTACATATCATTACCCTAGACATTTTACATAGCTACATTCATTAAGAAAAAAAATTGAGTGTGAGGTCGTAGTGGTAGCAAGAAAGGCCTTCTGACAATTCACAACTACATTTTATCTCAGGAGCCTTCACAGCTGGCCTCATACATTACATTTAGTAATATCACCATCATACAATACCATCAAACCCACTACATACATTGGGGTCTTGTCCAGGGATAATTAGCCCAACAGTAATATTAGGATCTCCTGGTTGGAGAAATAAAATTAGGGGAAAAAAATTGTGAAATTCCCTTTAAAATTAAAAGTGTCCCTGCAGATAAAAGTTGGTGAATCTTCACAGCCAGTGATAATTAATTAGTTAACTGGTTAGTTAGAATTAGTTAGACTATAGTCATAAGAAGTACTTAGTGTATTTACTGGTTAGAGATTTAGCTTGTATATTATTATATTGTCTGAAAAGTATGGCGGAGCTAGCAAAATTCCGATCAGCTGCTGTGCTGACCGCAAAGGAGATGGGAATGGATGGTCAGATTTTAATTCAATATGTAACGGCTGAATGTGATAAATATATTGAAAGGGAAGATAGAAAGGTAGCTGAAGAGAAGAGGTTACAAATTGAGGCTGATAGAGAAATTAAGAGGCTGCAGATTGAGGCAGAAGAAAAACGACAGCAAAGGGAGGCAGAAGAAAAACGACAGCAAAGGGAGGCAGAAGAAAAAAGGTTGACTGCCGAAAGGGAGGCAGAAGATAGAAGGTTGCAAAGGGAGCACGAATTACGACTAAGGGAGCTGGAATTACAAGGCCCGGCTCCTGAAAATGGTGCCAGCCCTTTTGCCTCAGATGCTACGCCCAGTCTGGGAGCCTCAAACTCAGCTATGGGGTTTCATTTAGACCATTTTGTTGAAAAAGACGATGACATAGAGGGGTACCTAGGACGTTTTGAGTTATTAGCTACTACATATGGGTTAGAGAGAGAGAGGTGGAGTTTAAAGCTATCACAGGGATTGAGAGGTACTTCTTATGAAGTATTTGCCAAAATGAACAGGGAAGACCAAGACAATTATGACATGTTAAAGCAGGCTTTGTTATTAAGGTACGAGAAGAATGGTGAATTTTATCGTAAGAAATTTAGAAATGCCAAACTGTTGTCTGGGGAGACATACCACCAATTCTCTGCTAGACTAGAAACCTATTTGGAGAAATGGACGGCTCTGGGGAAGACCCAAGATCTTAAAGAAATGATCATGATTGAGCAATTGAGAGAGTCCATGGCTCCAGACATGAGAAAATTTCTCATGGAACAAGGTGCAGAGAAGTTGGGGGAAATTTTAAATGTTGCTGAGAGGTATCAGGCAGCTCAGGCAGAGGTAAGTGGTGCTAAAAAGAAGCACATAGACAATTTTAAAGCTCCACAGCAATTTAATAAATTTGATAATAGAGAGCAGGGAAATAAAGGTAGGACAAACTTTGAGCGGCCAAGAAATGACTATCGCGACAGAAACTCACAGTTCAATGACCAAAAGTTCAATGAAAGAAAACCGTTGAACCAAGGAAAAAGATGGTGTAAATGGTGCAAGAAGGATAACCATAACACCGAATTTTGTAGAAGGAAACCTTCAAACATTGCTGCAATGAAGTCGGGGACGCAAAGATTAAAGGTTAATCCTAATGGACAACAGGAACCTTATCACCCCCCAGTTTGTGAGGATGTTATTTGTAATGGGGTCACCATAAGGTGCCTTTATGATACAGGTTTGGATTATGATTCAGTTGTGAAGTCTAGCCTAGTGGACCCAAGTCAGTATACCACAGAAACAGTGGAAATACAAGGGGCGACTAAGGACATACCACTCATGACACTTCCCATCGCAAGGATAACGGTGAAAACTCGCTATGTGGAAGGAGAAATCAGAGCAGCAGTGATAGATGAACCAATCTACCCTCTGATATTGGGGTGTAGATACGTCTTCTTGGGGAATCCCGAGAAACCTGTGATCATGGCGACAGTGCAGACCAGGTCACAGAAGAAGGAGGAAGAAGGTGAACCTATAAATGCTCATCCAGAGGAGATGAGGAAGGCGCAGGCTGAGGATAGGACACTCAAGCCCTGTTTTAAAAAATTGCCCAAATGCCACACACCTCCGAGCAAGGGGGAATATTTCATGAAGAACAAACTCTTATACAGGAAGGCCGGAACTGGAACAAATGGTCACAACCAGCTGGTTCTTCCCACTTCATATAGAGATAAAGTGATGGAACTCGGGCATGCGATTCCCTTCAGTGGTCACATGGGGATCAGCGCCACAGGACAGCGTATAGCTTGTCATTACTTCTGGCCAGGGATAACGGAGGATATAAAAAGATATGTCAAATCCTGCCCAGAATGTCAAAGGGTAGCTCCAAAGCACTGGACTGCTCCTGCAACTCTAGGGGAAATGCCCATAGTGGGAACACCTTTTGAGAGGGTTGCAGTGGATATTGTAGGACCTCTCACTCGGACCAAGAGGAGGAACAGTTACATCCTTACTCTGGTGGACACTTGTTCTATGTGGGGAGAGGCGGTAGCCCTGCCATCAATTGATTCAAAACATGTAGCAGAGGCACTACTTACAATATTTACCCGATTAGGATTCCCGCATCAAATCTTGACGGATAATGGTTCTCAGTTCAAGGGGAAACTAACGGAAGAAGTTTTTAAGCTATTTCAAGCCAGACACTTTCATTGTAGTCCGTACCATCCACAAGGGAACGGCCAGGTAGAGAGGTTCAACGGGACTCTCATTTCTATCCTGAGAAAGCTGGCACACGAAAAACCGGATCTGTGGGATCAATTCCTGCCCGCCGCATTGTTTGCGTACCGGGAGGTACCACATAGTTCAACCGGGATGGCTCCCGCAACTCTGCTATTTGGGAGGCCAATAAAAGGTCCATTAGAAGCTCTATTAAGGACCTGGACAGATGAGAAGGCGGAAGAGACTGTTACCTCATCGTATCAATACGTGAACGAACTGACCACTCGTTTGAAAGCTGGATGGAAACTGGCAAATGATAATTTGAAGCAAGCCAGGAAGAAACATGCAGCATATTTTAATAGGAAGGCAAAGGACAGGGAACTGGCAGTCGGAGAGAAGGTGCTGCTTCTACTACCCGGAAGCCAGAATAAATTACAAATTGGTTGGCAAGGTCCATATACGGTTCTAGAGAAGGTGTCTAGAACAAACTATAAAATTGACAAAAAGGGGAAGGAGAAAGTTTATCATGTAAACCTGTTAAAGAAGTATCTGGACAGACCACTCCAGGAAAGCACCCCCTTATTGACCTTGGCTATTGCAACCCAGATGCAAAAAGAACCACTCACCTCACATGAATACCCATTACATCCTTGTGAAACCGCAGCACAGGTAAAAGTCAGTAAGCACCTGACTAAAAACCAGAGGGAGAGAGTTCAACAGGTTCTGGAGGAACATACAGATGTATTAACAGATAAACCAGGCCATACAAATTTGCTACAGTATGACATGAAACTGGTAGACTCAAACCCAATCTGTATGAGAGCCTATTCTATTCCGTTCGCGAAGGAGAAGGCATTGAAGGAAGAAATAGAGTATTTGTTGAAGGAGGGGATTATTTCGCACAGTGAATCATCTTTTAGTTCTAGTGTCGTTTTGTTGAGAAAACCGTCTGGGGAACACAGACTGTGCATAGATTACAGGAAACTGAATGCTGTCACAGAAGGACAAGTGGATCCATTACCAGACACAAAACAGTTATTTGCCAGACTGAACAAGGCAAAATACTTTTCAAAGGTGGATCTTAGTAAAGGCTATTACCAGATCCCAGTGAAGCCTGAAGTGAGACCTTATTTGGCTTTTAGCACTTCGGATGGACATTATGAATTCAATATGCTACCATTCGGACTGAAAAATGCTCCGAGTGTGTTTTCAAGGATGATGCGCAAATTGTTGGATCCCCTGAATAACCCATGTATCACGAATTTCATGGATGATATTCTCGTCGCCACAGAGACATTTGAAGAACACATTGAAGCTCTGGAGATGTTGTTTGATAGACTTCGGGAGGCGAACTTAACTGCTAGGCCAACAAAATGTTGTATTGGATGCAAAGAGTTGGAATTCTTGGGACACACTGTATATCAGGGTAATATGACCCCTGATCCTAAGAACTTGGAAAAACTGCAGAGAGCACCTAGGCCGCAAACAAAAAAGGACGTGCGATCATTTGTGTCGTTATGCGGATTTTATCAGAAATACATCAAGAATTTTAACGCTATTTGTGCTCCTCTGACTGATCTGACTCGCAAGGGACTTCCAGATAAAATTATTTGGACTGCACAATGTGAACTAGCGTTCCAAGAGTTAAAGGAAAAACTCACTAGCAAGCCTATTCTCAAACTGCCTGATTTGACACAGGACTTTGTCTTAAGAACCGATGCAAGTAATGTAGGACTAGGAGGGGCTTTGTTGCAAAGATCATCTTCACCTGATGGGGAACTGAAACCAGTCGCTTATGCAAGCCGTAAATTGAATGTCGGTGCAGATTTCCTCAGTCGGCACCCCTGTGATCAAAATTAGAGTAGTGGCAGACGTGAGGAGTAATTTTACCTATGTGTATCGCTGGTTTTGGAACTTGCCATAGGCATGTTTTCAAGTGGGGAGATGTGTAGTGAAATTGACAGAGATACAACGGTAAAATACCTCCAAAGATAACATGTAAGGATAAAAACATAATGCGTAGGCTGCTGATAGTACATGATCGCCCAGACCGCGGGTCATCACCCTCCATAAAAATTGACTTGCTAGACAGGAGGGGAACGGCGGATAAAAAGGAAAAAATATGACTGGAAAGATTGCGTGAGACTAGAAAGGCTAAGGAGACGCAATTGGGGGGGAAACGGAGAAAAGTCACGTTTCCCAAGTTGACATAAAGTAAGGAACTCGACAGAAGGGACCTTGGATATGTTACGCCACAGTCATTTATTGGTCGCTTTTGCGATACCAAGCCTTTGATTTGAATTCAGCGGCAGAACGCAGATGTTTGGAATATTACAAAAATTAAAAAGTAACTTTTTCGTAATATTAATGTTAGGAATATAAAAATTAGCTGGCCGGATGGCCCATTCTGAGCAGTGAACTAATATGTTCTTAATTTTACAGACGGATAGATAATATTGAAGATAATGACAAAAGACAGTGTTGTTCACATCAGCGACAGACTGTATGGAATAAAAAGTGTCGCTATTTGCACAAAAAAACACGACCTTGAGACGCAGGTGTTCAAATCTACTTAGTAGGGAAGCGAAGGGACATTGGTGGGAGCTGTGTCTAAATATAACTTTTAACGACAAAATTTTGGAGGGGAGAGAAAGGTTGGTTCAAAAATCAAGTACGTTTTTAAAAAAACAAGTAGAGACGGACAGACTAACAGATAAACATCCATACTTGACTGAAGCATGACTGAAATGACTTTAGGGTAGGAAATTTGAATTTGAAATAAACCTAGGCAGTGATTGGCCACAGACAATCATTTTATCGGCGCTCAGACGCGCAAGTGGGGCCATTCCTCAATAGTTGTTCGATGATAGACACAGTATTTTAAAGTGTGGTGATTTCCAAATGAAAGAAAGTGAAATAAGTTCAGGGACGCCATACTATAGCCAGCAGCTCAGCTGAGTTTTGCTAGCATTTCTGTGTTCTTTATTCATAATCTGGTAAGATTGAAATTATTTCTTTGTATATTTTGAATATTGTTTAATGTTCGAGTGATTTGATACTGCCATATCATAATCTAGCCTTACAAACAAGTAGGGATTTGCTCTAGACCCCCCGCCCAAGTCAGGGTCTAGGGACCAACAATATACATAAACTCCAGCAAGGGTTAGGAAAGACAGATCAAGTGTTGAGAATAATGAAACATATTACCTATCCACTTTTAGGGAAGGAAACTAATAAATATTTTTCAGAATCTATAGTCTGGGAGGACCTATCTGATGTAAAACCACCATGGTAAATGTGCTGTTTGGTCAGAGAGATCTGACCTGTCTGTATGATGTGGTTGTTGTGTCCGTGTTGTGTCCAGACGTGGGTAGAGAATAGAATTTTGACACATAGCCAATACTTTGATTGCAGAGCTGTGAGTTTCAGTTGTCAACAAGGCGGTGTCCATTCAGTTGGTGATTTTACTCGAGTGTATCTGTGCAGTACGTTGTGACAGAGACCACTATTATTGCCCGCCAGCACGGAGAGGTGGGACCACCAGATTTCAGCACCAGAGCTACATATGCAAGTTGAGTGAGCCTCTGGTCTGCTGGAAGTTCACCAACGCCTTTTAGTTACTAATACCCCATAAAATTCCTGTAATTTACTGGACACTGTGTAGTCAATATAGACAGGTGTGATGAGGCCACCCCAACAGCACAAGCATTAACTATCCTCCCAAGTAGATGACTACTAGAACATTTTAATAAAACTAACTAGTCTAGTACTTATATATGTACACTCTTGCATTTATTATGTAACATTCCATGCATTTCTTTCATAAATTTTAAATCCTTTTTTTAAAAAAAAGTTCTGGTCAACATAAAACTTGATCCAGAACAAATAAATGTAATATAATTCTATCAAAAATTTTACACTCTTGAGTTAGTTCAGTGTATTATAATATTTGTTAAATATTATTAGTCTGCTTAAATATCTGTGGGTGTATCCATAACTATCACACCACATTACATATCATTACCCTAGACATTTTACATAGCTACATTCATTAAGAAAAAAAAAATTGAGTGTGAGGTCGTAGTGGTAGCAAGAAAGGCCTTCTGACAATTCACAACTACATTTTATCTCAGGAGCCTTCACAGCTGGCCTCATACATTACATTTAGTAATATCACCATCATACAATACCATCAAACCCACTACAGGTTCTACAATCAAAAACTTACATTTTATTTGCATATCACTGTCACTCACTTTGTGTTGCACAATTCACCGACTTTTCTTCCATGAGTGTTACTATTTTTGGGAGAGTACATATAAGGGAAACAACACAATTAATGTCTAACTTTCAACCAAAGTTGCATCCCTTAGATGTGACCGACGTACAAACAGCAAGAATTATGGAGTTTGATTATTATGACGAAACGAGACCACAAATTCTTTCAATATTCTAAATTATTAATTGTGATTATTTCCTACCTACAGCAATTTACATTGTATTATACAGATCCATTTGACTGTCCATTTTTATTAACTCTAGGTGTTGTCTATTGGTATGTATACATCTAAAAAAAAAATACATATTCGTACATACCGGCATAATTCTGCGAGGAAATCTGTGTAAAAATAGAGAAACAATCCAGAAATTTTTCCGCGAAGCTGTTGTGTGAATGTTCTTGCCCGGATATGCAATTTTTTTTCCCTGTGAAATGTATTCTCACAGAAAGCTGGCGGTAAATTGCCATAGTTCATGATGTTTCACTTTGAAAATTAGGTGATAGAGGGATAGACGCAAATATTACATTGTCAAATGAAGTTTTTTCCGAGTGGTTGGAAATTTGGGAATAACAACTCTTAAAAAATAAAAAATAAAGTATACCAGAAAACGGAAACACTGCGAACAATTTTAAACTTGATAAGGCATCGCTGAAAAATAACTCTCCGGATTTTATTTAACACGATGAAAACTACTGGCAGTGGCAATACTGAATGTACTAATGAATGTCTCATACAGGAAGGTACTATTATCTGAAAATACTGCTGTATGTCTCTCTTATTTTGGAATTCTTACTGGAACAATACAGTTTCTGATTTCTAAGTGGTTAGAGCGTTTGGCTATCGACGGTTTGGAGTTCTTACTGGAACAATACAGAATATGATTTCTAAGTGGTTAGAGCGTTTGGCTATCGACGGTTTGGAGTTCTTACTGGAACAATACAGTTTCTGATTTCTAAGTGGTTAGAGCGTTTGGCTATCGACGGTTTGGAGTTCTTACTGGAACAATACAGTTTATGATTTCTAAGTGGTTAGAGCGTTTGGCTATCGACGGTTTGGAGTTCTTACTGGAACAATACAGTTTCTGATTTCTAAGTGGTTAGAGCGTTTGGCTATCGACGGTTTGGAGTTCTTACTGGAACAATACAGTTTCTGATTTCTAAGTGGTTAGAGCGTTTGGCTATCGACGGTTTGGAGTTCTTACTGGAACAATACAGTTTCTGATTTCTAAGTGGTTAGAGCGTTTGGCTATCGACGATTTGGAGTTCTTACTGGAACAATACAGTTTATGATTTCTAAGTGGTTAGAGCGTTTGGCTATCGACGGTTTGGAGTTCTTACTGGAACAATACAGTTTCTGATTTCTAAGTGGTTAGAGCGTTTGGCTATCGACGATTTGGAGTTCTTACTGGAACAATACAGTTTATGATTTCTAAGTGGTTAGAGCGTTTGGCTATCAACGGTTTGGAGTTCTTACTGGAACAATACAGTTTATGATTTCTAAGTGGTTAGAGCGTTTGGCTATCGACGGTTTGGAGTTCTTACTGGAACAATACAGTTTCTGATTTCTAAGTGGTTAGAGCGTTTGGCTATCGACGATTTGGAGTTCTTACTGGAACAATACAGTTTATGATTTCTAAGTGGTTAGAGCGTTTGGCTATCGACGGTTTGGAGTTCTTACTGGAACAATACAGTTTATGATTTCTAAGTGGTTAGAGCGTTTGGCTATCGACGGTTTGGAGTTCTTACTGGAACAATACAGTTTCTGATTTCTAAGTGGTTAGAGCGTTTGGCTATCGACGGTTTGGAGTTCTTACTGGAACAATACAGTTTTTGATTTCTAAGTGGTTAGAGCGTTTGGCTATCGACGGTTTGGAGTTCTTACTGGAACAATACAGTTTATGATTTCTAAGTGGTTAGAGCGTTTGGCTATCGACGGTTTGGAGTTCTTACTGGAACAATACAGTTTATGATTTCTAAGTGGTTAGAGCGTTTGGCTATCGACGGTTTGGAGTTCTTACTGGAACAATACAGTTTATGATTTCTAAGTGGTTAGAGCGTTTGGCTATCGGCGGTAAAGTTACCGGGTTCCAAGATCGGAACCTTGTAGCATAACGCTCCAGTTTACTCAGCTGTAAATGGGTACCTGACTCTGCTCTTGAGTTAGGGGAGACAAACGCATCGAGGAAGGAGATCGGTTACCTCACCTCATATAGCTAGACTTAGTATGGTGATCCCTATAATACGTTTCTTCTTCTTCTTCTTTGATCCTTAACCGCCGACCGTCAAAGCAGTCAGTGGCCATCACGCCTTGTGGCGTCTTGCAGGGCAAGAACAAATTGATTCAACTTTGCTCGGACGGCGGCCATCCTTCGTACAGTGCCCCAACTCTGGTTCATTCTTTGCATCTCGGCCTCCACAGTCCTCCGCCAAGTTGTTTTTGGTCGGCCTCTCTTTCGTTTTCCTTCAGGGGTCCAAAGCTTAGCTGTTCTTGTGATGGCATCGGGATCTCTTCTGAGGACATGGCCAACCCAGCTCCAGCGTCTGCCAGCTATGACGGTGTGCATGTCCTCTTGCTTGCTTCGAGTAAGCAGATCTAGGTTGGTGATGGTATTCGGCCAAAAGATTCGGTGAATTTTTCTTAGGCATGTTGTGTGAAAAGAGGACAATTTCGACATTTCCTTCTCTGTAACTCTCCAGCATTCCGCACCATAGAGAAGCACAGAAAGCACGCAGCTCTGATATAATCTTAATTTCGTGCTTGTGCTGTACTGAGAGGACTTCCAGATGTTGTTTAGACTAAAAAAAGGCTGTTCTTGCTTTGTTCATTCTGTTGTTGATGTCTTTGCTTGCTCCGCCGTCTGGTGTTACTATGCATCCTGGGTATGTGAAGGTGTCTGTCTGTTCCAGTTGCTGATTCCTTGCTGATATGGGCTCAGGGTTGCTCACATTGAGCGTCATGACCTCTGACTTCTTTAGATTGATGTTCAAGCCCACGTGCTGGCTATACTTATTAAGTCTTTCCGTTTTTTCCTGGATGTGTTGATGTGAATGTGCTAGCAGTGCAATGTCATCTGCATATTCCAGATCTTCCAATGTAGAAAAAGTAGTCCATCTTATTCCTCTTGGACTGCCCTCTGTTGTCTGGCGCATCACCCAGTCTATGACTGTTAAAAATAGAGTGGTTGATAAGGGGCATCCTTATCGTACTCCTGTCTTCACCTCAGAAGTTATGTTGCTCTGCCCAACGCTACACGTAAAGTTGGCATAGAGGCTTTTTATGATTGACACTATGCAGCTTAGAATTCCATAAGCCCTTAGTATTTTCCATAAACTATCCCTATGTATACTGTCAAAAGCCTTTTCAAAATCAACGAAATTAATGTACAGCTGTCTTTGCCATTCTAAGCACTGCTCTATAATGTTCCTGAGGGTAAATATATGATCTACACATCTTCTGTTCTTTCTAAATCCTGCTTGTTCTTTCCTCAGTTTGTGGTCTACTGCTTTTGAAATTCTCTGTGAAATTATCCTGCCTAGTATTTTGCTGGAAACTGAGAGAAGGGTGATTCCTCTCCAATTATTGCAGTCTGCAAGATCTCCCTTCTTGGGCAATTTTACAATTATTCCTTTGTTCCACTCTGATGGTGTTGTCCCCGTTTTCCACACTTGTGCAAATAGTGGTTCTAATAGTTCTGCTGCTAGCTCAGGGTCTGTCTTAAATAGCTCTGCATTTAAGTTATCATGGCCAGGAGCTTTTCCGTTCTTTAACCCTTTGATTGCTGTGATGATTTCTTCTTTTCGTGGAATGTCTGTATTTACATCTCGATCGTTTTCAGCCTCAGGAACATTCAGTTGTGTCTCTGGTGGTTCCTTATTCAGAGTTTCTCTGAAATGCTCTGCCCATCTTGTTTCCTGTCCCTCTGCTGTAATGATGAGATTTCCTTGCTTATCTCTTACTAGTGTAATATTGTTTGCACCTCATTTTCCGCTGATGAATTTAGTTATTTTATATACTGTACTTTGTTCATTTCTCAGTACTGCCTCTTCTGCCTGTCTTGCAAGATCGTCTAGAAAATTCCTTTTGTTGGCTCGGGTTTGGCGTTTAACTTCCTTGTCCAGCTGACTGTACTGTTCGCTATATAGTTGCTTTAACCTGAGGGACTTCGCTTCTGTTTTCTTTCTTTTCATTTCCTTTCTCAGTGTTATTGTGTTTAATGTTTCTGGTGTTATCCAGTCTTGCTTCTTCCTTTCCTGGAATCCCAAGCATGATTTGCTGCTTTCCTTATATATTGTTGAAATGGTGTTGAATTTCTGGTCTATATCATCAGTCAATGTCTTTTCCTGACTTATGGCAAATTGATATCGTTTCTTTATATCAGCCGCAAAAGCTTTTCTGGTAAGGGGGTCCTTCAATTTGCTGATGTCAAACCTTTTCTGTGTAGTTACAGTTGGTCCTACCGTTCTTGGTTTCACTTTCAGTTTTGCTACTACTAAATGGTGATCACTTCCCACATGTGCACCTCTTCTTACCCCCACATCCTGTAATGCATGTCTCCATCTACCGTTAATCATGATGTGATCTACCTGGTTTCTGTCCCGACCATTTTGTGATTCCCATGTTAATTTGTGAATTTTCTTGTGTGGGAAGAATGTTCCTCCAATGACCACGTTGTTAATGCTACAGAAACTTATTAATTTATCACCATTTTCGTTTGCTGTTCCGCTGCCGCATTTCCCCATTACTCTTTCATTATATGTGTTGTGTGTTTCAACTTTTGCATTGAGGTCTCCCATTACTATGATAAGATCATATTTAGGTGCAGTGGCAGATCTACTATGAAACTAATGAAGCTTAAGCTTCAGGGCCCCTAATCTCGGAGGGGCCCCAAAAGCGACTTTAGTCCACATTGCTTAAACATTTTGGGTCTACTGTATGAGAAGGGTTTTAAAAAAAAAAATAATATTAATAATGTTGTTCGTCCATCACGGGTGATGAAGACCACTCTGTTCATCCAATTATTTAGGAATATGTTAGGTTAGTCTATGGGTACGAAGGTGACTGATGAGCCCGATGCGGGCCTGGAAAGATCTCGGACAGTGTGGGCAGGGAATGTTTGCTTCATGTGAAGGTTTTATTACACGGTCCTTTCTAGCTTGTCTCCGCTATTCCGCTGCTGCTCTTCTGGATGATTCGCATGCCGCTGCACCTTTACGAAGAGATGTGCGCCAAGCAGTTCGGTCTTGCGCAGCAGCTTCCCATGTGTCAGGGTTTATGTCAAAGGTTTTCAATGACGTCTTTAATGTGTCTTTGAAGCGCTTCTTTTGGCCACCATGGGAGCGTTTACCCTTCTGTATCTCACCATAAAAGAGTATATTTGGCAGTCGATGGTCTGGCATGCGGACTACATGACCTGCCCAGCGAATCTGTGACTGCATCAGAATAGTATCAATACTAGGGATACCAGCTCTGTTAAGAACGGCGGTATCCGGGATCTTGTCTTGCCATTTGATGTTCATTATCTTCCTGAGACAGACTGTATGGAAGTGGTTTAGCTTCTTTACGTGGCGCCTGTATACAGTCCATGTTTCACTTGCATATAGCAGCACTGGAAGCACCGCAGCTCTGTACACCTTCAGCTTTGTCTGTAGACTAATGCCACTTCGATGCCAAACGTTGGTGTATAATCTGCCAAATGTGCTGCTGGCTTTGGAGATCCTGGTGTTCACCTCATCATCAATGACAATGTTCTGGGATAGTGTGCTACCAAGGTATGTGAATCTGTTCACAACATTCAGTTTCTCACCATTAACCTTGATGATTGGCTCAGTATAAACTGTGCCAGGAGCTGGTTGGTACGTGATTTCTGTTTTCTTCGTGTTGATGGTAAGCCCAAAGTTGGCGCAGGCTTCGGAGAATCTATCCACACTATGCTGCAGATCAGCCTCTGAGCCAGCATTGAGGGCACAATCATCAGCAAACAGAAGATCTCTGATGGTAATATTAATAATATAGTGTAATTCAATACAAAATAATAGTTAACATAAAAATTAAAAGGTTATTAAAGTATCATGTAGGCTAGCCGTAAACGAAAAAAACCGCTTTCTCAGAAAGTAGACCTAAATTTTTTTTCCTTTCAAAGCATGCGTCAATAGTCGCACGACTCAAATTGATTAATTTTTTGTTGTATATTTTTCAACAATCCCAAAGTTTGAGAGTCAGTAGCACAGATGTTGTAAAGGTGGAGTGTCGCGGTAAGTTGGCTGTTCTGCTGTGGCTAAGGTAATTGTTGTCCCTTTTTAACAGAGGTCAAGACCCTAGAGGAATAACAATGAGTTCACGAAAGTACTTAAGTGGATACCAAAAACGCAAACTCAAGGAAAAGCGATCTGACGAAATCTATAAATGTCAAAAACTAACAAACTATTTGACAATGTCAAGTTTGTCAACACCTACAGTTGAAACAAGCCAAGCAAACACCACTGAAGCCACTGATAGTCAACAAACTGTGGGAGCTCTTTCTAGCAATATTCAACCCACTGTTGACGCTTTTGATACAGATGACGATCACAGTGGTCAACATAAAAGTATCGCGGAACAAGCAGAGACTGAGCAGAAACATGAAACAGGAAGCAAATTCAGTGATTTCAAAGAATACAGTGACCTCCAAAACTGGCCCATAACAGTTGATAATGATTTCATACAGAATTGTTTAATGCAAGACATAGGTTTTTTTCAAAATGAAAAACCAGATGATGTATGTACCGAATCAAGCAGGGTTTACAAGGAGCAAAACAGAAGTTTCTCAAACAAATATTTTGAAAAAAGATTGAAAAATGGCCAGACTGTGATGAGATCCTGGTTAGTTTACTCAAAGAGTAAAGGCTGTATATACTGTTTTGTTTGCAAACTCTTTTCTAAATGCCAAACATCACTTACAAGGGGTGGGTTTTCTGACTTGATGAATGTACTCAGAACTCTGGAGAATCATGAAGACAGCATGGAACATAAGAGGGCGATGTTGTGTTGGATAACAAGAAAGTCAAATAAAAATACTGTGAATCAGCAACTCGAAGAACAGATGACAAAAACCATACAGTACTATTTTGAAGTACTGAAAAGAGTTGTAGCTGTTATAAAGTTTTTAAGTGAAAGAGGTTTGGCATTTAGAGGTCATGAGGAGAAGTGGGGCTCACCAAATAATGGAAACTTCATGGGGGCCATTGAACTTATTGCAGAATTCGACCCATTTTTACATGAACATCTCGAGAAATGTGAAAATGAAAAAGTAAATGCTACTTACCTATCCAAAACCATGTATGAAGAATTGATAGAAATTATGGGAAAACATGTGCAAGAGGAAATTGTAAATCAAATCAACAACCTAGACACCAAATACTACTCTATTATTGTTGACTCTACACCTGACCTGACACATGTTGACCAGCTGGTAATTGTGGTTCGATACTGCTATAATGGAAAACCCTGTGAGCGATTTTTAACATTTTTACCGATAGAAAACCATTCATCCACGACCTTGTTCAACAAAATACAACAAGTCAAGGGTGAACGTAAGCTTTCACTTGAAAATATCCGTGCTCAGCCCTACGATAATGCATCTAACATAAAGGGCTCAGAGAAAGGGCTGCAAGCACTCTTTAAAAACATTAACAGGTACGCAGACTATGTACAACAACAACAAGAATGAACCAGAGTTGGGGGCACTGTACGAAGGATGACCGCCGACCGAGCAAAGTGGAATCAATTTGTTGCTGCCCTACAGGACGCCACTAGGCGTGATGGCCACTGACTGCTTTGGCGGTTGGCGGTTATGGATCAAAGAAGAAGAAGACTATGTACCATGTGCAGCCGATTCACTTAACCTTGTTGGAGAAAAGGCAGTGTCTACTGTACCTGAAGGTGTTGACTATTTTGGCATTTGCAGGAGCTGTATGTTTTCTATTCTGGATCTTCATGAAGATGTGGGATTTTAAACACACAGGACAATGTACATTTTTCTCTAAAGAGCTTAAGTGTAACTAGATGGTCTGCACACTATGAAGCAGTCCGGGCAATTAAAAATGGATATATGGGTATTTTACAAACTCTCTAACATATTTTTGAAGACTCAGAAGAGAAGCCTGAATGTATACGAGATGCAAAGAATTTATACAACAAGTTGGTACAGCTGGAATATGCTATTTTAACAGTCGTTTGGGAAGAAGTGCTGGAGCGTTTCAGCAAAACAAGTAAGAAACTCCAAACCCCTGGTTTTGATGTATTTGAAGGTTATCTTCTGCTTTCATCTTTATTTTCGTTTGTTAAAGAACTCAGAGAAAATTCAGCCGATAGGATTGCACACTATGAATCAGAAGCAAAAGGTTTGTGTGAAGATATCACTTCAAGTTATTCTGATGCTTCCAAACGCATTGTTACAAGGAAATTTTCAGATGGAACAAGTGGTATTGCTTCTTTGAAAGGAGCTGACAAACTTAGGATAGAGGTTTTATATCAACTCTATAACTGCTTGATAATCCAGTTAACTACGCAAGAGGATTGACCCATATGAGAAGATTGCGAAAAGGTTCAAGTTCCTCTCAGAATTGGTGAACAATTCGGAAATTGATGAGGACAGTATTTAACTTATAATATCGTATTACAAAGATGATATTGACCACAAATTAGTAAACGAGTGTTATCAGTTCAAAGAATATTTGCACCTTAGGAAATCCCAGAACACAGAAGAAAACACGCCATCTAAAATGCAATGCGCAGAAGTTCTTCAGCGTATTTGTGAGCAACACCTAATTGAAGTGTTCTGTCGTAGATTTTTAGATAGGAGAATTAAGACTGAGTTTGGTCCCTTCTGAATAGCTTAGAATGAAAGACAGATACAGTGAGAGCTGGTGAAAAGCAATAGAATTTCCACACGTGAGATGATAGAATGTGATATAGAGGCTGTCTTTGAGAATCGAGATAATCTTCTCTCTCTCACCTATCTTCTACGACCGTTTTTAAAAAAAAAGTGTCAGACAGTCTAAACCACAGATATATATTACATAAATCTCTATCTACTCACGGGCACGCACATACACGTGACGACAGTTAAACACACAGACGTGGGAAATCTATAACCATGATTATATATATTATATTTTGAACGAGCTGACCAACGCACTGATTTAGTTCAAGAGAGATTTTTTATTATTATCATCAAAAAAAAAATCTTCTCACAACACCAAAAATTTCATCAAGGAAAAACATATACAAAAAGTCATAGAATTCAAGAAAAAGGCTACTAGGATGATAGCCCCGTGATGATATTAACTCTAGGTTTAGCCCACAGCCCCGTTATGAGACAGATGATGGCCCAAAGAGTCACAAATACATATTGTTAGGGTCTAATATTGTCCCCCTTAGAAGGTATAGACTGACTTTGACAACAGTATCTATTCTAAAGGAACAATTAATACAACAA
Source organism: Oreohelix idahoensis (assembly GCA_024509875.1). Lineage (NCBI taxonomy): Eukaryota > Metazoa > Mollusca > Gastropoda > Stylommatophora > Oreohelicidae > Oreohelix > Oreohelix idahoensis. Next base: position 55,499 of record JAMPIV010018873.1, on the reverse strand, counting down.
GCGAGTGCATTAAATAACGAACATCCTTCCGTCACTTTCACTCGGTTCATTCATCAGGGATCCCTGGCACACGTTCTTACCTATCAAAAACTTGATGTAGTTCACCGTCTGGCGCAACCGTAGGACACTTCTCTACAGTGAGTCTGTATTCTTTGGATAAAGCGAATCCCAGCTCTACAATTACAGGTTTATTCCACTGTTTTCGGGGAGCGTTCACTTCACCAGTTAAATTTTAGATTTACTGTTAATGTCACTTGAATCAGGTTTGATAAGCAAGTTTAAACGGGCACACAGAGTTCAGAAACACGAGGATTCCCTTAATTTGGAAAAGATGACCAGTGGACAACTTCTTTCAACAGATAGCCTGGTTTCACTATTCACTCTTTTCGACAAAAAAAATGTCGGGAAAATGTTAATGTTATTGATTGTAATATTCAAGCCGCCAGGCAGAAAATTTACGTAGAGTTTATGGAAGGATTTAAGATCTGGCGCAAAGGCCCTGCATTGATCATTACAGTCTTTGAAACCCGTTAGTGGGATATAGTATTTCTGTCTAACACTGTTTGCCTAGGCACTGTCAGACCAGTGTTACTTGAGAAACCCACGTGGTTCAAAATAAGGACTGTCTATTTCTTCATAAATATCAAACTCTTATTAAATGCCGGTAAAGTTCGGGTCACCCCAGTATTTCACTGTATATAAAAAAAAGGAAAGAACACATATCAAATAATTTACAATATGTACCCAATATAACTTACATTTTTAAACTGCAAGCGTACCGCTTGACTTATCATTTAAATTTCCCGTAAAGTAAGTTATGTAAATAAAATCAAACATCATGAATTAGAAAATACATACATATTTCGTCAACACTCAATGATGTATCTAGCGTTATAAGTTAGTTTTAAAATAGATTCTCTCGTCTGATTATTTAGAAGTTAAATTAAATTTCTTTATTAGCCGACTGAATTTAAGCAAGAAATATAATTTCTGTTTTCCACTGTAACTCGTCACTATAAATAATACAGACTAGATAAATTAAGCACTCTGCACAAAATCTAACTAGTGAAATAAAATCGGCAATTTAACACTTAATCACTTCACAAAATACTAGATAATAATATATTTACCTCAAACACAGCACTACAGGATATCGCACAATTAAGAATTATACGCTTATATTTATGGAAGTCTAGAAGTTCGACAAATTGTCGCAACAAACTAAGAAACTTCGCTTATACAGCTCTACTCTTCGCGAACCACCTGTCTACTGCGAATATTGAGAAAGAATGAAAATAAAGTTTCAAACTAGGTTTAATATCTGAAACAGACAAAGGATGAACTATTTCCCCAACCCTGATCTCTCCCCTTCTCATAACACCTACGTTTCACTTAGAAGCATGTCGTAACTGTCACCGGTGCGATTTCGCACCTTCGTTAACAAACTGACCGGGAAAAGCGCGTGTCAGTTGCAAATCTCAGACAACCGTCTGCACTGGGCGAAAGCGTGTTGGCAGTTTTAGCACCTACGTTTAGAATGACCAACAGTGAGTGCCGTGTCAGGTAGCGATTTTACACTTCGCCGAGAAATTCAGCCTGGGAAAACGCCTTTGACAGGTGAAATTTGCAGACGATAAGTCGGCCCTATTTCTAAGTATGAAGCACATTCACAGTTTCGTCCTCTGACATCTACGTAATAGAATTACGTATCCCAGTATGAGAAAAACACAAGGTAAAGTTTGAGAATACTGAAGAAAATATTTTTCGCAAACGAGTGATGCGAAAAATACAGGAAAAAACAAGTAAGGAAAGATAATAAAATAAAGGATGCGGGTGAGAGAATAGGAAGAAGATGTAGGCAATTTAATGATATAAAGACCTACGTGACAGGACGTCCCCCCTTTAAGATATGGAAGCACTCCATGTCTACGTTATGGAATTAAATTTCCTATAACCGTAGCTTCGGGGTGTCTGTCTTCTTCCCTCTCATCTTCCCCCTCCATCTCTCTCCAATTCCTACTCAAGTCTACTCCCCAAAGTTTCCTTCCTCTGGAATGTCTCCCATGCGCGCTTGAAAGAGCGTCGCCGCTTCTGACATTTTTGAAAGATTTCGTGTGATTGCGGTGGAATATCCCTGCCACTATCATCATCTTCGTCAGCTTTGGCGATCGTCAGGAGATGGTCGGAGGTTGGCACTGGTTTTTCCAAGTATCTCTTTAAGAGATTTAAATGGAAAACCTTCTCCTTTCCTTGAATAGAGATCTGGTAGTTAGCCTTAGAAATCTTTTTCAGGACGGTAAACGGCCCTTGCCATCCGATCTTCAGTTGGTTGTTCTCGGTAGGGAGTAACACCAAAACTTTCTCTCCTGCTTCCAGTTCTCTCTCTTTCGCGACTTTCCTGTATCGGTTAGCGTGCTTGGTGCGTGCTCGCTTAAAGTTAGTCGTTGCTAGGTCCCACCCTAGTTTCAACCTTTCCTTTAAAACCGACACATATTTACTTGCTGAGACAACTGTCTCATCCGCCTTCTCGTCTGTCAGAGACTGAAGTAAGGCTTCAAGCGGGCCCTTAATAGGTCTGCCGAATAGAAGCGTAGCTGGCGGAAATCCTGTGGAAGTATGAGGAGATTCTCTGTAGCCAAATAATGCTGCAGGAATACAAAGATCCCAATCTTCAGGTTTCACTTGTGCCAGTTTACTTAGCATCATGTTGAGGTTTCCATTAGCACGTTCCACGAGCCCATTTCCGGCCGGAGTATATGGCTTAGTGTGGATGTGTTGGGTCCTCAAGATCTTAACGATCTCATCCATCAACAGGTTTCGGTATGGAGATCCGTTATCCGTCAACACTTGCTGAGGGAATCCCAACCGAGTGAAAATCTGCACGAGGGCTTCTGCGACATGCTTGGCATCTGCGCATGTTAGCGGGATAGCTTCTGCCCATAAAGTGCATGTATCGACTAAGGTCAGGATAAACCTGTTCCTTCTTTTAGTCCTTTCGAAAGGCCCTAAAATGTCGATCACAACCCGTTCGAATGGTGTTCCCACTATTGGCATTTCACCCATGTGGACTGGGGGTGCCCGTTGCTTGGGTGGCACACGTTGGCACTGGGCACAGGATTTGACATATCTGATAATATCAGTATTTACTCCTGGCCACCAATAATGAGTGGTTATACGTTGGTTTGTGGCGTTCTGTCCCATATGTCCGCTGAAGGGAAGAGAGTGCCCCATTTCTAGGATTTGGCTTCTGTACTGTTTCGGTACTAGGAGCTGGTTGTAACCTTGGTCAGGCTTGCCCGTTCTGCGATAAAGTACGCCATCCTTAGAAAAAATGTCCCCGTGCTGTTTGGGTTCCTTAGCCATGGGCAGTTTCCTAAAGCAGGGTGCCAAAGTAGGGTCCTTGTATTGCGCTTCTTTAAGTTCCATAGGTAACAAATTAGGCGCAGGCTCCCGTTCCTTCTTGGTTTGCCCTCTTGTAGTTACTGCTGCCACAATCGGCTCTTCCGGTTTCCCAATACACACGTATCTCCCGCCAAGTATGACTGGGTAGATGGGATCATCCATAACAGCCGCTTTGATCACACCTCTGACAAAATCAGAGTGGATCTCCACCAATGCGATGGGAAGCGCTGTAGGTGCATCACTCTTACGAACTCCACAAAGTTTGACGGTCTCTCCTGTCTCTTGACCGGGTTTAACCAGGTTTCTGGCAACAATGCAATCGTAAGAAAGCCCCGTGTCGAATAAACAAAGACTTTGAGAACCGTTCAAAATAACAGTACCTCGCGTTGAGGGTCCATCCCCAACAGGTTGGGAATCACTGTCAATAATTCCGCCTTGCGAGACTGTTAATAAGCATCCGATGCGTTTAGGCTCGGTGTGCTCGGTCTGATCATATGTCCCGTGCTCAGGGGTTCTCCCTTTGCCACCTTGACCTTTCTGGCCACGCTGCCATGAAGGACGGTCGGGTTGATCAGACTGTTTGGGGTGGTTGGGGTACTTGTTCTTGTAGAACTTGGATTTTTCCGGAGGGGGGTTTTGAGGTCCAGTTTCTCTGTGGTTATTTTGGTTAGAAGCCTGAGAAGATTGCTCTAGGTTATGTTTTCGAAAATGCTCCTCTGTCGGTTTCCGCTTTGTGGCCGGTAGTTCAGCCAGCGCATTATGGTAACGCTCAGACTTCTCTAAGATGTCTTCGAGCTTTTCTGCACCCTGCTCAGCTAGAAATCTCCGGGTATCTGCAGACAATGTGTTCTTTATTTGTTCTGTTAAAACAAATTCCTCAAGACCTTCATAGGTAGAGGGGAGCTGCGAGAGCTCAAGGCACTTTGTCAAATATCCCTTTAGACGGGAAGAGAACTGGTGAAAAGATTCAGAATTCTCCTTTCTGCTGTTGCGAAACAGTTGCAAAAATTTGCGAGCGTTCATTTCAAAGCGCTCCAGTAACGCTTTCTTCAACAGATCATAGTTGTCTTGTTGGCTGCTTTCCAGTTTGGCGTAAACATCATACGCAGAACTTTTCAAAGCCTGGGAAAGCTTCATGTTCCAACGCGACCTCTCTAAACCGTACAGAGTTGCAATTTTCTCAAATTTTTCTAGCCAAGTGTCAATCTTCTCATTTGGACAAGGGAAAGATTCTAGCGGAAAAGACATAGCAGTGAGGTGAAGAGATTGACTGTTAGAAGGATCAGTTAAGGAAGAATGAGGAGAAGACTCTCCATTGCTGGAGGTAGAGGCAGCGCCACGGCTTTGGAACTCTAGAGTTTTAAGAGCCAACTCGTGCTGTCTCTGTTTCTCTTTTTCCTCAAGCTGTCTCTCCTCCCTCTCCTTCTCCTGCTGTCTCTCCTTCTCTCTTTCCTCATGCTGCATCCTGCGAATTTCCATTTCCTCATCCATCTTCTTCTGCTGTAAAAGACGGTCTTCCGCTTCTTTCCTCTCCGCTGCTTCTTCTTTCCTCCTTAGTTCTTCTTCTTTCCTCTCCGCATCATATCTCTCAAGTTCGTCTCTGACAAATGCTTTCGCTTCCTCTCCTTCCAGTCCCTCCTCTCTCGCTTCGTCCCTGAGGAGTTGTCTAAGCTTTGCCCTCTCGGCCATATTAGGTCAGTGACTGAGACTAGTGGAGAAAGAAATTAAGAAAAAAAATACACTGGTTCCTACCACTTACGAGAAAAAATTCCCAAAAATTCAAAAGGTGATATCCTTAACCCTGGGATACCTCCTCCAAAATAAAATCTAACTATCGCTGCTATTATCGGCAATAAAGCACCTAATGCAAAACACGAACGCCAACTAAATGGTAGTTAAGATTACTTCTGAAAAATAAGTTGCTACAGTGGAAAAGCAAAATAATTATTGCAAAAATTATAGAGAAAATAATCCCTTAATTTTTAAATCCACTATCAAGTTTACCCCTGAAGACAGTTAGGGTGAGGGAGGCAATTAATCTGGACAAATAGTCCGAAACGCACTCCTTACTTTAGTTCAAACACCTTCCTGCTTCAGAACCCTTGTGAATGTTATACACTCACAAACTTTACCAGCGTTTAGTATTACAAAATCAACAATTAACATATATATTCCGACAAAATCAACCTGTAACCAAATGTATAATGCTTCTTAATGCTGTGGAAAAAAAACTATCAGTTTGTGTGATCAGCACGCCCGTAAACAGATCGTTAGTCTAGGGGATAAATTATTTTAAAAGATACAAAACTCACAAGACATCACACTCTTACTCTATATCAGAATAAAAAATCTTAAAGACGAGCTGATATTTGTCGTCTCGTCTTCCTATTCAAAGTTCAAAAACCGGAAACGAGCAACCATTTGTCGTACTCGTCTTCCTATTCTAAGTTCAAAAATCCGTCGGACGAGACCACATTTGTCGTAGATTTTTAGGATTTTGGGTTCAATTCCCGGTAACGAGCAACCACTTGTCGTAGATTTTTAGATAGGAGAATTAAGACTGAGTTTGGTCCCTTCTGAATAGCTTAGAATGAGTGATAGATACAGTGAGAGCTGGTGAAAAGCAATAGAATTTCCACACGTGAGATGATAGAATGTGATATGGAGGCTGTCTTTGAGAATCGAGATAATCTTCTCTCTCTCACCTATCTTCTACGACCGTTTTTAAAAAAAAAGGTGTCAGACAGTCTAAACCACAGATATATATTACATAAATCTCTATCTACTCACGGGCACGCACATACACGTGACGACAGTTAAACACACAGACGTGGGAAATCTATAACCATGATTATATATATTATATTTTGAACGAGCTGACCAACGCACTGATTTAGTTCAAGAGAGATTTTTTTTATTATTATCATCAAAAAAAAAATCTTCTCACAACACCAAAAATTTCATCCAGGAAAAAACATATACAAATAGTCATAGAATTCAAGAAAAATGCTACTAGGATGATAGCCCCGTGATGATATTAACTCTAGGTTTAGCCCACAGCCCCGTTATGAGACAGATGATGGCCCAAAGAGTCACAAATACATATTGTTAGGGTCTAATATTGTCCCCCTTAGAAGGTATAGACTGACTTTGACAACAGTATCTATTCTAAAGGAACAATTAATACAACAAGCGAGTGCATTAAATAACGAACATCCTTCCGTCACTTTCACTCGGTTCATTCATCAGGGATCCCTGGCACACGTTCTTACCTATCAAAAACTTGATGTAGTTCACCGTCTGGCGCAACCGTAGGACACTTCTCTACAGTGAATCTGTATTCTTTGGATAAAGCGAATCCCAGCTCTACAATTACAGGTTTATTCCACTGTTTTCGGGGAGCGTTCACTTCACCAGTTAAATTTTAGATTTACTGTTAATGTCACTTGAATCAGGTTTGATAAGCAAGTTTAAACGGGCACACAGAGTTCAGAAACACGAGGATTCCCTTAATTTGGAAAAGATGACCAGTGGACAACTTCTTTCAACAGATAGCCTGATTTCACTATTCACTCTTTTCGACAAAAAAAATGTCGGGAAAATGTTAATGTTATTGATTGTAATATTCAAGCCGCCAGGCAGAAAATTTACGTAGAGTTTATGGAAGGATTTAAGATCTGGCGCAAAGGCCCTGCATTGATCATTACAGTCTTTGAAACCCGTTAGTGGGATATAGTATTTCTGTCTAACACTGTTTGCCTAGGCACTGTCAGACCAGTGTTACTTGAGAAACCCACGTGGTTCAAAATAAGGACTGTCTATTTCTTCATAAATATCAAACTCTTATTAAATGCCGGTAAAGTTCGGGTCACCCCAGTATTTCACTGTATATAAAAAAAAAAGGAAAGAACACATATCAAATAATTTACAATATGTACCCAATATAACTTACATTTTTAAACTGCAAGCGTACCGCTTGACTTATCATTTAAATTTCCCGTAAAGTAAGTTATGTAAATAAAATCAAACATCATGAATTAGAAAATACATACATATTTCGTCAACACTCAATGATGTATCTAGCGTTATAAGTTAGTTTTAAAATAGATTCTCTCGTCTGATTATTTAGAAGTTAAATTAAATTTCTTTATTAGCCGACTGAATTTAAGCAAGAAATATAATTTCTGTTTTCCACTGTAACTCGTCACTATAAATAATACAGACTAGATAAATTAAGCACTCTGCACAAAATCTAACTAGTGAAATAAAATCGGCAATTTAACACTTAATCACTTCACAAAATACTAGATAATAATATATTTACCTCAAACACAGCACTACAGGATATCGCACAATTAAGAATTATACGCTTATATTTATGGAAGTCTAGAAGTTCGACAAATTGTCGCAACAAACTAAGAAACTTCGCTTATACAGCTCTACTCTTCGCGAACCACCTGTCTACTGCGAATATTGAGAAAGAATGAAAATAAAGTTTCAAACTAGGTTTAATATCTGAAACAGACAAAGGATGAACTATTTCCCCAACCCTGATCTCTCCCCTTCTCATAACACCTACGTTTCACTTAGAAGCATGTCGTAACTGTCACCGGTGCGATTTCGCACCTTCGTTAACAAACTGACCGGGAAAAGCGCGTGTCAGTTGCAAATCTCAGACAACCGTCTGCACTGGGCGAAAGCGTGTTGGCAGTTTTAGCACCTACGTTTAGAATGACCAACAGTGAGTGCCGTGTCAGGTAGCGATTTTACACTTCGCCGAGAAATTCAGCCTGGGAAAACGCCTTTGACAGGTGAAATTTGCAGACGATAAGTCGGCCCTATTTCTAAGTATGAAGCACATTCACAGTTTCGTCCTCTGACATCTACGTAATAGAATTACATATCCCAGTATGAGAAAAACACAAGGTAAAGTTTGAGAATACTGAAGAAAATATTTTTCGCAAACGAGTGATGCGAAAAATACAGGAAAAAACAAGTAAGGAAAGATAATAAAATAAAGGATGCGGGTGAGAGAATAGGAAGAAGATGTAGGCAATTTAATGATATAAAGACCTACGTGACATGTTCCCCAATATTACTACTCCGCTTGACAATGCCCATCACGAGCTGTGAAGCAGAAAGGAATTTTTCAAAGCTATTCTTTATAAAAAACAAATTTCAGTCTACCATGACTGAAGAGCGCTTCAATTCTGTATGCATATTGTCTCTAGAAAATGACATTGCAAGGAAGCTCTCATATGACAAAACTGTACGTGAATATGTTGCTAGAAAAAACAGAAATAATAGTATTTTGTAAAATGTGCTTCATGTAGTATGTTCTGGTAAGTTTAACTTTTCCTTCGGAGCACAAATCTCTTATGGATACACCTTGTCAGCCTTGTATTTTAACAAATGTATTAAAATATATTATATTTCCTCATTGCTAATATTCTTATCTTATAATTTTCTTGGTACGTCTTCAACGAACTAATTCAGAATGATGACGGCAATCATTAAAATAGTTAAGATTTTAAAAATCACATATACCAACGTGGATAGTGGTCTAGTGATCAGAACATATACCTTCCAAGCAAATGTGCTGCATTCAACTCCCAGCAGAGCTGTTTCTTTTTTGAAAATTCATTCATTTGTCTTCAATTTTTATATGTGTGTTGTTGTGGATCTACTATAAAGCTTGAACTTCAGGTCCTCCAAGTCCATTTATCTCTATAATACATTTCTTTCCCATCCTCACAAATTTTTAAAAATTTTTTTATAAAAGGGCCCCCTCCAAGAGTTCAAGCTTCAGGGCCCCCAAAATGTAGATCCGCCACTGTTTAGGTGTGTTTTCCATTTTTTTCTGTAGTTGTTGATAGAATTAATCCTTGACCTCTTCGTCGCTGTCATTTGTTGGTGCGTAGCATTGTATTATTGTAGTGTTGGTGAATCTCCCTCTCAATCTTATTCTTATCATTCTGTTGTTGATGGGTTTCCATTCCAGTAATGTCCTTTCTATTCCTTTCTGTAGAATAATGGCTACACCTTCTTTATGCTGTCCATCCTCTCTTCCAGAGTAAAGTACTGTTTCTCCTGTTGCTGTTTTAACTTTTCCTGCCCCTGTCCATCTGCTCTCGCGTATCCCTAGAATGTGTAATCTATAGTTTCTCATTTCTGCTGTGACCTGTTTTAGTTTACCCGTCTCGTTCATTGTCCTGACATTCCAAAATCCTATTCTTGTTTTGAAATAAGATAATACGTTACTACTTGACGGAAATATCTGATATGAAACGAACTTTACTATTTACAAGAGCAGTGTATTCTTAAATAATCCTAGATACATGCGTCTAGCTTAAATGACTAGCTAAGAAAATAAAAATGTGTATCACGTGATGTTCGAGATGCGTCTAAGAACTATACCTGTCGCAAATGAACAGTCTTAACGTCACATTCATCTGTCTAAATGTGTACCAGGTGAATTGATCCCTGGTTTAATGAGGTCAGTTTTGTCTGGGGGTATCAATGAACACTGACAGGAAAAACAAAACTGAATGAAAAATGTGAAAGAATGAATAAATCTTAACTGTACAATATTTGTGGGAGGTGAAATTGATTTGGAAAGGGAAGAAAACAAATAAAGAGGTCCTAGAAAACCTAGAAATTAAAAAGAATAATTAATGAAGGAGAGCAAAATTAGACTGTTTAAATATTTTGGCCATGCAAAAAGACATAACACCTTTCTGAAGACCGTAATAGGTGGAAGAGCTGGAGGCAAACACGCAAGAGGAAGACAGCGCCATAAGTGGAAGATAATTTGAAGAAATGGACAGGAAAGAGTGCACATCAAGACAAGAGACAGAAGACATTGGAAATCCATTACAGCCGATCTTCGTTGTGTAGATGACAGCTGACGATGATGAATATTGATTGCTGTCTGTGAGTAAGGAAACGTAAAATAGTTTGACAAAAAAGATATACAATTAGATATATTCATTCATTCACAGGCCTACAAAAAACTTATACCCAGTCTTCCTGTCTCTTGCTTCAGCTCAAGATGATGATGGTTATGATATATATATATATATATATATATATATATATATATATATATATATATATATATATATATATATATATATATATATATATATATATATATATATATATATATATATATATATGTTACCACATAATGTAAAATTACATTTGATTATTCCCGCTTGAAATTACGCATCGTTTACTCTTTCTCTTAACGCAATTTCATTTGACTAAATTAATAATTGTACTTGTCGGGCATTACAGAAACATTTAGAAAGATTTTCAAAAATAATGGTTTGTTCCTGGTCAGTTCCGTTCACCCATGGCTGAACCAATCCCAGCATTCTTTGATGTCTTCCGTCAACTGGATGCTCTAATGGCGGAGAAAGGTGAATGCATGAATGAATGGATGATTAGTACTTGTCTGGGTTGTACACGTGGATTATAGACAATAGATTGTTTCCCTCGTGCACGAAGGCTAACAATTAATTCATGTTTTTACGATTGTGCCCCAAGTAGTTCCCGGGGGCCTCTGAAGAGACTAGGCATACTGCACGCTCATGTGATTCGTACAAGTCGATTAAAATCAGGTGATGGCAAATTGATACAGAAACGCTTAGTGCCCGCTTCCTTCAAGAAGACCTGCGGTAGTTGTAGCTCCATGTCCCGTAAGGAGCGCTAAGGAAGATGTTGATGCATGCACTTGTAGGTATGCACGCGCAGAGTTGTGCAAGATTTCATGAAGGTATGTATATGTGAACAACGGGCTGATCACCCGTTTGCTAGTCACTTCGATTACGGAAACAACAGCAAATGGGCTGATTTGCCGTTGCCCTAAAGACGCCACTAGGCATGATGGGAAACAATGGCAAAGAAAACCTATCTGCTGTTGCCCTAAGACGCCACTAGGCGTAATGGCCTCTGACTGCTTTGACGGTCGGTGACTAAGAACGGAAGAAGAAGAAGATGTATATGTGAGTGTGCATGATATACAGGGTGCCTCAAAACAAGACTATACACTCTGTATAGTATAAATGTATCATACTTTAAAAAAAAATAATAATAAAGTATATAATGTAGAAACAAAAAAACTTACTTACTTACTTGGTCGTTCCTCTTCTACCGTCAGATGTAGAGGTTTGGAAGAGAGAGCGCCATACTGTCCTATCGGCTGTCTTCCTCCTGGCCTGGTTCCATTCTAGTCCTCGGTCCTTCGAAGATTGTCTAATGTTGTCTTCCCAACGGACTTTGGATCGTCTTCGAGGTCTGTATCCCTGGCTCTTAGTTCACCATGCTTGTCGTGGTAGCCGATCTTCTCCCATTCTGCAGACATGGCCAAACCATCTTAGTTGTGGCTGTTCTACTTGGGTCTGCAGGGGTTTGGTTTTTAGGCCTTGACGTATCGTCTGATTGTAGACCATGTCTCTTCTTGTTACTTCAACCACCTTCCTCAGATACCTCATTTCTGAGTTTTGAATCTGGCTTTTATGGGTTGTAGTCATTGTCCATGACTTACATCCGTACGTCAAGACTAGGACATAGGTGGAGCGGTATACAGCCATCTTCGTCTTCTTACCAACTTCTCTTTTGCTGAGGAATCCTCGATTTATTGCTTGAAAAAGTCTCCCATCTGCTGCTCTTCGGGTAGCCAACTCTTCTTTGATGCCTCCCTTTCGGTCTATGACAGCTCCGAGGTATTTAAAATGGTTGACCTGCTCCAGGACCTGTTCTCCCAGATTAATCTCATGCCTTCTTTCCTCTCGTGATATCACCATGGTTTTTTGTTTTAGAGCTGCTTATGACCATCCTTCTCTTCTCCAGTTCTTCCATCCAGACTTGCAGGTTGGATTGAAGATGTGCCTCTGATTTAGCAATCAGGGCAATAGCATCAGCAAATGCCAGCTCTGAAATACAGACCTGTCTCATCTTCCAGTACCCCACTGAATACTTTCTTGTTCTCTCCTTACATTTTTTGATGTCATCCTCCGTGAGGAGGATGAAAAGATAAGGTGACAGGATATCACCTTGTCTTACACCAGTGATGGTCCTGAACTCTTCTGACTTATGATTTGCCGTCCTTCTCTAATTTCTGCAAGACTTGTAGAAGCTCTGTATAGCATGAATCAGAGGTGATGGAATGTTCTTTCTTGCCAAACAATCCCAAAGTTTGCTCCAGGGGACCCTGTCAAACGCCTTTTCGAGATCTATGGCACAAAGATGGATCTCATTTTTATACTCAAGGGCCTTTTCACTCAGCTGTCGGAGTGTGAAGATTAGGTCTAGGGTCCTTTGGTTTGTTAGGAAGCCACACTGGACCTCATTCATTTGTGGCTCAGCTAGGCGTCTCTGTTCCAGATTCTAGAGTAGATTTTACCAGGGACACTGAGAAGGGATATGCCTCTATGGTTTCCACATTGTCGGTTGTCACCCTTTTTGAAAATCGGTGTTATGATGGCAATCTTCCAATCCGTTGGTATGGTCTTGTTGCACTAAGCTGCCTGTAGGACCTACAGGAGTAATAGGTCGCCTGCTGCTCCCATGTACTTAACCATTTCTGTTGTTATACCATCATGCCCTGCTGCTTTGCCCGTCTTGATTTTCTCCAGTGTTGCCTTCAGTTCTTCCATCTTTATGCCATTTTCTCCACCTTTGGTTTCCTCTTCTGTGCTAGTGGTTACCATTTCTGATGCTTGACCTTGCTCACCATCAACGAGCTATGAAAAAATATTCTTTTCATCTTTCCATTACTTCCTTTGGGGCGGTAAGCAACTTGCCATGTGTCGTACCGATAGGTTGTGAGTTATTTTTGTCCCGTCTGAGTAGATTGGATGGTGATAAGTACGTGAGAAAAAGGAGTGAGAAATATATTTCACGAGTGAATAGCTTAAGGAGAAGATATGTCTCTGGAGTGAGTAAGTTTCTCTATTCCAGCTTATCTATACGACTATAATTTAGTACAAGACAACGTTGCCCTCCTCGTGCATATAAAAATAAGTTTAACTATACACACACACAGCTATGTGACAACAAGACACACAAACGTGAAAAACTACGGTTAATTGGGTATGGGTTTGACCAACACACAAAGTTAAGTTTCTTTTGTTGTTTATTATCATTTAAACTTGACAACATCAAACATCTAAAGAAAGATCAAAATAAAATCAGATTTATATACATATGAAAATAACAGAATAAACGTGCCCTCCCCCTATGGATAAAAGAACCCAAAGAGTTAATAACCCAGAGGTCAAAGGTTAGCACTATCTTACAGAATAAACAGTAAAGAAACAAGTTGTTTGTGCATCAAATTTTACACGGCAGAACGCCTTCATACTTGCAAATGTTCTTTCGCTATAAATACTGCTCACATTTTATACGAGGCGACCTACATTTGGACCTTCCAAAACCTCGAACTGACCTCTTCCGAAGTTATTTTAGTTATGCAGGTGCTTTAGCATGGAAATCCCTACCCAAGTCTGTCAAAACTGATAATTACATCTCATTCAAAAGACATCTGCATTCACATGTCATGAAATCTTGTACCAACATTTAACGACCATTCTGTTTCAGTTATTTCAACGTTTTCACCAGCATTTAATATTTTCATTTTAAATTGAATTTTTTTAATATTAAGTAGCTTTATTGCTTGACTCTCTCTCTCTCTCTCTCTCTCTCTCTCTCTCTCTCTCTCCATCTCTCTATCCCTCTCATTATGTGCGTGAATGACTATGAGTAAATGTACTTGTGTATGCTCAGTTTATGATTGTGATGATAATATTAATTAATCCTGTCTGAAGTTGTTAATATTTTAATTTTAATTTGTAAAAAGCTGAAAACTGTATTGCAGGGCAGAAATGTAAAAAGGCAATTATGCCTATTTCTTTACCCTGATGAAATAAATATTTCGTTCGTTCGTTCGTTCGTTAGTTCCTACTAAATGCTACCAAGTAAAGTAAACAAGTTTAAGCAAAATCCAAGGTTGGTAAAGTTCCTGTAACAAAAAAAATATATTCACTCTCTCTCTCTGTCATACAGTGGCCACTCAATCACGCTTACGTACTCTTGGTGATGTCCCTTGGAAATACAATTATCCTGAATATAAAAATGGCAGGTTTTATTTCCCAAATTGGCCCCAGTCCATCTAACAAATCAAGACTAGCGAGGTGAATGTCGAATCTGGTGTGGGTCTTTCCTGGGTGAACAAATGTCACCGCGAATAGTTAGTGTAGCAAAACGTGCTCTTGAGGTTCACAGTTAAAAAAAAGAGGAAAATACTTCCATTATTGGGAAACATCTGGTTGCTAAAAATGTTACAAATGATGATGATGATAATCCTATCGGCTGGCTCTATGGAGAGGGCCGATTCTGAAACAGCGTAACTTTATGGATAAATCCGCTTGAATACGACTGACAGAAGTCGGGAGTATAAGTGTTATTTTGTATACCCCAATGGGCTGATAAAATTGAAAAAAATATTGCTGGGTTTTGTAAGTCCAGTTAAATTTACAAGTTAAAATGTTTCTTATGTATCTTTGGCAAGTCCTTCTTCACAAATGAAATTGGTGACGCACAAGCCAAGAAAAGACAACATTAACCACTCAGTAAATGAAGAAAAGAACCGCTGGACGCCCTTGATCAGGTCTGCTAGGAATAAAAAACATTTATGGAAAAATGCTACTGTTTTATATATATATATATATATATATATATATATATATATATATATATATATATATATATATATATATATATATATATATGCACACAGACGGGGACAACACGATCTCTTATCCACTCCATCAGTCCTGATTAAAGTTAAACGACACAGGTGTTTTCCTTTACGTCTATACGGTCAGCTTTCGCTAGAGCTGAGATTTCAGGTTGGATGGAGTTATACACTCTCCCCGCCCCTTTCTCGCGCTTTAACGATCAGCGTATAATGTCAATTATTATTTAATGATCTATATGCGCACTTACACAAAGTATTGCCTGTCTTTAATAATATTAAGTGGTCGCCGTCTGATAGTTTAGTCGTATGATATTAAATAATAGGCACTTATAATAAAAACGCACAATGAAATAAACCGTGAATTCTTTTCTGTCACTATCAGCCGCGCCTAACATATATATCAGTCAACTAAAACCGTCTCTTCTTGTGTGAGAAAGCGGGTGGTGAAAATTAACATTATAACTGAACATCTGGTATGAAATAGCTACGCGTTATTTATTTCACTAGTTCTAACAGCTAGAAAATCTAAGTGAATTATAATGGTAAAAGCTTAACACTTTTAATTGGTAACACTAATTTCTATTACCAGAAAATCATAATGAAAGATCCCCACGAATGCTATTAACACATTTGCCCCAATGGTTCAAGAACTACGTGCTTAGACTATCCAAAAATTCTAAGTGACAACTGATAGCAGGTTTAAGAAAACACAGTTTATATATCATCATGTTTCTCTGATCTATAGATGATGTTACTTTTCACACTATTGTGTATAGCAGAGAATCAGAAACATGAGTTCCCCAGATAAAAGTTTACGGTCCGCTTTCTGGCGAGGTTTCAACCGTCATCAAAAGACTTATCCGTGTAACGGGGTTCTCGAAGATTTTCTCTGTACGAATGCCCGCTCCTGAGATCAAAGAGCCCAGGGGTTTTTGTGACTTCCCTGAGTACGAACTTCAAAGGGTCTTTGATTTTTCCTGTGCGGTGATAAGGGTGGTTTATGGCTGACTACTGGCCACTATGAACGTTGTAGGTATTAAGTCCAAAGTCATTACTAGTGTGTAGCCATATAAAGTCCCACCCCTATAGACACCTGGAAGGTTATATGCTGGAGTGTGAGGTGTCTTGTCTGGTTTATGGGTGCTGGCTGCGAGTGTAGGTGATGTGGTTTCACAGGTTCACAACACATGTGGTATGACATGAAAAGTCATAGAAGGGTGTAAACTGCTATTGACGTTTTCCATCGTTTATTTTCTGACGCCACAAGACAGGTACTGTACATCCATTTTACAAAAGTCATAGTCACTGTAGTACATGGTAATGTGCATATATAAAGTTATTCAATGAATCCTGCAAATCCTATGAGCTGATACATATAGATTCCAGCTTACAACAGCGTCAGCTTCATATCATAATGTACATAAGTCTAACAAACTCCTCTCTGATGCTATCCGATCAGATATGTAAATGAGTTCACCACTGAACGCACGGGAATGGCGTTTCAAGAGTACAGGTCAGATTGACCTTTGTAGATTTTCTAAGTCTAACCTCGCTGTAGATACCGTCGCTAACATTGCGAAGTTCAAAGAGCATAGAAACTGTTCTCTGGGCCTAGCATGACCCGTATACATCTAAATCTCAGGTATGAAGATACCTGGGGTGTAATCTCTAGTAGAAGAATCTCTCCTTCCTGTAACTGGTAACTGAGCAGAGAACGACCAATGTCAAACATCAAAATAGATTACAGATTTGAACATAAGGAGGGTATTACCTTGCTTCGAAATCACACCACAAAAAATACGCCTCCAGGCGTTTTCGAATCATATAGGGAAAGACCTCGTTAGCTAAACTAACTCACAGGAGGACTACCAATTCCCTATCAAAAGATCACAGACGCAGGATGCGTCCTCTCGGCTCAAAACATCTTGTCGAATCCCCGGACCGGAAGATTTTCCCAACTCATTTAAAGTTCAGACATGCGCAGAACGCAAACACCTGAGTAACCCTCAAAACGAGACGGTGTAGGAGACATTCCAGGCAAAGATATAACGAAATCACGCCTTATATGAACAGGGAATAAAACATCAACTCTGGTTTCAATCATTCCAAGAAACAGTTGACCTATGCTACCATATAAGGATAATGTCCTGACATCGATCGAAAAAATGGACCTGCGAGTCAGGACACAAGAGAAGATAACCACCATTGAAAACGTAATCACAGTCAAACAAGGGTTATTTACCTTCGACCAAGAAAAAATTACAGTGTACAATTCAGACAGATTAATTACACACAGTCTTAGAAAAATTCTGTGCGTAACAGATTACCGCACCCCCCGGGGGAAAAAAATGAAACAATTTTTTTTTTTAAATCCTAGAGCCAGAACGAACAGGCTCCTAACGCACGTATGATGCGCGGATATAATGCCTAATATGAGGCTAGCTCGACGCATGGAGCGATAGCTGAGATTATATCTCAGATCCTTAGAGAAAATATTTCCTTAAGTGTACACGTATATTCCAGGGAGGTGCCACCAACATACGCCATAGCGATGGCAACATCATTATGCAAGCAAAATTATACTCATATAAATACAAGTATTAAACAATGAAGTGTCATGAAAATAGCGGTGTCATATACTAATATACCGCATTAAAGAATTACACATCTTAAACCAAAAAGTACATTATACAAGCATGTAATAATATCATGATACAATGTATTATAGCAATTAAACAGATGTTCCTTGAAGATGTGGACATAACTCGTTCAAAAGTAGGTTAGAACTTGACATACTTCATGGTTGACATAATGTCCATACTCTCGCAGACGTCAATGATGTGCTCCGAAAATATCAATAACAGAAATATTTATGATAAATGTTAAATTTCTTAATACATTAATCAAAATACCATATATAAATTGTGGCCATGTAAACTTTTGGCCCATATATTGCTAACTAAGCCTTCTTCCGTTATAACAAAATCGGTAACAGAAAAAGGAAATTATATGGTACAATGATATAAATTCCCAAAAAGTGAGAATGTATGTGCTGATATCTCATTATAGTAGAGAACTGTTATAGATCTCGACGTTTATCAGGAAATATATGACAGAAGAATTAAGTGGAATCATGTGGGCATCTGGACAGAATGTCTGCCATCACATTATCTGAACCACGGATAGCTCGCACCTATCAGGTATCGAATGATTGACAGATAAGCTCGCGTGAGAAGACTCGATAAACAAACCTGATTCGCTACCTGTTATGACTGGCAGGTCCCGAAAGATTGTAAACATTGTGTTAGCTCGTGTTAAACACAGAAAAAGAGGTGGGACTAAAAGTGAGTAAACACAGACTGTAACTGCGTGGTTTTGCTAGCAAATCATAGAACGCTAATGGGATTACAAAGACTGTCAGATTACCGTAGGCTCTCTTTCCATTATACGTCACACCATGCTTGTCCTTTATAAATTTAAGAGGGCACTGTTTTTCCTTACTCGTGTTCTTTAGGGTCTTGTAGAACAATTTCTGGTTTTCTTGCGCATCTTTATCTAGCTTTTCTCCAAATTCTTCCCAAGACTTCTGTTTTGCTGCTAGCACCTTGTTCTTTGCTTCTGTTCTGAGTATCACATTTTCTCTATATTTCTCTGTTTTTCCTGCTGAGTTTTTAACTTCTAAGTATTGATTCCATGCCATTTTCTTCTCTCTTATTTTCTCTTTAACTTCCTGTGTCCACCAAGGTGTCCTCTTTCTCTTCTTTCCACGTCAGACTTCACCACATGGTTCAGCTGCAGCTGTCTTTATAGCGTCCTTGAATTTAAAACAGAGGTTTTCCAGGTCATCAGGTTGCCGTTCTGTGTTTCTCACTTCTGTAGCAATAAGCATCTGATATCTGGTCTTAACTTCTGGCTCTCTCAGCTTGTAGGTCTTAATGCTCATTTCTCCTGTTCGTTTACTTAGTTTCTTGCGTGATGTTAGGCAATTCCTAGGCCGAGCAACTCTTTCATATGTTCTTTTAATTGTTAGTAGTAGTGATCACTTGCAATCTCTGGCCGCCTCCAGACTCTAGCATCCCGGATATACTTGAATGAGCTCTTCCTAACTATGGCATGGTCGATCACTGATTTCTCATTCCTTGTTGGTTCACATCTAGTGTATGCTTACGGGGGAACTTTGTATTTGTAATGATCAGATTTTGTTCAGTGCAGAATCTAAGAAGTCGCTTTCCATTGTCATTAAGAGTATCTTCTCCATATCTTCCGATAACTCCACCCCATCTAGCATGGGCATTACTAACTCTGGTATTGAAATCTCCTAGCATGATAATTTCATCTAGGCAGTCGTCCACTGTCCTTTAAAGCAGCTCGAAGAATTCTTCCTTGACTTCTGCTCGCTCATCTTAATTTGGCCCATACACAATGACAAGGTTGACTATGGTTTCTCTTTCTTTTAGTTTTAGGACCATAATGCGTTCTGAGACAAAGTTTCATCCGTTGATACAATCCTTTTGGTTTTTTTGCCACAATACAACCCACTCCCCCTTTAGCTCTTTCAGATGTGGGCCCACCACTGTAGAGCAGTGTGTCGCCATTGAGATCTATAACTGCTTGTCCCTTTGTCTTCGTTTCCGTTAAAGCCAGAATTTCTAATTTTGCTTTCTTCATCTCTTCCACTAGCTCCTCATCCTTTCCATTGATACTCCTTGTATTCCATGTTCCACAAGTCGTAGTCCGTTCCAGTTCGTCGCCTTTAGAATCAGTCCGGTTTTCTCTCTTACATTTCTTGTAATCGTGTTTTAAAGCAAACAGGTGATTGGCCAGAAACTAACAAACAAGGAGACAAAAGATTGTCTTCCACGAAGCACGATTTTTGATTTTGTAGTGATTCAATGCCGTTGCAGTCCGTCTGATTGAAAATGGCAAACGTTGAAAGAAAAGTCAGTTGTGTTCTCTGGTTAGCTGAACTCCAGCCAACAACATCAGTAAGAAGAAAATTCGCTTCCCATTATAAGAAGGAGGCACCTCACAGAAATTTAAAATCAGTTTTTGGAATGTTCAGTTCAGCGCACTGATTTAAAAAAAAAAAGTCTCTTCAAATGTCCTTTCAATTTTATCCACAGTATCATCGCTTGCTCCGCGTCTCCTGGATCTAGGCTTGTCTGAATGTGAGCCAGTTTTCTTGAAATTTTTTCCAGTTGTTAATTAAACTTTGAAATGCTGTATTTTGTAAGTCTATAGCATTTATACTTCTGAAGTTATTAAAGCTAGAAACTGCACGAAGACTTGTGGGACACCCTGTATCTGAGAAAGGTACGCCAGTAAGACTAGACCAGATCTTCTACTGTTGTAGGCCTGTAGTAGTAATGAAGCCGGTTCTATTCTCATGGGATAGCCAAACCAGTGGCGTACTAAAGGAGGGGGTGGGGGTGCGAGAGAGCGTACTCTCCCCCCGGGTGACAGCCATAAAGGGTGCAATCGGACACTATTACGATAGTACTTACTTTAAACAATATACTTGCACGTGTTTCTTTTTCCTTCCTTTGGGGGGGGGGGGGGGGGGGGGGGGGGGCTGTCAAAGGTAAGATCCGCCCCGGATGCTTAGTACTTTAGGAACGCTCTGGGCCAAACCATTTTATTTTCTGTCTTTTTTTTAATGCTGAATATAGTTACAATTTTTCTGATGTCATTATTTCTCGTCTCTCCTGGTAACGTCTACGGCCATTCTTAATCATCTCATCTCATCTAGTCGGAGACCACGTTTGACACTGATTGCGAAGAGAGACAACAAAACTGTCATCCCAAAATACAAACATCACATTTTAAAATACATTACACAGACACCGACGCAATATTTAATAGGAATGTTGCCGTCATCCAAGTCCCTACTCGTTGAAACACAACTAATACAGTCAATCCTCGCTATTAGCGGTTTAGGTCCCTTGAAAACCCCGTGAATACGGAAATCCGCGAATACGGAACCAGTGATCCTATGGGAAAAACTGGATGAGGTTTCTGCGAAACCCTGTTCACCATACACTTTTGCTACCGATCGTCATAAACTCACCATTTCGTGTACCCTTCTTGTAAAAAACAGATTATTTATTATACTGTGTATTTTATAAATGTATTTTATGAACTGTTTTCTTTGTAATAGTAGAGTGTGTACAATCTTTTGGTATAACAATACTTACTCACTCACCCATTCACTCACACTTTGATTACTCATTCATACATTCACACGGAAACACACTCACACACAAATACACACACATTATTACAAAATCCCTGGAATACAAACTTTGAAAACATTTACACAGAACATTTAAAATTAAGAAATAAAGAGAATTTCATACAGACATCCCATAAAAAAGTTTATCTAACACACGTACTTTATCACTGAGGATCATCACAGCCTTCTTGCGCTTGGGCATACTCGCCAACAAACGTGCACTACGCTTGTATACCGTTATTAATTCCAAAAAATAATCAAAAACAGCGTAAAACTACAAAAACGTGGATCAAATGATGCTCAACAAAGACATGTGTAAACAGAACGAAAGCTGCAGATCAATTAACCAGCCTCTGCTTGCTGCGCGGTAGGCATCTCGTAAATTTTTTCCTACTGCACATGGCCACGAATGCATGCGAAAGGCCCGCGAATGGCAAAAAAGGGTTTCACTTTATCTCACGTGAATGCGCGAATCCGTGAATACGGGACCCGCGAATAGCGAGGATTGACTGTATAAAGATGCAAAATGTCTTACCCCACAGTTCCATTTGAGGAGGATGTATGCATGTGTCACTGGTAAGGAAACTTCTTAGTCAATTGAACGTACATCCGTTAGAAGCAGAAAGCGGAGTGGGTAAGAAGACGTCAGTAGTAGAGTAGGGAGAAAACAGGTATGATTCAGGCAGAGGCGCGTGACTTTTATATAGTAAAATACTCCGATCGATTTCAGGCGGAGGCGCGGCAGGCAGAGGCGCGTGACTTTTTATATAGCGATATATTTTAGCCGGGTTGACTTCCTCTGACGATCAGTTGGCGCACTGTTGTCCTAGAATAGTTCGATAATGGCGGGCGTGTTGTTTATACAAAATACTTAGACAATATATATAAAAAATATAAAAAATCGATAATGACGGAAAATTTTTTAAAAATCGATAATGTTGGATTAGGTTACTAAGAGGGTTTTTGAAGCGAGTGGAGTCTTTTTGTGCTGGCGCGGGTGACGATGCATGTTGGTCTGTAGCTGGCGGGTGTAGGATAGAGGGGGATGTTTGTGTGTTGTGGTATTGTTTTGTTATGTGTGTTGGGTGTGTTATTTAGACATATATACATACAATATATATAAAAAATATAAAAAATCGATGATGACGGAAAATTTTTTTAAAAAATCGATAATGGCGGGTTAGAAAGTCACTAAGAGGGTTTTTGAAGCGAGTGGAACCTTTTTGTGCTGGCGAGGGTGACGACGCATGGGTGTGTACAGTTTGCGGTGTAGCTGGCGGGTGTAGGTTAGGGGGGATTTGTGTGCGTTGTTGTTTATACATATTACAATATTTATTTTACAACATAGATACAAAGGTTTATAAATAGAAGTATATAGTTAATGATCTCTTTTATAGCACGTTTCACTAGCTTTGCCCTCAAACAAATGTAATTATCTGATTAACCGTCCAACGTATTAATGCCATTTTTTGCATACGATGTTATATTGGGTTAGACCCAACAAATATATACTTTATATCTGTGCATCTTGTCTAGTTCCCATAAACGGATGAAATCCTTTGATCTTTGTCGGCATACTAATTATTGTGTATCGAGAAAAGAAATTTTACCACTTCATGCACAGATTCTGTGAATTGATTAGGCATAGGCGTGTCTACTATTACAATAATGTGGCCATCACGTTTGCATATGAATACCTGTTGAAGATAATTTCTTAAATGATCTGCATGCGAGATACTCGTGACATTGTTTGTCATTGACATTTAATGCGCTACCAAACTGGACCTTCCTTGATCTAATTATTTAAATAGGTATCACCTCTTTGCGGTACATAAATATCATAATGGAACGTTGCTCCTCTAATGTGCTTGTAAATAACGTTAAGGTCATCTTTAAAGAAATTAAACTTCATCCGAATCATAATCAGATGTCTCTGAGAAATTGATAATCAATCTCGGCTGAATGAAGGACAAACCATCATTCTTCCAATATTCCTCTTCCTCTTGTAACACATGGTTCTCACATTTCTTCCAATAATCCCTGGCTATGTTGGAGATGGCGGCTTTTATAAGTATTTCAACATCTTTTAATTTGAACGTTCTATTTTCTGTTGCTACCTGTTCCTTAATTTTAGCCCATACTAATTCTATTGGGTTTAAGTGAGAATGGTAAGGAGGTAATCTTAAACATCTGTGACCATGTTCATGGATTGCCTTGTCTATGTGAAATATCTTTGTATGCTGTGTCTTTTTTACAATTCCAGGTAATTCGGGCTTCAGGGACATT
Source organism: Oreohelix idahoensis (assembly GCA_024509875.1). Taxonomy (NCBI): domain Eukaryota; kingdom Metazoa; phylum Mollusca; class Gastropoda; order Stylommatophora; family Oreohelicidae; genus Oreohelix; species Oreohelix idahoensis. The sequence goes on along the minus strand of JAMPIV010018873.1, from coordinate 31,815 downwards.
TCGTTGAATGGAATGTTGTTTATGGTCAGCCAAATCTTTATTACATCTTTAGTACTTGATGAATTAGGAACTTTATCTTCTGGTGCCACAACGTTGTGATATGAAGCATTGTCCATTATCAAACACGACGGTCTATCCAAGGAAGGGAGTACAGTACCGAATTCACAATCCAATCTTGAAATATCTTGCCATTCATCTCTGTATGATAATCCCTATTATCTGTAGATTTTGAAACAAATATGAGTTCAGTATTATTTAGAAGCCCATGATGGCTGCTTCCTGGATGTGCAATTATTACGCGCTGTCCTTTGCTGCTTGGTACTAGTCTCTTAGTTGTCCCATCAGATGATTGCCATTCTTGTTCATTACTGTGGTGCGCATTGATCCAAGTTTCATCTAAATATACAAAATCGTAACAATCTCTTCTCATTTCTCTGACCTCGCGTAAATATTTGCTTCTCATTGCAACTATATGAGGCTTCTCACAAATAAGGTTTCTACCACCAACATATTTTCTAAAATTGAATCCCAAACTCCTAATAGTCCTTTTTGTAGACACGCCACTGATTGACAATATGTGAGTAACACCGGATATAACCTGTTTTGTGTTCAAGAGGTGCAATTTCACGCAATTTCACGCTAAAATCATGCCAATTGTTTGATAAACCAATTATGTGCAAATGATGTAGTATAATTTACTGTAGACATTTCAAAATGTGTGTGTGTGATGTGTGTTGGCAAGTAGACTTTTGATATTATATCGCAAAGAAACGAAAATTGAAACCAATGGCCGCATTTTAATGAAAAATTTAATTCATAGGGTCTATACCATTTCAAATTCAAACACAAAATTTCACTTATATGCGTTATATATTCGCTGAGATATAGCATTTTGAAATTGGGCAAAGCTAGTGAAACGTGCTATAAAAGAATACTTGAGTTAAAGAGGAAAATAAAAAAAAATCGATAATGGCGGGTTAGTAGGTTACTAAGGGGGGTTTGTGAAGCGAGTGGAGCCTTTTTGTGCTGGCGACGGTGACGACGCATGGGTGTGTACAATTTGGGGTGTAGTAGGTGGTTGTGTGTATGACTCAGGAGTGAAGTGTTACAGACTTGCCTATACCAGGGCCAGCATCTAGAGGTGGGAGTGCGGTGTTAGAGACATGCCTATACTAGGGCCAGCATGAAGAGGTGGGGGTGAAGTGTTAGAGACGTCACTATAGCAGGGCCAGCATTGAGATGTGTGAGTGAAGTGTTAAAGACGTCACTATAGCAGGACCAGCACTGAGAGGTGGGAGTGAAGTGTTAGGGACTTTATTAGGGCCAGCATCGAGAGGTGGGAGTGACGTGTTAGAGACGTCACTATAGCATGTCCAGCATTGAGAGGTGGGAGTGAAGTGTTAGAGACTTGACTATACTAGGATTAGCATATAGAGGTGGGAGTGAAGTGTTAGGGACTTTACTAGGGCCAGCATCGGGAGGTGGGAGTGACGTGTTAGAGACGCCACTAGGGCTAGCATGAAGAGGTGAGAGTGAGGTGTTAGAGACATGTCTATACTAGGATCAGCGGCGAGAGGTGGGAGTGAAGTGTTAGAGACATGCCTATACTAGAGCCAGCATGAAGAGGTGGGGGTGAAGTGTTAGGGACGTCACTATAACAGGGCCAGCATTGAGAGGTGTGAGTGAAGTGTTAGAGACGAGACTAGGGCTAGCACGAAGAGGTGAGAGTGAGGTGTTAGGGACTTTACTAGGGCCAGCGTCGAGAGGTGGGAGTGAAGTGTTAGAGACGTGACTAGGTCCAGCTTCTGGAGGTGGGAGTGAAGTGTTAGAGACTTGCCTATACTAGGTTTAACATCTGGAGGTACGAGGGAAGTGTTAAAGTTCTAGAGGTGGGAGTGAAAGAGACGTGTCACTATACTAGGGCCAGCGTCGAGAGGTGGGAGTGAAGTGTTAGAGACTTGACTATTTGAGTGCGCGGGATGGGTATTTTAATTGTTAAGTGTTGTTGTAAACTCCGCCAATGCCGGTCCCAAGCCCGGATGAAAAAGGAGGAGGGCGGCCTGCATGGAGGCCGTAAGGAGGCAGCCCCTCCACCATGCAAAGGCACAACAGGCCAATCACCTGTTTGCTTTAAATCATGATTACGCGAACTACAAGAGAGAAAACCGGACTGATTCTAAAGGCGACGAACTGGAACGGACTACGGACTACGACTTATGGAACTTGAAACACAAGAAGTATAAATGGGAAGGAAGAGGAGCTGGTGGAAGAGATGAGGAAAGCAAAACTAGAAATCCTGGCTATAACGGAAACGAAGAAAAAAGGACAAGGAGTCATGGATCTCGATGGCAACACGTTGCTCTACAGTGGTGTACCCATATCTGAAAGAGCTAAAGGGGGCGTGGGTTGCATTGTGGCCCAAAATCAAAAAGATAGTATCAAGGGATGGAACTTTGTCTCGGAGCGCATTATGGTTGTAAAACTAAAAGAAGGAGAAACCATAGTCAACCTGGTCATAGTGTATGGGCCAAATGAGGATGAGAGAGCAGAGGTCAAGGAGGAATTCTTCGAGCTGCTTCAAAGGACAGTGGATGACTGCCTAGATGAAGTTATTATGCTCGGAGATTTTAATGCCAGAGTTGGAAATGACCATGCTAGATGGGGTGGAGTTATCGGAAGATATGGAGAAGATACTCTCAATGACAATGGAAAGCGACTCCTTAGATTCTGCAGTGAGCAGAATCTGATCATTACAAACACAAAGTTCCCCCATAAGCGCATACATGCATACACTAGATGTGAACCAACCAAGAATGAGAAGTCAGTGATCGACTATGCCATTGTTCGGAGAAGCTCATTCAGATATGTCCGAGATGCAAGAGTCTGGAGGGGGCCAGAGATTGGAAGTGATCACTACCTGCTAACAATCAAACGAACAACTGAAAGAGTTGCTCAGCCTAGGAACTGCCCAACATCACGCAAGAAACCAAGTAAACGAGCAGGAGAAATGAGCATTAGGACCTACAAGCTGAGAGAGCCAGAAATTAAGACCAGATATCAGGGGCTTATTGCTACAGCAGTGAGCAACACAGAAGAACGACCTGATGACTTGGAAACCCTCTGGAATAAATTCAAGGATATCATAAAGACAGCTGCTGCAGAAGCATGCGGTGAAGTCCGACTTGGGAACCAGAGAAAGAGGACACCTTGGTGGACAGAGGAAGTCAAAGAGAAAATAAGAGAGAAGAAAATGGCATGGAAACAATACTTAGGAGCTAAAAACACAACAGGACAAATGGAAAAATATAGAGAATATGTGACAATCAGAACAGAAGCAAAGAACAAAGTGCTAGCAGCAAAACAGAAGTCCTGGGAAGAATTTGGAGAAAAGCTAGAAAAAGATGCACAAGAAAACCAGAAATTGTTCTATAAGACCCTAAAGAACATGAGGAAAGAAAAACAATGCCCTCTCAAATTTATAAAGGACAAGCAAGGCAAATTGCTTACTGCCCCGAAGGAAGTAATGGAAAGATGGAAAGAATATTTCTCAGAACTCCTGGATGGTGAGCATGATGAAGCATCAGAAATGATAACCACTGACACAGAAGAGGAAACCAATGATGGTGAAGATGACATAAAGATGGAAGAACTGAGGGCAGCACTAGAGAAAATCAAGATGGGCAAAGCAGCAGGGCATGATGGTATAACACCAGAAATGGTTAAGTACATGGGAGCATCAGGCGACCTATTACTCTTAAAGGTCCTACAGGCAGCATGGTGCAACAAGACCATACCAAAGGATTGGGAGATTGCCATCATAACACCAATTTTCAAAAAGGGTGACAATCGACAATGTGGAAACCATAGAGGCATATCCCTTCTCAGTGTCCCTGGTAAAATCTACTCTAGAATCCTAGAGCAGAGACTCCGACGCCTAGCTGAGCCACAATTGGATGAGGTCCAGTGCGGATTCCGAGCAAACCGAAGTACTCAAGACCTAATCTTCACACTCAGACAGCTGAGTGAAAAGGCCCTTGAGTATAAGAGTGAGATCCATCTTTGTTTCATAGATCTGGAAAAGGCGTTTGACAGGGTCCCCTGGAGCAAACTTTGGGACTGTTTGGCAAGGAAGAATATTCCAGCACCTCTGATTCATGCTATACAGAGCTTCTACAAGTCTTGCAGAAATTATGTGAGGACAGCAAACCATAAGTCAGAAGAGTTCAGGACCACCACTGGTGTAAGACAAGGTGATATCCTATCACCTTACCTCTTCATACTCCTTATGGACGATGTCATCAAGGCATGTAAGGAGAGAACAAGAAAGTATTCAGTGGGGTACTGGAAGATGAGACAGGTCTATATTTCGGAGCTGGCATTTGCTGATGATGTTGCCCTGATTGCTAAATCAGAGGCACATCTCCAATCCAACCTGCAAGTCTGGAAGGAAGAGCTGGAGAAGAGAGGGATGGTCATAAGCAGCTCTAAAACAAAATCCATGGTGATATCACGAGAAGAAAGAAAACATCAGATTAAGTTGGGAGAACAGGTCCTGGAGCAGGTCGACCACTTTAAATATCTCGGAGCTATTATAGACCGAAAGGGAGGCATCAAAGAAGAGTTGGCCACTCGAAAAGCAGCGGCTGGGAGACTTTTTCAGGCCATAAATCGTGGATTCCTCAGCAAGAAAGAGGTTGGTAAGAAAACGAAGATGGCTGTATACCGCTCCACCTATGTCCCAGTCTTGACATATGGATGCGAGTCGTGGGCAATGACTACAACCCACAAAAGCCAGATCCAAACCTCAGAAATGAGGTATCTGAGGAAAGTGGTTGAAGTAACAAGAAGAGACATGGTCCGCAACCAGACGATCCGTCAAGGCCTAAAATCCCATCCACTGCAGACCCAAATAGAACAGTCCCAACTAAGATGGTTTGGCCATGTCTGCAGAATGGGAGAAGATCGGCTACCACGACAAGCATGGGAAACAAAGAGCCAGGGATCCAGACCTCCAGGACGACCCAGAGTCCGCTGGGAGGACAACATTAGACAATCTTTGAAGGACCGAGGACTAGAATGGAACCAGGCCAGGAAGAAGACAGCTGATAGAATGGTCTGGCGCTCTCTCTTCCAAACCTCTACACCTCACGGTAGAAGGGGAACGACTAAGTAAGTAAGTAAGTAAGTAAGTGTTGTTGTATTGTGTGTTGGTGTGTTTGTTTATACATATATACATACAATACATATATATGTAATATAAAAAATCGATAATGACGGAAAATATTTTTTAAAAGCGATAATGGCGAGTAGGTTACTAAGGGGGTTTTGAAGCGAGTGGAGTCTTTTTGTGCTGGCGCGGGTGACGACGCATGGGTGTATACAATTTGGGGTGTAGCAGGCGAGTGTGCCAGCATCGAGAGGTGGGAGTGAAGTGTTAGAGACTTGTTTTTACTAGAGCCAGCATTGAGAGGTGGGAGTGAAGTGTTAGCGCCTTTACGAGGTCTAGTATGAAGAGGTGGGAGTGAAGTGTTAGAGACCTGACTATACCAGGACCAGTAGCGAGAGGTTGGAGTGAAGTATTAGAGACTTGACTAGGTCTAGCATTGAGAGGTGGGCGTGAAGTGTTTGTTCGGGGGTGTAGCTGGTGTGTGTGTGTGCGCGTGTCTGTGTATGTGTGTGCGTGTGTGTGTGTGTGTGCGCGTCAGTGGTTGTGTGTGTGCGTGTGTGTACGTGTGTGTTCGTGTGTGTGCGTGCGCGTGTGTGCGGGTGTGTGTGTGTTTGCGTGTGTGTTCGCGTGTGTGTTTGCGTGTGTAAGTGTGTGTGTGTGGGCGCGTCTGTGTGTGCGTGTGTGTGTGCGCGCGTGTGGTTGTGTGTGCGCGCGTCTGTGGTTGTGTGTGCGTGTGTGTGTGTGCGTGGGCGTGTGTGCGTGTGTATGTGTGTGTGTGGGTGCTCGCATGCGTGGTTGTGCGTCTGTGTGTATGTGTGCGTGCGCGCGTCTGTGTTTGTGTGTGTGCGAGTGTGTGCGGTTGTTTGTGTGTGCGCGTGTGCGCGTGTGGTTGTATATGTGCGCGTGCACGGGTGGTATTGCTTTTGGTCTTGTCTGGTATTTGTGTGTGTAGGTATTGTAATTGTTGTGTGGTTGTGTGCGCGCGTCTGTGGTTGTGAGTGCGTGTGTGTGTGTGTGGGCGCATCTGTGTGTGTGCGGGTGTGTTCGTGTGTGTGCGTGCGCGTGCGCGTGTGTGCGTGTGTATGTGTGTGTAGGTCTGGTTGTGTGCGCGTTTGTGGTTGTGTGTGTGCGTCTGTGAGTGTGTGTGTGTGTGTGCACGTGTGATTATGTGTGTGTAGGCGGTAGCGGGTGGCATGGGTTTTGGTCTTGTCTGGTACTTTTGTGTGTAGGTATTGTAATTGTTGTGTGGTGTAGTGTAACTGGTGGGTTTGGGTTTTTGGGTGGTTGTGTTGTGTATGATTCGGCTTTGTGTTATGTTGTCTTTTTATACAATATTTATACAATATATATTTTACAACAGATATTAATATGTATACACACGATATTTATCCGTGTTTGATAACTTCGATGGTAGATTAGAGAAATCGGCCAGGTGGTTGTCGGTGTTTGCTGTAGGGGGACAAGGGTTGGTGTTAATAACTCTGGTTCCACATTTCTCGCGCGCAGAACATTTCTGAAATTTAAAAAAAAAAAATTCTTTCACACAGACAGAGATGTACACTGGGTATAACGTGAGGTGATAGAAATGTGCCCGTAAGGTGATATAAATGTGCCCGTGAGGTGATAGAAATGTGCCTGTGAGATGATAGAAATGTGCCCGTGAGGTGACAGAAATTGTCCGTGAGGTTATAGAAATGTGCCTGTGAGGTCTTAAAAATGTGCCCGTGAGGTGATAGAAATGTGCCTGTGAGGTGATAGAAAAGTGCATGTGAGGTCATAGAAATGTGCCCGTGAGGTGATAGAAATGTGCCTGTGAGGTGATAGAAATGTGCCTGTGAGGTCATAGAAATGTGCCCGTGAGGTGATAGAAATGTGCCTGTGAGGTGATAGAGATGTACCCGTGAGGCGATAGAAAGGTGCCCGTGAGGTGATAGAAATGTGCCCGCCGGTTTTGGTAGGAAACTTTAGATATGACTCACCAAAGTATTTTCGCACGTGTAGTAAAGGTTGGCCTCGGTAAAAGCTGACAGATGCGGCCTTCAACCCACTATCTAACGGTTTAAGCATTTCATCACTTCTACGCATATACACCCAATTGGTGGGAACAGTGGAAGGCATCTTCAACGAGGTATGATCGCTAGTGTCTGTCGTTATCACGCCACCTCTTCAGTAAAGTATGAACGTGGGTGCCTGGACGTTGGTCTTCCAAGTGTCTATTTATATGAAGGAAAACTAGTTTTAATCTGGGTTTGAAAGGCGGCCAGCCTTGTTGTACGCTAACAGAGAGTTGATTAGTTGAAAAACTAATCGATCGTTGACGCGTTGTCGATGTGAAAAAAAATTTTGTGCGCCGCGTCCAGACATATCTTAAACATGTCCAGGTGATGGTCTATGGTATAGCAATATATTAGCTCGATAATGGCGGGTGTGTGTAGGTAGTGTGTGGGTTGTATTGTGGTGTGTTGTATTGTATTGTGTTATGTGTTGTTTATTTATACAACAGTTATACGTACATATTACAATATATATATATATATATATATATATATATATATATATATATATATATATATATATATATATATATATATATATATATATATATATATATATTTTACAAACAGTTATATCATCTAGTGGTGGGTGTGAAGTGTTAAAGACTTGCCTATACTAGGACCAGCAGCGAGAGGTGGGAGTGAAGTGTTAGAGACATGACTATACCAGATCCAGCAGCGAGAGGTGGGAGTGAAGTGTTAGAGACTTACCTATACCAGGTCCAGCCTCTAGAGGTGGGAGTGAAGTGTTAGAGACTTACATTTACTAGGGCCAGCATCTAGAGGTGGGAGCGTAGTGTTAGAGACTTGCCTGGTCCAACAGCGAGAGGTGGGAGTGAAGTGTTAGAGACATGAGTAGGACCAGCATTGAGAGGTGGGAGTGAAGTGTTAGATAACAAAGGTCTAGAGGTGGGAGTGAAGTGTTAGGAGTGAAGTATTAGAGACATGACCAGGTCCAGCATCGAGAGGTGGGAGTGGAGTGTTAGAGACTACAATAGAAACAGCCTCGAGAAGGGGCGCGACGGGTTAGAGACTTTACTAGGACCAGCATCGAGAGGTGGGAGTGAAGTGTTAGAGACTTGACTACGTCTAGCATCGAGTAATAAATCTAATCACCCCAATGTCCAGCTAGGGTTATGTAAGTAATCCGCACACACCCGGGTTCTTCACATAAAAAATACTGTCAAAGGCCAGGTTGGACAACACCAAATAGACAGTTTTATTGAACACAAAAAGGCTCCGTAGAAATATATGGTATATGCAGAATAGATTATGGCGGCAACTAGATACGCATTAGTGTTGCGGGTTGCAATCGGAACAATATCGAGACCATTTTCAACCATTTTAATAAAACTCAAAACACACGTGCTTTTTTAACGTGCGTACTCAGACAAGAAAGCTCCTATATCGACTCTCGCGACGTCGATATTTTTGAAAATGAGCGGCATTTCTGACAGGCAAACGCGAGCTTAGCTCACTAGTTATGAAACCAGATCGCTAGAGGGTGACGTCAGGGCTAAATATAGCTATCTAGAAAAACGTAATAAAAGGCTAACATGTAGAGTTTTGAGTATTGGTAGACGAAAAAACCTATCTGCAACGGGATTTACCTGTGTAAGACTAACCCTGCTTATTATTTCTGTTAACGTCATTGCAGACAAGCTCAAAACACAAGAGATCAATAAAAGAAATTTATAAAAGAAGCATTCCCTCGTTCGTGTGTTCGAACCCCCGGGATTTAAGGTTTCACTTTTTTTTTACACGTGCGGCATCTGGTGATAGGTTTTATATTGTCTCCCAATCGTAGCAAACATGAGGCGACCATGGAAATTTAGTAAATTAAATAAATGTAACTAAGTATTTGTTCCAGGTATCAAACGGGTAGCTCCTTTTTTTTTTTGGTCCTGCAAGGTTCAAACTTTAGTGAAACCTTTTCTTCCAGTCAGCAAAGATGACCCCACAAATTTCTCCCAGGCCTGTTCAAAGGTTCCAACCTGTAGGTAAATAGGTCAGCTGTCAAATACTTCTTTAAATATTTCTTACAGTTTTGCCAAACTTTTCATTAAATTTTTTTTCATTCAATATTTTTTCCTGTTGTCAGTACTTGACAATGCAAATATAGTATTCCACCATCAAATGTAATCGATGAACGAGTCATACTGTTTGTAGTCGGTTAGGGTGGGTGACGTCAGTGGTAAATATAGACTATCGGAAACAAGTTTATGTGTAATAAAATAATAATACACGATCAAAAGAACATAAACTTATTCGTTTGTTTACACTAGTATTCGGCATTCAAGATAGCCAGTCCAAATCTGTGCAAAGCAGTTAGGGATGGACTTTAACTACAGTATTATGAGCCTGGAAGAGGTTAGTAATTTAATAATAGGAATGTTCATTTATAAGTGTGCAAAGACTTCCACGGAAAGTATTATATTAATGGAGAAATATCGAGTGGAATGCAAGACGTAAATTTTGCTGTTTAGGATAAGCATATAAAAAGATGGAAGTATGTAATAAAAAGACAATTATATAGAAAGATGAAGACTAATCCAGGGCGTATTTTAAGCCTAAGATGAAGAAAATCGCTCCAGGAATAACGAAGATATTTAAATTTTTAGTTTTCTATATTTGCACACATCAACGAAATTAGGCCTACATTTTGGAACGCATACACACTTCAGCAGACTGCTTTCTGTGTCACCGGGTCATGACCTATATAAGAACTTGGGCTCTTGCAAAAGTGGCCATAAAATTGTCTATACGTATATATATATATATATATATATATATATATATATATATATATATATATATATATATATATATATATATATATATATATATATATATATATATATATATATATATATATATATATATATATATATATACTATTAATTAATTAAATTGTGCGTTAGGAAGTGTAGATGTGTTTTAAACCACTGTAAAATTTCTGGAGGCAAACCCAAGCCTGTGAATATTCAAATAATTTGAGAATGTCAGCGAAAAGTGTGTTCATAGTTTTAGAAAAGCATTTAAAGAAGTATTTCTTGAAGGAATGGGACACACACCAGGAACGAATGAAAGAATGAAAGGAATTGTATTACTGCATTGTTTAAGATATCACATAGTATTTTCTACAAAACCTCATAACTGTATGGAGGCGAATCATGGACAGCTAGTTGTGACCAAGGAATTGGAGAAGGATATATTCACAGTAAACTGGATTGTGTTATTGCTGAATTGATATGCCCTGTGCGTCTGTCTGCACTCTGTCTGAAACTATCTCTCATCCCCTACATCTGCGATAAAAAGATAGAGATAGATAATACAGTGGTTAATAATTGTGTTTCAGGTTATATCCTGTACAAAAGTACACCTTAAGGAGCCAGCCACAACTATTGGTGCTAGTGGTACGAGCACCCTTTAATTCCAGAGGGACAGTTACCCAGTATCTACTGCCTGGAAGAATCCCACGTGATGTTTCTATCCAGAACAGAAGTTTGACAGGAGTTAAACACAAGGAGAAAAGCTGAGTAGCCACCCAAGGCTACTGTCCAGTAAACACCAAAAACCACAAAACTATCTAAATATAATGATGATAACAGTGCATTTGGATAGGCAAATTCATATTCAGTAATTGACAGTAATTCAGAAACTGGAAGGAACTTTTATAGATTCTAAAATAAAGACAGTCTTCAACCAGAGTGATTTAAGCCAAGGGAGAAGAACTTTCCTACATATTTAAAGACTGTAAATAACTTTGAATCTTTTCCAAGTGATTTTATTCATTTAATGTTGTAATCAAATTTTGAGTTCCGTGAAAGATTTTCACAAAAGAAAAGAAAAAGTTGTACAAAATAAATTGTAAATATTTACCAACAGACTTACTTGAATTAATTAAATTAAGTACAGTTCTTGTTGGTAAATAGTTTAGTTTAATACCCCTAGCAGAGCTTAACATTATAAACAGAAGAGGATCTTGAGAGGAGCATTTAGGAACCTAGGATAATACACTATCATCACACCTAGGAACTTATACAGCTTGATCTTACCTTTGATGTCTTTACACCTTTACTCTTTTCAGAGAAGGGGGTATTACTTATAAGACCAGTCTCTTATTTGGCACTATCCTAGTATCACCTGATACAGCTTTGTGTCCAGGATATCTTATATTTCAAACAATAATAACCCCTCTCGTGACATTGAGTCTTTGTAAGGTATGCTTAAAAACTTGCAGAGATTATCTTACTTTTATGATAGAAAGCATCCTCGTACCACGTCATGGGACCGAGAATAATTTATTTGAAAAAGGTACAATCTTTTATGGACACCCTGTATTTTGATGACGATGACGAAGATGTTAGGAAGATAGCGAAGTAACGTTAGAGGAATTAACTAGAGAATTAACTCCTTCTGCCCCAGACAGTCATTAGGTTTAAATCCATCTACCAAAATGGATTTAATGTTTTCCACCGATGTTGTTTTACAAATAAGCAGTATAAGTGCATATTTACGAGAAAATGCGCCATTATATATTGTCAGGAACCGCTTATCATGGAGACCACTCCAAGGGTTACACCGCTGCTGTGTGGGTTTATAATATCAACTATAGGCTGGCCCTCCTAAGGGTATGACCACACAAACAATGGCTGACAAAAGTAATAAACACCTTTAACAGGTACTTCCCTTTAATGAATATATACACACAATAAGGCCTAACACGACCATCATAACGCATCACAGACACGTATGAGAATACCACTGTAAACCTGCCTCAGCAGCTTAAACTATTACCTCCACACACGAAGGTACAAACTATACCACAAATGGCTTCTATGAATATCGCTCAACCGAGCGGCAAAAGCTATGACAATGACACATTCATAATCATCGACATATTATCAAACTATGGCCTGTAGACAATATGATCTAGACACTTCACTATTCTAGACTTAACAACGTAATTATCACCACGATCCGATAACATGACAGGCACTCAGCTTATAGTATTCCAATATAGAACACGCAGCAATCTAGCTGGCATAAGGGAAAACAAACATGTCCTTCCCGGACAGAGGCTAACTTCTCACTACTAAATTGTGCGCCTTTTCCCCCGACTTCCGGCAGTCACATGACCTGCCAGTTCGGCTAACTTCAACCTTTCCCGACTGGCTTTTCAACGATCACTAGACATAAAATGCACGGCAGAGTAACGCTGTAACATCCACTCCCCCTTAAGAAAGAAAACGAAGTTTTCTACCATCCGGAGTTGGCTTCGCCCGACCCCCATAGGAGTTTGGACGACCATATGACACTAACAGCATACCCTCATATGAGCAGAGCGTGCTATTGTTATCCCCTACTACTGACGTTACGGCATTCTCCAACCAACCAAAAAACAACAACATGAGTACGAAGTAAGTTACCCAAGGTTCAGGCAGCCGTGAAAAATGACAACGACAGCCCTCCCTTGGTCAACCATCACACAGTGCCTTGTATTCTAATAGCACCTCCTACATAAGCAACCATTAACGTTGATATCGAAATAGCAGAAACAATGTACTTTCGTACAAGATTTAATTATGTACTAATTTGCCTTTATGGCGCCACAATACATGAAATTCACAAGCATAACATTTAGCAGCAAACATGATCTTAACATTTGAAATCCACCTCCTCAGTCACCTTCACTAAATTATAAAGCTGCATAGAACAACTTATATTTTATCAGAATAGTACTGTTTGAGTGGGTCAGACTCTACAGTTCGGTTTGCGTTAACCGAAACACCCTAATTGAACGCGAAAACCAATACCTCTCCCTTGCTATTGCTGGATTATCAGCAGGTGGTTATGAAGCAACGACATGTGCTTCCACCTGACTGCATCACGCGCACCCCATTTATTCGTGAACGTAAATCGCGCTATCTTCGTACTGTCTCGCAACGACAATACCTCAACAAACCTAACCGTTGCGACCTCATTAAACGCACGTCTGAATGTGCGCCAACTAGCACTCGGGGGATATTGCGGACCCATACCGTGCGGTCACTAGCTATCAGGTCCTCATATATGCTTCTATGGTTCCTATTCTTGTCCCTCGGCACCGGACTGTGAGTATTAATGGACGCCTGCCGCAAACCCCGTCCAAGATGTACTTTCTTCTCAGGTGGTGATATCGCGCCAATCTGATCGTCTGCCCTGGGACTTCGGTGTTGCTGACACCCTGCTCCAGGCCCTCCCGGGGCGTTATGCACTCCTCATACATTGCCGACGATCAAATCGGCGACCTGATTTTCGAGGACAAAGGCGTTCACTCTGCCTGCCAGATACGGAGTGTCCACATTAATGCACGCCTGGGGGTAAGACTCGACTTTGCCTCCAAACGTGGTACACTTTACAGTTTTGCCTGTGAGGCAGGATTCGTCGATGCACGAACGACGCACCCCGACTGTGGTACAGCCTGTGTCTCTCATCACCGAGACTGGTTTCTTCTCCACCACACCTTTGTTGAGTACCACTTTGCCAGTCTCATGGACCGCCGACAGACATGGTACCGCATGTCCGCAGTGTAACACTGTATTCTCCTCCGAATGAAATAGAGGTCGACACCCCAAACAGTCCTCGCTGTTGACTGTGTTCAACACAAACGCTGAATTCGCTTGTTCGATTGGGGTAGTACACTTACTTACTCATTTAGTCGTTCCCCTTCTACAGTGAGATGTAGAGGTTTGGGAGAGAGAGCGCCAGACTATCCTATCGGCTGTCTTCCTCCTGGTCTGGTTCCATTCTAGTCCTCGGTCCTTCAAAGATTGTCTAATGTTGTCCTCCCAGCGGACTCTGGGTCGTCCTGGGGGTCTGGATCCCAGGCTTTTTGTTTCCCATGCTTGTCGTAGTAGCCGATCTTCTCCCATTCTGCATACATGGCCAAACCATCTTAGTTGAGACTGTTCTACTTGGGTCTGCAGGGGTGGGATTTTAGGCCTTGACGTATTGAATAGTTGCGGACCATGTCTTTTCTTGTTACTTCAACCACCTTCCTCAGATACCTCATTTCTGAGGTTTGAATCTGGCTTTTGTGGGTTGTAGTCATTGCCCATGACTCGCATCCATATGTCAAGACTGTGACGTAGGTGGAACGGTATACAGCCATCTTCGTTTTCTTACCAACCTCTCTCTTAAACTTGTTATATATAACTATAAACCTATAGTTGATTTAATCATTATTGAGTGAATTTTCACCCGTATGACTCAGTTAAAAAAAAAAATACATAACCATACAGAAATATTCAATTGATAGTTGCTGAATTACTTTCAGCTAGAGGCTCAAAATATACGAGTCAATAATTTTCCTCAAAGGGCGGAGAATAATAAATTCATAGCAGCTTAGATTATCTCATTTGTTATGCCTACCATTCTGTAAAATTCCTGTGACGCTCCCTTAAAAAGAAGCATCATTCTTCTATTTACATCTCTGCGAAGAATAATCTTGTGCGAAGATTGATACCTTTTAAAACCCTCATACTTTTGCTCGAAGATTGGCCTTTAGTGGACCACTACCGCAGAGCAGAGGAGACAATCCCGCCACAACTGCAAGGTTTTAAAATGTAATTTACTGTTTCTATGTTTTTCTTTTACTGCAAGGTCTTATGATGCAAGTTACTGTTTCTATATTTTTAACGCAGTCTTTTGTTATTATTTACTGCAAGATGTTATGATCTAGTTTACTGTTTCTATATTTTTATTTACTACTAGCTCTTATGTTGTCAATTACTGCAAGTCTTATGATGTAATTTACTCTTACAAAATTTTCATTTACTGCAAGGTCTTATGCTAACATTTATTGCAAGGTCTTTTGGAACAGGAACAGTCAGCATATATACTCTTCGATATATACTGAGGGAGACTGTGCATCTATGGGTTTGCCCGAAGTGCAATGATGTCGATTCAGTTCAGTAATAACAATAACGTCGGAACAAATACAGACGCAGTGATAGGAAACTGTACAGTGCATGACAAAAAGAGGCGATCTAGTCATCAGAAGGATATCCCCGTCAGACACGTCTTCGGCCCTTTTAATTTCTGTGCAGCCTGGAAAAGATGGGGAGGGGGGAGATCGAGGCAGGCTTATTTGGGTCATGACTCGTGTCATCGACCTATTGATCTTGACCTGCTCTGCGTGCACTTGTGATTGAACCCGCTTCTCTTTTTTACGCCTGTTTGTATTACGATGTGTTTACAAGATAAACATAGCATATACAGGGAATATGATTCAGATAGACAGACATATATTATAATCATCATCATCATCATCATCATCATCATCATCATCATCATCATCATCATCATCATCATCATCATCATCATCATCATCATCCTCATCATCATCGTGATCATCATTATCTTCGTGATCATCATTATCTTCGTGATCATCATTATCATAATCACCGTGATCATCATTATCACCGTGATCATCATTATCATCGTGATCATCATCATCGTGATCATCATTATCATAATCACCGTGATCATCGTTATCATCGTTATCATCATCATCATCATCATCATCATCATCATCATCATCATCATCATCATCATCATCGTCATCATCATCATCATCATCATCATCGTGATCATCATTATCTTCGTGATCATCATTATCATAATCACCGTGATCATCATTATCACCGTGATCATAATTATCATCGTGATCATCATTATCATAATCACCGTGATCATCGTTATCATCGTTATCATCATCATCATCATCGTCATCATCATCATCATCATCATCATCATCATCATCATCGGCATCATCATCATTATCATCGTGATCATCATTATCATCGTGATCATCATCATCATCGGTATCATCATTATCATAATCACCGTGATCATCATTATCATCGTTATCATCATTACCATCGTTATCATCATTATCATCGTGATCATCATTATCATCGTAATCATCATTATCATCATCACCATCGTTATCATAATTATTATCGGTATCATCATTATCATCGTGATCATCATTATCATCGTTATCATCGTTATCATCGGTATCATCATAATCACCGTGATCATCGTTATCATCGTTATCATCGTTATCATCATCATCATCATCATCATCATCATCATCATCATCATCATCATCATCATCATCATCATCATCATCATCATTATCATCGTGATCATCATTATCATCGTAATCATCATTATCATCATCAGCATCGTTATCATAATTATTATCGGTATCATCATTATCATCGTGATCATTATCATTATCATCATTATCACGATGAATATAATCATAATCATTAATCTTTTCATCATCATTATAATCATTATCATCATTATCATCGTCATCATTATCATCTTCATCATTATCATCATCGTCATCGTCGTCATCATTCATTATCATCATCATCATCATCATCATTATCATCATCATCATCATCATCATTATCATCTTCATTATCATCATCACCATTATCATCATTGTTATCATCATCATCATCGTCATCATTATCATCATCATTATCATCATTATCATCGTCATCACTATCATTAACATCATTATCATCATTATTATCATCAAGATAATTTCACTTTTTGCCCCGTATGGAGCATCGAACCACCACTACAGCTGGTCCTCTTGCAGGAAGCCCACACCAAAGCATTAATTTGCTCCTAGACCGGTAGTTTCTGTTGAAATGTTTTTTATATGATATTTGTTGTCATCGCCCATGCCAGACCTTATATTAATCGCCTCTTACGGATTGCCTGTGGCAGCAGTTGTAATATTCTATCTTTATCTCCTCGAGACAAGTACACGCGACAGACAGACAGACTGACAGACAGACAAATATTCCTGTGAAAGCCAGCATATCGAATTCTCATCACTGGTAAATTCAGAGACCATAAAATCTTACAACGCATTTAATTCAACACCCAACCATTACTTCTCCATACTTCACCATTTCATGGCGGAAAATGGAATACATTTCACACCAACAACATGGACTAATGTTCCACTAATTCACACAAGCCTGCAGTGTATCCCATCAAATATATTATCTAGAAAACATTCAGTGTTTTTGTTGAAGCGCTAAATTCTACAAACTACAAAATAATGAAGGTTTGTGGTAAAACTATAGGCATTAATTATTTAAGATTTCACGAATTTCAACTGCATTTATGTCTACGGTGTCAGGGCGGTCTACGTCAACATCATTAAACATTAAACATTCTTTTCTACTGATAAACAGATCTTCAAGTGCCAGGCAGGCTGTCAGCGATTTCCGTCTTGTATGACAATGTCTCTGCGCAATTGGCGTACTTAAATTATTTGCCAACCGGGGCGGAACTTTCTTTTAACATCCCCCAGTAAAATACACAGAAAAATACATTATACTTGCAAGTAGATGTTGCAACAATGCAGTATTCTCATAATAGTCCCGTGACACTCCTTTCTGGCGGTCGCCTGGGGTGGACCCAGGGCCAGGTTATTCATTGGGCTAAGTAGGCTGCATAAGTTAAAGCAATTATGCAAAGGGATTTGAAAAAAACAATATTGCTTATTAGTTGAAGGTGGGCCCAAACACCAAAATGCCTACAGGCCATTTCTTGGCTTAATCCGACTCTGGGTGGACCGCATCCCTTGTACACCCCTTAGTACTCCACTGCTCAGCGTTGCTGATTGAAAGATTTTTCTTCCGTTCTAGAGCTATTTCACGATGACAAATCGTGCTGCTTCTATTTATGAAGTAATCCGCATAATGAATATTAGGGGCGGGAGAAAAGCATTTGTTACGTAACAAATTCGACTTATGAATGTATGTATTCCATCTTTACCGGATAATTCGTTACAATATCATCACAACAAAGAAAGAATATTGCTACTGCCCCATTAGGCATGTCGTACAAGGCCACCTATATGAGGTTGTGTGTGAGGCTGGCAGCCTCATCTATGTAAAACAAATTACCACAAAAAAAGCCACCGCTTCAAGAACATGTGAAAGTTTGGTCCAAGCTTCCTGCATGTGGACCAGATACAGTGCTGGCTCAGTGCTCCGCAAGGAGCGCAAAGTAAAACGGTGATGACGTTGAATATAATCATAATTATGAACCTTTTCCGTTTAATGAGAAACCAAGAGCTACGGTTGGTGGTGGTCGCCATCGACGTTTGAAATTCGCTTTTGTCGTTTGAAGATTTATCGGCACCATGACTTCGACATCAAAATGGAACACATGGAACGGCGTGGTAAATCACTGTATAATTTTCTCGTTTGTCCTTATCATCACATTACTAACTGTCTTTGTTAAACATCGTGTAACGAACAATTGTAAAATCCAGCCAGCTTTTTGAGAAAATGCGGGAAAGTCGCGCATTGCACTGTTTAAACGAAATTGAACACCCATTAAAAAAGAATGCACTTCTCTAGCAATCTTTTCATTCAGCATTTTCGGAAAAATACGGAAACACATTGCAATGTGAATGCTAAACTGAACACCCATTGAGAGAGCTGTGTGGTCTTGAAGATTTTGTGGTCTTTGTTCAAATTTACAACTGACGAGATTTCGATATGCTGGCTTTCACCTGAATATTTGTCTATCTATATGTCTGTCTGTCTGCCCCAGTGTCATTCACTAGTGTCTCTGAAGAGTCAAGCAGATCTTCATGGTGCATTGACCATTGTCTAAAAGTCATGTTAAGTTATACTACAAAGATCCAGTGATGTTGAAATGAAAGGGATGAAAGGGTTGAAAGGGATGAAAGGGATGAAAGAACCACGGGAAAATTAATGCCATCACCAGGACATGTAACAGACAGAGTACATCACAATTATTTCCTTCTCATATTTTGGCGTGTTACTAGCTTGTTATTATATAACCAGTATTTGCTAAATTGTAATTTTACACTGCGCTCTACTGCTTGGTGAGCGAGTAACCAAAAGTAATTACAAATCAATCGAGACCATACATAACCCAGCGGGAATTTATAGCCTCAAATATAGCACACCGGGTCTATTGACAGTATCAAGACAGCGTGAACTTTCTGTCATTTACACCAAATGACGGTGCAGGATTCATATTAATATAAATAAATTTCATGGTTGAAAGAGGCGCACCTCGGGGTAATGAGGCAAACGTATATTAGACAGGGAAGTAATCCGTACACTGACACGATGGCAAAAAATTATGGTGTGCGATTTCTGTCTCATATTCTGAGAATAGACCAATTTCTTATGTATTCACTTCTTCCTTTCAGTGGCGTACTAAGGGTGGGAATGCGATGGGGACAGCTCACCCGGGTGACAGACAAGAGGGAATGGGGGGGGGGGGACATCGGACACAATTATCATACTGCTTACTGTAAAAGTATACTTGTAAGTGTGTTTCTTCATTGGGGGAGAGTGCCAAAGGTAGAATCCGCCCAGGGTGCCAAATACTATAAGTACGCTCCTGCCTCCTTTTATTTCTTTCTGCCCTTCGCCATCCACTGAGCAGCTTCCTTCGATACGCTTTTAATGGGTGTTAATTTAACTTTCAATGTACAATGCGCGTCTCTTCCTTCTTTTCCGCAAAATATCTAACGGGGTTTTTATCATTGTTGGTTACAGACGTTACAATTAGACAATTAACACATAGGGGATAAGAGCTGGCATTATTCCGTTGTGGCGAATTCCGAAAGAAATACATGCAGTACCTCTTTGATATTCCTACACCTGTTATTCAAGTCAACATAACGTAGCTTAGATGACAGCAAAGTAGTATACAATGTACGCTACGGGTCGTATTCAGGCGGAGGCGCATGACTTTTATATAAGAAAATACTCCGATCGATTTCAGGCGGAGGAGTGTCAGGCGGAGGGGCATGACTTTTTATATAGCGATATATTTTAGCAGGGGTGACCTCCTCTGACGATCAGATTGCGTCCTGTTGTCCTATATTGTTGTGTGTTGTTGTTTATAATATTTAGTTATACATATATTTAGACACATATTTAGTTACAATATATATTTAGACATATATTTAGTTATACATATATTTAGACATATATTACAACAGTTAGACTATATATATATATATATATATATATATATATATATATATATATATATATATATATATATATATATATATATATATATATATATATATATATATATATATATATATAAAAGAAAAAACACTAGATATATTTTATATATTTATTGACAAAGAGGCGTTAGCTGGTCTATGGGGCTGTAGGGTGACGTCTAACCTCACTACTACGGTCGTGCCGGCCTTACGACTACAATGTATAAGCGTGTTACGGTAGTTTAATTGGCATTGTCTGCTAGAGGTTAGCAGCATGCGATTTTAGGGGTTACAACGTTTAATGTAATGTAAAAGTATTATTAGCCTAGTGAACGCTGTGACGTTTCAGCGTTGGTAGTCACGCACCGTGACCAAGAGACGGGACCCTTTCTTGAATGACCGTCGAACGGAGAAGACGTGTCTTTATATTCTTATAGTGTCGGGCATGGAATGCCACACAGTTATATTGTATTTTATTATGGACATGGGTCAGTCCACTGTTATGATGAAGAAAGATGAAGTTACAGGTTAGTAATTGACTAAACCTTGTCGAGATGAATTAACAGTCCGTTTTAGTTATACTAGTGCCAGACGCATAATCTCACTGTCGGTCGTTGGGATTACCAACCACGCGTGCATATAGTTATGTCGTTCTGCCTACAGTAATTCAGATGTACGAGACAAAGGACTGATATGCAAGATAGCTAACTCAACATAGGATTCTAAATTATATTTGTGATGTAATTCATGATCAACGTACGATGTCTACAGAATGTATAATAAATTGTTTGTTTGGACTCTAGACATGACTTATCCCGTCTATGAACATTTGGGAGATTCAATTATTACTATCATGGTTTTCAAAGTATTTAAACCCACATTCGCGTAACTAACATCGAAGGCACGATGCAAAAATGATGAACTGTAAAACAAGTCACCACGATTGACTATCAAGCTTTCAACAATCCGTTGGGCTAATTTTCCGACCGCAACAGAATTTGGTTGGCCATCGCTGGGGATCGAAAGAAAAAGGAAAATTTTTCTTGTTTACATACTTTCACAAACTGTTTACGATTACAAGAAAGTCACATGATTTGCATAAATACGACGTTAAACACATGACTACGAAATGCCAATCTGACGTCACTACATCATGCGTAGATGCCGCGCTTCGAAAGTACAACCGTCAACGCATTCCAGGTTTGATGAAGATTTAAATGATCAAGAAGACCAGACGATGGAATACGGTTATCAGCCAACAAGGAACAAACAGTACTAGGCATGAATCTAGTCCGTTGATGAACTTGACATCGCCGGTGCCTTGTAAAGATAAGTCTAGACTTAGGACGATTGTCATTCATATAGCACAATACTAAGTCCATTTCTCTGTGCAGGCATGTCCACTCTATTTGTTATATATCTATGTTATGTCTGTTTTTTCCGTTGATGTTGTCCCTTATTCGTGGGTATGGATGGGCGGCGGATTGAAATCAATTCTATGGCTCCTTGGATGCCACGAACTGATTTTAATTGTTCTTAAGGCCGTTAGTTAATTGCACTTTTACGAAGAACCCATCGATGGCTTTCCGATGATTTTTGTTAGTTCGTATTTGCAATTAATTGACCTTGCATGTTAGGTGTCTAGTCGTGTTATAACTGGGGTATTCTAGTGTATTTAGTTCTAATTTTTATTCAGTTCTGTAACAATGTTTGTAATCTATCGTGTTTTTCTGATCTGACTATTATTTCGTTTATATATTTGTACAACCGTTAATGAGTTCATGTATACGTCACTAATTTTTGTGTACGCAGGTTAATTTTCTATTCAGTTCATTCTTTGATCTCTCACTTCCGGTTTATTCAACTTAGTTATAAATGCATTTTTATTGTGAAAATATCTTTGTCGTATGGTAATACTGTTCTGTAATCCTTGGTTAACAAATTGTGTTGTTTGTCTTCATCTCATCCATTTATAATTTAATATTAATACTATAATTTATTCATTAATAAGAGTGTAGATTAATATGATTAAATTTTTATGAGTTTTAAGGAGGAATTAGGGACTTTGCACCAATTTGCAGTGGTGGTCCAAGAAATGGGCAATGCACTTTATAGCTCATGATTATGACATAATATACAATGATTAATTATTATAAATTTATAACATATTAAGACATATTAAATGTTAATTAGTACACTTTCTCAGTACTACAGTGTGAACTTAGTAACTATCAAAGATTAAATAACCTAATTATTTAGGTAGAATACCCATAATTATTGAATACTAATATTAAGTGCATGATATAATTTCAGCACCTTAGATAACTAACTATCATAACTATTTATGATAGATATTAGTGGTTATATATAATATTTTTACAAAATATTATAGATTTGTGGAACTTATAAATAACAGTACAGGAATATTGCAATTTCTTGTAGTGATTATTCATTCGTTGAGTAATTACAAATATCTACATAGACTTTATTGGTGATTACTAGACATAAGTGATTGAGTACTTAATTAAATTAACGTCAATATGCTTAACTTAGACTATTTTATTAAAAACTGGAAGGACTTTAATTTGAAAGGATCAGAACTACGTGAATATGCGGAACAACAACTTGCAAAATATAAGGCAGAGATGGAAGAACTGGAAAGAAAAGAGGCTGAAAAGAAAGCTATTGCTAAGGCAGAGAAAGAAGAATTAAGACAAGAAGAAGAAAGAAAGGTGGCAAGAGATGAAATCCTACGGATTGAAGAAGAGAATAAATTGAAACGACAGGAAATCATACTGCAGCAAGAAATGGAATTGCAACAGCTTAAATTGGAAACAGCAAAACTTCATTCGCAGAGTGCTGCAGCAAGCCAAGATGATAATGCTCAATCTGGATCTTCATCCAACCGACTTAAGGGCAATTATTACTTTAAGCTACCACCGTTCAAGTTACACGTAGACGATTTGTCATCATGGCTGGCGCGCTTTGAGGATATATGCAAGTTCAATAACCTTGACAAAACTGCATGGGCACTTAAACTCAAGGAATTTCTAGATGGCGAACCTGCAAGTGCAGCACAAAATATTGATCCGACATTATCCACTGACTATGAGGCCATTAAGACTTTGTTATTACGTCGGTTCCACTTGAACGAAGAGGCATGTAGATTACGTTTCAAAAGTTTGTTGCCAGATAATAATAAAGACTTTACAGGGTTTATTGCTAACATACGCAATACTTTTAACAGATGGGTTGAACTGGCAGGTGTCAACAAATCTTACGACAAGTTAGTCGATTTGTTATTGAGGGATAAAGTGTTATCTTCTGTCAGCCCACCGTTCTTTGCTTATCTGCAAGAACGTAAACCAGAAACTATTGATGAGTTAGAAAAAATTTCATTAAATTACTGCACCGCTCATCCGAATGCTAACATTTCTGGCTCGTTGATAAGAGAACCTCTTCCTGTAGCCTCCAATATGGCATATCATAGTAATAACCAACCAAGAACACACAGTGTGGACAGAGGTAGGTTCAAAGGAAACTATGACATTAATTTTCATAAGGGACGTATGTTACCGTTGGCTTCTCACTGTTGCCGTTAACACTGTTAATGGGGCTGGTTTATACTGGCTCTTCTATTTACGTTTACATATAATTATCCATTGTCTTTTCTCAGTAAATTATGAGATCGTGCTCTTGATGGTGAAGTACGCGAAGGTGGGATATAATATTGACAACTTCATCATACAGTCAAATTCTGACGTTATAGATTTGATAAGTCCTTTCTCGAGTCCACAAACATTTATTATATCGATTCCATACAAGAACAGTTTACACATGGTCATCATGAAGAATTATAAATAATAAGTTGCAGTTCATACTTCAAATATTATTCCTTTACAAATCAGTCCTTTGTCTCCTAGCTTGAAAACATAGTAGTCAGAACCGCATAACTGTATGCACGCGTGGTTGGAAAATCCAATACACCGACAGTGAGATTATGCGTCTGGCATTAGAATAACTAAGGCGGACTATATATTCACGTTGACAAGGTTTAGTCAATTACTAACCTGTACCTTCATCTTTCTTCGTTATCACATTGGACTGACCCATGTCCATTATTTAATGTACTATAATTGTGCGGCAATATAAGCCCGGCAATAAAACATTCCAAGGACACGTCTTATCGGTTCGACGGTCGTCTAGAAAAGGGTCTCGTCTCTTGGTCACCGTGCGTGACAACTAACGCTGAAACGTCACAGCGTTCACTAGACCAATAATACTTTTACATTACATTACACGTTGTAACCCCTAAAATCAGATGCTGTTAACCTCTAGCAGACCATGCCAATAAATCTGCCGTAACAATTCCCTGTCCACTGGGGGAAAAAAAAATCTATTAGATAGATTTTTTTTTTTTTCAAAAACCTATCTGAATGAATACCAAAAAAAAAAATTTAACAATATCGAAAAATTTAACCAACAATGCGGCATATGGACTACGATGTTCTGTCTAGAACAGTGTCGTGGTCATGTCGACTCAGTAACAGTCATCTAATATATTAATAATCATATTATACATAAGTGTTATACATAAATGACTAATGTTGATATCTATTAAATAATTAAATTAAAATATGTCGCAATGAACTGTCATGTCAGACTAATTTAACGAGTTAAAATTTAATTAATTAATTATATTGAGTGTGTAATCAAAATAAAGTTATTGCAAATCTAATGTGAGAGAACTGAAGGGATATGTTAAGTAGAAAAAATAAATAAATGAAAAATAAAGTAGCGAAAGACAGTAATGTATAAATTTAACTTAATTATGTGTGTTGGAAATTAAATAAGTGTAGTATTAAGTTGTTAAAACCTATCTAACTAATTTAAACAATAATATAGTATGTAATGTATCAACCTAATTAATAAACATAATAGTTACATACAATAACATTATCTAAGAATCATGTGAGATCTTATTTTTTTTTCTTCTTTCAAAATTTTTTTTCATCTTCAAATTTCATTTCATTTTTTTCATATTTATCTCACCTTTTTATTTTATTTTCCATTATTTTAACGTAATTAACTAAAATTAATGAAAGTTGGATATGATGATCCATACGTAGGCTTGATCATTGTGAATTCCGATTAACAAACAAATATTTAAATGTTTCAGTTCATGAGAATCGAAGCTATTGACAATTGTTCATGTCGCATACTGAGTTACTTTGATAGTGTTTTCTATTATTTTCACTTGATGCAAGGAAATGTGTCCAATAGTTTTGTCATAAATGAAATTCACACAAAGTTCTGGTGTAAATACGACCATAGTGTCATTTGATTTAGTTCATTTCGTTTTCGCAATCGTCTGTACAAGTTATTTAGTTGAATTGTAAGCAAAGGTTTATCTCCATGTTAAGAATTTCGCGATAGGATTCATTCTTCTGTGACACGTAATTTCGGTTGACGTATTAGAAAAGTGTCAGTGTTGATTGCTATACATCCAAAGGATTTCTAGATAGTGCGTCTGCGACGATATTGTCTGTCCCATAGATGTACTCAATCGTAAAGTTGAATGGTTGAAGGAGAATAGAGTATCTGGTGAGCTTTGGACTTTTATGATTCGCCCGTCGTAGTGATGCTACGGCCCTTTGATCAGTTTGTACTACGAAAGGGGCTCCCAGTAGAAATTTCTCAAGTTTGGTTATCGCCCACACGACGGCTAAAAGTTCGCGGTCAACGGTAGAGTATTTCACTTCTGGTGGTTTCAGTTTTCGTGACACGTACAAGTTTGGATGGAGGATGTCGTCATGGTATTGGAGCAAACATGCGCCAATTCCGTAGTTACTCGCATCTGTGCGGAGAATAAACTTTTTGGAAGCATCAACAAGTCTCAAAATAGGTGGGTTTGAAAAGATATTAATAATATTAAGGTATACATTATTACACTCATTAGTCCATGTCACCTTCACTGGCATGTCCTTCCTCAGTAATGAGGACAATACAGCCGTGATGGATGACAGGTTAGGTACGAATCTACTGTAATATTGGACTAGACCTAACAAGCTTCTAACCTGTTTCTTCGTTTGAGGAACGGAAATGTTTAAAATTTTTGAAACTGTACTGGGTAGTGTTCGGATATATCCTGCTCCAATAATGTGACCCAAAAAAGTTATTTCGTGAAACGCTACTTGTAATTTTGTGGGTTTAGCAGTTAAATTGTTATTTCTTAATGTATCCAAAACGTATTCGAGACCCAAAACATGTTCCTCAAAAGATGAACTAAATAAGCATATGTCATCTATGTATGTAATAATGTCTGGTCTACCTGAAAAAATGTGTCGCATCATGCGAACAAAGGTAGCTGGAGCGTTAACAAGCCCAAAAGGCATCACATTCCACTGGTATAGACCTAGCGGAGTTGAAAACGCTGTGTAGTATTTAGCTTTTTCGGTTAGTGGTATCTGCCAATAACCTTTAGTTAAGTCTATCTTAGTGAATATAGTTGCTGTCGATAGACGTGGCAGTAAGTCATCGAGAAGTGGATGTGGTTCGCTATCAACTATCGTTTGTGCATTTAATTTTCTATAGTCGACGCATAGTCTAATGTTATTGTCCTTCTTTCGGACAATAACTAATGGAGAAGAAAATGGGGAATTACTAGTTTCGATAATTCCTAAAGATAACATCTGTTCAAGTTCCTTAGTAGTTTTAGTAAGAAAGTGTAGAGGAACAGAATATGGATGTACCCGAATTGGAGTATCATCATTAAGAGTGATGTCATGATTAATGACTGATGTGCGACCTGGAATGTCGGTTAACACATCTTGATAGGATTGTAGAAGTTCAGCTATCTGTTGATGCTGTTGCGGTGTAACTGACGAGGAGATGGTTACGTCCCGCCAAGATTCACTAGGCTGTACTACAGGTACAGGTAATGCTAACTGTACCTCAGGAAAAGATGATTCTTCTTCCTGGATAACAGACAAATTAGAATAGTGACATCTAGGTACGAAAGTGTCATCTAGTTCATGAAAAATAGCTTGTAGATGTTCAGGTCGAGTATGAAATTGCTTGAGCATATTTATGTGAAATATTTTGTGATGTCCCTTAATGTCCAGGACATAATCAACATCAGAAATCTTATTGATAACCTGGTAAGGACCGTTCCACGAGATTAGTAGTTTATTATTGTTATGTGGCAATAACACATAAGCTTGATCTCCTGGAAATAATTGACGTAATCGTCTATTACTGTTTTGGAAAGTTCTAGCTTTCTCTTTCGCAGCCTCAGATGAAGCTGTTGCCATTTTACAGGCATCAATAATGTTATTCCGGAGATTAATTACATACTCATAGGATGACTGGGTATCCTGAGTCATCTCGGAGTCAATCAATAAGTCTTTTATTAGTCCCATAGGACCTCTTGGTGGAGCGCCAAAGACTAGTTGAAATGGAGAGAAGCCAGTTTGTTCATGTGGCACCTCTCGATAAGCGAATAACACAGCTGGTAGAACTCTGTCCCAGTCGTGTGGATGGTTAACTGTAACTTTATGTAACATTTGTTTGAGTGTGCGGTTAAGTCTTTCTACAGCACCATTACTCATTGGGTGATAAATGCTGCTGAGATTTCTATCTATTTGCCAAGTCTTCATTACCTCTGTCATAGTCTCAGATATAAATTGAGAACCATGATCTGACAAAAGTTTTCTAGGAAAACCTACTCTAGAAAAGATAAGGTGTAGTGCATCAGCTACATCTGTGGTGTTGGTTGTTTTTAATGGGATGGCTTCTGGCCATCGTGTGCATAAATCGATGCAAGTGAGAATAAATCTATGTCCTCTGGCTGATGGTAAAAGTGGGCCAATGATATCAATGGCCATTTTGTCGAAAGGTCTCACAGATATGTCACAAGCCTGAATAGGCGCCGTGTGAAAGGCTCCCCGTGCTTTCACTTCTTGGCATATCGTACAGGAGCGTACGTACTGTGAAATATCTCGTGATACTCCCGGCCAAAAAAAAGAAGATAATACTCGCGAACGTGTACGAGTATAACCCATGTGACCTGCACACTTAGAATCATGTGCGTGTTGAAGTATGTACCGTCTAAAAGCAAAAGGTACCATGACTTGTTGTCTTATCTGAGTTTTATCCATAAAACATCTTAATAAAATGTCATTTTTAATGCTAAACCAATGACTATTATTTTTGTTCATAGCAAGATTGTCAGCTTTGTTGACCAGTGAAAAAAATTTTGTTAGTGACCTGTCTTCCCTCTGTTTTGCAGCAAAGGATACTCGGTCAATAGCAGAATGAATCTCGATACTTTCATGATCGTCTGTTTCCTTGTTTTCAGTGTCCATAGTCTCTAATTTTTTTGTATGTGCTCTGGTTATTGCTGCATTTCCGATGCATAGATTATTTTTTCCCATTCAATAATCTCTTCTGGTGTGCAATCTTTACTCCCGTGTATGCATCCCACCATAAGGTCGGCAATTGGGTTTCTTAACATGCATGCTTTAACGTTGCCTGTGAAAAAGGGTGTTTCAAGATAGATAATAGCAGTTGGATAACATTCTATGGTTCCACCAAAGGTCATACACCTGACATGTTCTCCAGTTGCACAATTCGGATGAACAAGTGTCTGACGGATTCCGATCGTGGTCGATCCCGAATCTCTTAAGACTGAGACGATGGATCCATTAACTTTTCCTCTGTTGAAGATCAGCGAGCCTGTTCCATCATTGACTGCTAGACTGACTTCTGGTAGAATGTGTCCGCAGTTCAGAACTGTCTCTTTTGCTTTCTGAAATATAAGATTACATGTTGGGCAACTATTTGCCACGTTATAATTCATTGCAAAACAAGTAGATGAAGACTGTATTTTGTTATCAGTAGGTGAACTCTCAACACCAGGGGTTGTAGCAGTAGTAACGGCTGCCCCTGTATTATGGTTATAATTTGTCGATCTATGAGAATGAGAACGATGACGAGAATAATTAGATGAATTATCCCGTTGTCCTCTATTGTAACTGTTATCTCGATGTCTCGAGTTATAATTATCGCTATTGTTCCACTTGTTACCATTATTATAATTATATGAACGATTATAACTTGAGTTACGTGGATTACTGTTGTATCTTGACTGAGGTGAATAATTTCTGGTTTGTTGTCTTCCTCTATTAAAGTTATTGTTAAAGTTATTCTGTCCCTTATGAAAATTAATGTCATAGTTTCCTTTGAACCTACCTCTGTCCACACTGTGTGTTCTAGGTTTGTTATGATTATGATATGCCATATTGGAGGCTACAGGAAGTGGTTCTCTTATCAACGAGCCAGAAATATTAGCATTCGGATGAGCTGTGCAGTAATTTAAAGAAATTTTTTCTAACTCATCAATAGATTCTGGTTTTCTTTCTTGCAGATAAGCAAAGAATGGTGGGCTGACAGAAGATAATACTTTATCCCTCAATAACAAATCGACTAACTTGTCGTAAGATTTGTTGACACCTGCCAGTTCAGCCCATCTGTTAAAAGTATTGCGTATGTTAGCAATAAAACCTGTGAAATCTTTATTGTTATCTGGCAACAAACTTTTAAAACGTAATCTACATGCCTCTTCGTTCAAGTGGAAACGGCGTAATAACAACGTCTTAATGGCCTCATAGTCTGTGGATAATGTTGGATCTATATTTTGTGCTGCACTTGCAGGTTCGCCATCCAGAAATTCCTTAAGTTTAAGTGCCCATGCAGTTTTGTCAAGGTTATTGACTTTACATATATCCTCAAAGCGCGCCAGCCACGATGAAAGGTCATCCACGTGTAACTTGAATGGTGGTAGTTTAAAGTAATAATTGCCCTTAAGTCGGGTGGATGAAGATCCAGATTGAGCATTATCATTTTGGCTTGATGCAGCACTCTGCGAATTAAGTTTTGCTGTTTCCAATTTAAGCCGTTGCAGTTCCATTTCTTGCTGCAGTATGATTTCTTGTCGTTTCAATTTATTCTCTTCTTCAATCCGTAGGATTTCATCTCTTGCCACCTTTCTTTCTTCTTCTTGTCTTAATTCAGCTTTCTTTTCAGCCTCCTTTCTTTCAAGTTCTTCCATCTCTGCCTTATATCTTGACAGTTGTTGTTCAGCAAATTCAAGGAGTGCCTCTCCCTTTTTATTACAATCTTTTCCAATTTTAATGAAATGGTCCAGGTAAGCATTCTTGGAGTTTAATTATTTAAGTATTTAATTACTTATGTCTTGTAATCGACAATGTAATCTATGTCGATAATAATATTACTGTATTGCTATGTATAAGTTCCACAAACTATAATATTTTGTAGAAATATTATATATATACTCACTGAATATCTATCATAAATAGTTATGATAGTTAATTATATAAGCTGCTGAAATTATATCAAGCGCTTAATATTAATAATTATGTGTATTATCCCCAAATAATTAGTCTTAATTGTCACTAAGTTCACAATATAGTACTGAGAAAGTGTACTAAGTTATATTAGATATGTATTAATATGTTATAAGTTTTAATAATTAATCATTATAATTTATGCCTTAATCATGAGGCATAAAGTGCATTGCCCATTTCTAGGACCACTACTGCAAATATGTGCAAAGTCCCTAATTCCTCATCAAAGCTTATAAAAATTTCATCATATTCATCTACACTATAATTAATGAAGAAATTATAGCATTAATATTAAATTAATAAAATATGTAATGAATACAAACAATACAAATGGGTTAACCAAGGATTACAGAACAGGAGCACAATACAAAAGTGACATTTTCACAAAAATAAATGCTATTATAAGACCAAGTGTACTAACCGGAAATGTAGAAGGGTGAAGGTTAACTGAGGAAACGAACATATTTTGTACTATGAAAGATGACGTCACAGTCATCATTTGACGTTAATACAATACATTTAATTAAAATAAAGATAGCTAGATCAGAATAAACAAGATAGCTTACGAACATAGGACTGCAAATGAATAAAATACAAGAACCAAAAACACAAGAAAACAACAGTTAAAAAATGACAATACACCTAACATGCACAGTGAATTAATGCAAGACAGAAACCGACCGATAACCAATAACGATAATTCGACGCTTTATTCGCGAGGTGCTATTAATTCACAGCCTTAGGAACATTCAAAATGAATATCGGCATCCTGAGAGCCATTTTTATTCATTATGAACCGCCCGCCCATCCATACCGCAAATAACGGACAACATCAACGGACAAAAAGAAACAGATAGAACATCGATAACAATTAATAGAGAGGACATGCCGGCAAAATGGTATGGACTCGTTAGTGTGGTAATGAATGACAATCGTCCTAGGTCTGAACTGATCTTTTGAAGGCTCCGGCGATGGCGAGTTCGTCAACGGACTAGACTAGGGCCTAGTACTGGTTGCTCATGATGGGCTGATGACAGTATTCGCTTGTCTGGTCTTCTTGATTAAGCAAAATATTAA